>PQXH01000004.1:0-498529 GCA_004786125.1 Botrytis tulipae
TATATGAAATGTGAAATTTGAGTTGGAGATGAAGAATATCTGAGTGAAATGAGGGAGATAGGGGAGATGAGTGGAAAAATTACCTCTGCAGCCTCAGCAGCTTTCCTCCTGGCATCTGCTTGTGTGCCCGATGATCCAGAGCCGAGAGTTCGTGCGGGACCACCGACAGTGTAGGTACGGGGAATCGTGGAGGCGGAAGCGGAGACAGAGGGTGGGAGTGTAGATTTTGAGGGAGCGGGTTTGGGGGGTGCGGAGGAGAGAGTGCGGCCGGGTTGGTCGAATGGGGAGGGATCTGAGGAGGTACTGCAACAATTTCCCATTTTTGTGGGGGAGGGGTGTAGATATGGGGAAGCTGGGATGCTGTGAATGAGGGGATTGGTTGTTTGACAGGTATGATCGAAGCGCGAATGGAGAAGTTCTCGAATGATCTACAAGTAACGAAAAGGGTGTGGGTATCCTCGATTGCGATTGCGATTGAGAGGCAGTGGAGGTGGACGGGTGAGAGGGTACACTGGACAATACACTATTTCATCTGGATCTTCGAAGATAGTGTCGCGATTGGAATTGTACAAAATAGCTCCGTAATTGTAAAACTTGGGGGGCGGCTGTGGAGGGTGGGAATGCGCGAGATTTCGATATCGATAGCGATGAAGTGGGAGTGAGTTAAAAAGACGGTATTCCGAATAATCCACGAATTCTGATCTCTGGTAAGGATCTGAAGAATGCGAGAGATTTTGTAAGGATTTTGAATCGTACAAAGGTTTCTCGCAGCTGTAATCTGACGATAACGATGATATTCGGTTTCTTGCTCTCTCCAAATCAGAATAATAATCACTGTCGCATTCAAAGATAGTGTCGGTATCGATATCAACGCTGTGATCTCGCGATGAGAAAGTCGTAGTGGAAATATGTTTGCGCGAAGTAATTTTGGCAGAGGGAGGGCCTTGGACGGGTGGAATTATTGGTTGTGACGGTATGGTGTGGAGGAGAGGTAGGTGGTCTTGGAGAAAGTTGAATCGTGGAGTGTGACTGAAGAGGTGAAGTTCGAAAGTAATGATATAGTACCACCAGGGCCAAGAGTGAGGCTGTGTTGTCATTGGATAAGATGGGGAATTAGATGAAGGGTGGTCCGGGTTGAGGGATTGACATGGATTGGGTGAAGGGAAGGGAGAGTAGGTATTGAATTATTGGAGACAATGGAATATCATATTATGCCTGCCATGTCGAGGTATGATAATGTTCGAGAAGCTTCCGATGAGTTTTCTACCTACCTGCCTGCCTACGTAGGGAGATGTCTGAAGATTAGATTGTATTTCATTATCTTATACCTCTCTCGTTAATTCATGATACTTCTCTGGACTTTTACATTACCTAGGCCGGAGTTTCTAGTAGGGAGGACTCGGAGCTGAAATAGGAAGCCTTATGTAATCAAGTCTTATCGATAAGAAAACAAAGCATGGATAGGAAGCAGAAGGCGGGGAAAATTGATCCAATCAAGATTTATGATTGGTTGAAAGTCATTCTAGTCGTAAATGCAACCCAATCAAGATTCATCATTAGTCATCGAGGAATCTTTATGGTCAGAAAAAACGGTCAAAGAGGAATGGAGAGGAAAGCACGGGCAAATTCATTTTTTACAGATGATGACGGTCAATATAAAGTTATCGACCTCAAAATACGAATACACCAAGGGACTTGAAGGGTCATTCATATCTTGTTGATAGTCTTCCTTCTTCTTTCATCAATAAATCACATCATGTGTTTTATATTTGATATTCGATCTGATTTACGAGTAAATAATCATATAATAACCCAAATAGGTAATCATTGATTAAAGTTCGTGTGATTAAGAAAGAAAAGAGAAAGATCTTTCAAAAACACCTTGTTGGATACCTTTTTCCCCTTCACCTTTACCTTCACTCTACCTACCCAGCTATTGCACCACACACGCACACACTCAGACACTCACACACTCAGATACCCTCTTTGATCCGCTTCGCTTTGCTTCGCTTTGCTCCAAACCCAAACTCTCCCTTTTCGTCGGATCCATCATACATCATATCACACATCACACACCACATCAAATACCACGCTTGACCCCACGGCAAATCTTTCCATTTGCCTTATTTCATTCCGCTTTTCTCAAACATTTGGATAGAAAAGGATCGCAGGTTGGCTCAAACGACGCTTCGAGATTCCAATCACATTCTCTATATCTCTTCAATCTTGCTATCCGTGCAATATCTCGACTCTTCTTTCCTTCTTTTCTTCGTCGTGCGCACTCTCCTACCACACAACTCGCATGCAAAGCAAGTAACCGTGAAGCTTGCAACCATGGAGCGATCTCCTCCGGATCAAGAGCCTGCCCTAAAGCAATTCCAAAATATGTCGTATAACGAGTACAACCAACAATACTTCCCAATGCAGCAACCTGGTGCGATAAACTTTCCTCTAGATCCGCATTACGCCGCATCGATGTCAACTCCTGCTCAATCATATAATCATGGCGGAATGGCTCAAGACGAGCTTTGGAAAACTCAAGATTTTGCGCAGCAGTTAAATCTACCATCGCATTCATACCAACCATACATTTACCATCAAACAATGGATCTGTCGCAACAATTTCCTTCTCTGCAGAATGTACATCAAGGATATTCGAATTTGAGATCCGGCGCCCACTCACTTCCAAATTATACAGAGCAGTCACCTAGAAAGCGACAAAGAATTGATGAAGTTCCTACTACAAACCAGTTCATGCATACAATTCCAAAAGAACCTGAAGTCGATACGACAAGCGAATGTTGTAGTTCTTGTCCAAGTGGTTCGGTGTGTGCCGAATCAGATTGTGGTGAAAATGATGTTGTTGTTGCTTGCACCTCTCAGGAGTGCGAACAACCCGTCTGCACTTCCCCAGAGTGTGAGCAGCCTGTCTATATAGAACCTTGCACTAAAGATGGCGCCCTCAGCAGAAGGTGTTCAGTTGTTGGAGACAATTTACCTTCTGATAGGATGTATCAAAGTTGGGATAACTTTGCTGCAATTATGCCAACAGAGCAGCAACGACCTTCCAGAATTCAATCTTTCGCGCCATCGACATCGGGAAACAACCAAGCTCCGCAAGAGATCTCACCCTCTCCTGTACCAACGACACCATCTCTAGTCATGAATATGGAAACACCTTACTCAGATATGACATCCTTACAAACACCTGGACTTCCTATGCAGCAACTCACAGATAATATGTCTGGTTCCTCGCTCAATGGTACTGGAATGCGCTTTGGTGATGGCTTGGAAATGTTCAGTTGTAACTGGTTGGACTGTGGACAGCCAATGCACGATCAATTTGAATGGCATAGACATTTTCACCAGGAACATATTGATCCGCAATTTACATTCAATTGCCCAATGCCTTCAACATCTTGTCAAGCACCACTCAACTCGAATCCTTTAGATCACTTACAGTTAAATCACGGTTTTACATTCGAGGAGAGTATAAACGGATTTCAATGTCCTGCTCCAGGATGTCCTACCGAAGAGATGTATTGTGATCCTTCAATGCTTCACAACCACATTGATCAAATGCATGCCATACCTCTACAAGGGCAACTACAGTGTCAAGTTGATTCTTGCAACACTTTATATCAAGATCCAAATCAATTCTTCAATCATTTGAATCATGATCACAATTTACCAATTCCAATGACTCCTGTCGAAGAGATTGATCTTTCAAGTATACCTGTGTCAGTAGAAGCAAAAGCGGAAGAAAAGGTGAAAGAAGAGACTGCTCCGGTAGCAAAGACCAATGGATCAGAATCAACTAATCATCTATCTTGCAAGTGGGCAGCTGATGGTCAATCTTGCGGTCAAGTATTTACTTCAGAAGACGATCTTCAAAGTCATGTCAAGGAAGTTCACTTATCTGTCTTGAACAAAACTTCCGGTTACTTTTGTAAATGGCAAGGTTGTTCTCGAAAAGCAAAAATGGGTGATAAGGAAGGATTCTCCCAGAGAGGAAAACTTGAAAGACATATGGCTAGTCATACTGGATGTAAGTTGTTTCCTAATGCTTGTCTCACTTGTAGAATACTAACCAAATCGAAATAGTCAAAGAATGTACGTGCGATTTTCCAGGGTGCGGAAAAACATTTGCAGCAGCACAATCCTTAAAACAACATTACCGTCTTCACACTGGTGAAAAGCCATGGAAATGTAGATATTGCCCCAAATCCTTTCCTCAACAAAGCGCATGCACGGTCCACGAGCGTATACATACCCATGAAAAACCACTCGAATGTTCTATTTGCAAAAAGACCTTTAGCGAATCATCAAATTTGGCAAAACA
This sequence comes from Botrytis tulipae, assembly GCA_004786125.1. Lineage (NCBI taxonomy): Eukaryota > Fungi > Ascomycota > Leotiomycetes > Helotiales > Sclerotiniaceae > Botrytis > Botrytis tulipae. The sequence goes on from PQXH01000004.1 coordinate 4,343, forward strand.
TAGAAAGACACATGGGGAGAGAGGTCATTATGAATGTCCGGATTGTCCAAAGACTTTCCATCGGTTGGATCAATTGAAGAGACATGCGGAGATGCATGAGAGGAAGAGGAAGAAGGCTGACGAGGGAAGTAGTGGAGGCGGTGGGGATGGGGAGGAGGGAAATAGTGAAGTCACAGAGAGTTTGGCGGGGGATAGTTTTGATGGACATAGTATTAGGAATATGGGGCAAGATGATAGGGGCTAGGGATGGGGTGGAATGAGTGGATATGGATGGTGAGGACTGGGAAATAGGAAATGGAGCTTTTGTGATACTTACTGTAACGATTCTACGAGAAACAAAGATCATGATTTACGAATCATGAATCATGGGACACGGGGCAGGTGCGATTTGATACTGGCGAGCGAGACGGTACGATGGATTATCATGGCAGCAATGCATATTATGCGAAGTAGATATGGGTGGATATCAAAGTTTGAGAATACCTGGTACATAAATGCAAATGCGAATGGGTGGCTGGAATTAAAGAAATTCAAACGTTTACCTGGATAGATGGATCATATGAATGATAGCGTAGGAACATGGATCAGCGGGCGGGAGAGAGGAACCGAGTGAGAAAATTAGGGAATGAATGGGAAGTATGGGAGGGGATACCAAAAAGTCTTTAGTAAATGAGTAGATGCCTACCCGGCAGGCTGGTAGTTAGTGAGTGATACCTTATTGAAATTTTAATGATAAATGATTAAATTATGGATTGAGATTGAGAATGGTGAAGATTGTACTGGAGGGAGAAAGGAAGTGTATATTTTGAGAGAGTGAAACTCGAGAATTATCTAGGAGAAATTAACTTTGCTATAATGAATCATAGGGAGAACGAGTTACGTTTTGAGAATCCGTGAGACTTGGGTTGTTAGTGGTATTTTAATTTGGTATGGTATGGTATGGTTATGCGGATTTGAAATAAAATTATTGTCCTGTTCTTCTCTTTATATCTCTTTGTCTATCTATTTATTCACCTATCCATATACTGATAAATAGATAGTATCAAATAGTTTAGCTAGCTCTTAACTCAATTCACCTCATCTCTCAACTCATCACCATGATCTATTATGATCCATCCATCGAATCCTTCACGATCGATCACCATGATATCCAAGAGAAGATAGATGATCAGATGATCAGATATCGAAACGAGCAATGTCGATACTAGCAGTATCGCTAGCAATAGCATAGTTCCATTCACCAATAGTATCGATAGGTACTAATAGCAGTATTACTATTACCGGGTTTGTAGATCATATCATACCATATCATATTATATCATATCATATCATATCATATCATATCATATCATATCATATCATATCACAATACTATATTCATCGTGAATAGAAGATCCACTCTGTATAATGCTGTGATTACAAACACAACTGCAACTGTAAACGCAACTTTGAAATTGTTGTTGTGTGGTGTGTGTACAGAGATGGAGATTTGGGATACTATAAGAGAGGAGAGAGAGGAGAGAGATACAGCACACTACTTGAAGTACAGAAGAGTAGAAACTTCTTTAACCACAATACAAAGAGTGGGTGAATATGAAAATGAGGATAAGTATGGACATGAGAAAGAGGATGAGGATGAGAAAGGAAACAGCAATATTCGAGTAATTGACGAACCCGTAGTGCTCGGCCGGACGATTAATGACGGGGCAGAGAAGGGGATAGACATCCGGGGATGCAGAGGTATTTTTGTTCTCGAGAAGTCAGAAAAGATAAAGCGGAGTGAAGAATAGCTAATGAAGATTTATGTTCAGATCGTTTGACCTTTAGATATGCATGTACCTTCAAGTACAAGAAGATAATGTAGATGGGTGATAGGCCTAAAAAGGAGAGAGAAATTGGAGTAGCAACATGTAGAAGAGCTTTCTAGTCACGGAAAATGTTGGAGAGTGAGCTTAATGAGAATGTTGAGGGTGGAGAATGCATGTATATTTGAGACTGGGAAAATGGGCCGTGAATGGGGATTGGGATATTGAGATGAAAATGGGTGGTCTGGAACATTATGATATATGGAAATTTAGGTAGTGCATTTGATCATGGTTGTAATCAATAGGCAGATGCTGGAGCTGAGTGCAAGGACGAAGATGAAATGATACCGGTTTCATTGTGACGACATAATCTGGCAAATGGTACAAGGGAAAATCAACATAGAATGGCATAATCGTGTCCATTGGCTTCTTCATGGGGATCTTCAGGTTGCGGTAGAATGTGCCAACCAGTACCAAAATTTCAAGCACGAGCCACAGCATATTGTGAAATATAACAGCTTGTTCGAAATCACTGCTGCAATCGTTCATAGCTCTCCTCAATATCGACGCTCGCAAGTTCCTGGGTATAATGGCCATAGAAGTCTCGAACCCTCCTTCGATTTCAAAACCATGCGTAACCGCTCGCACAAAATATCACACCAAATCCAAAGGACCCATTTGTTGTTTTGCTCAAGTCGTTTGATTTATTGGAAAAGGCTTTTTTACTAGCCATGCTATTTTCGATGATACACCGTGACCCGTGCGAAAACAAACCAGGCAAAAGGCACCATGCCAGCCATCCTCACAATCATAAACACCTACGTCCAGAAAATCTAAGCCTCCGCCTATTGTGAAGTTAGCATCATAATCCAAAATCTTTCATCAATATCCCTCCACTGTCTTCAAGCTCTCGAAAAAAGATATTGACTCGGGGCCAACGGAATCGCATACCTTAACAGCGAACTTTCTTTGTGGGAAGTGCATCGATCTCTTCTTGGTCTTCTCCAACTGCAACTCCTTCTCGTGCTTGCTGAGACGTCTACGGATGGCACGAGTTTGCTTGGCTCGGAGATCGAGAGGAAGGTACTTCTTTCCCTTGTAGAAAAGACGGAGTTGTGCGCGTTGGTTGGCGTTAATGACTGTGAGGACCTTGGCAATTGACTTTCGGACGTCGTGGCTATAAGGAACATTTCATTAGTATCCATCTTAGTGATCTTGCATCTCGCAAATTCTCATCCAGATTTCGGCAGGTCGAAAGAGTGACGATTATGATTAAAGTACGCACATCTTGGTGAGCTTAGCAGAAGATCCTCCAGCAATCTTCTGAGTTCTCAATTGACCGAGCTCAGTCTTCAACTCTCCAAGTTGCTTTGCGAGGTCCGCCTTGTTCTTGGACCAAAGTTGGCCAGTCTTTACTTTTCCGGACGACTAATCGCGATGATCCGTTAGCCATCTTTCTTCCATAAATTGAAACGTCAACATCTCCCCAAAGAATTTGTCGCATACCATTTTGAGTAAGGGTCGGGTGGTTGTCGATTGTGGTTGTCGGGCGTCTCGTCGTCGTGAAAATATCGAAGTTGCTGCAGAGGCCGTGGAAACAAAAGTTAGGGTTTACCGAGCCCACAAACTGAATTTTCAAAATTTTGGTTGACCAATCAGGTCCAAGTCACATGACTATAATATTCCTTGCCGGTGTTTAAGGGTTTAAAAACATTGAATTGTGAAAGTCATTTGCAGTCAAGTGAAGAGAAATATGAGATTCACTCCCACTTCATTTAATTGAAAAAAGCTCTCGAAACTCTTAATTCCAAGGTATCGCCAACTCAGCGATGTCAACTTACTATGCAATAGGAGCGAATACGTGTATTTCTTTGTGAGCTCCTCGGAAGTCTTTCGGCGCAAAACATCGATTATTGGCAAGCTCTTGACATCTACTGTTCATTTATCATAATCTTATGTAGGTACAAGTCGTAAGTATCAATTTCAATCGGTCGAAGAAAGCTTTGCATTCACTCTTGAAGAATAGCAGTCTGGCAAGATTGATGTACCCACCTAGTCGTCTACACAGCCCTTTCCTTGAAAGACTTGTTCTTCTCGTGAGTTTCACATTGAAGCTTTGGCATATGAGGAGTATGCATCAACGGATGCAGCATATTTGAATCGTATAACTATCATAGAATTGCTCTACATTTTTCTCGGACCACAATATTAAAATCTTATCATCACGATCAATACAACTACTACAAAGCTATCACGTCACCTCGAAATTGTACTTACGTCGCAGTCGAAAATCCATTGGAGAGATTTAAAGGGTGATTACCGCTTGAGGTGTTAAGATTTACGAATTGGACAAGGCGTGTCGGGATTTGTGATTGATGTTCTTGTCTACACGTTAGGTGACAATATCAGATCTGGCTTGTTAGTACCAATGGGTCGTACAATCAGGAGTATCACAGTGCAGGAATTATTGCCGGTAACCTTACAGCTGGATCGAAAACTCTTGTATTCCGAAGTCTAAAGTATCGATATGGAGTTCATTCCCCATGGCCGGAATCGGATCTGCTACGATGCTGGTTTCCGTTTAATACCTTCCATCCCTTCAAGGCTCTAAAACCAAGAGAAAATTGTTGTAATCCCCTCTCCTATCAGGATACGATCGAGCTCAATTTCAATTCCCACAGTGTCGCTCAAGTGTGGCGAAGGGACTGGATTATGCAACGGTTCCCTGACGTAGGTCTGATGGATTGAGGTTCACAGTATTGTTTGTCATTTTGTGAATTTAGACATTTGAGGGATCGTTGTGCTTTGCTAGTCCAATGACTTGCGATCTATAATGATTCGGATTCTCATAATCGACAATCAAGTCGAAATCGTGATCGTCAGTGCCTTAATTCTTGCAAATTCAATATACTCGATTTCAATGTGTGCTTTGCCAGAACCATCTGTAAATCAAACCGTTGAATCAGTCCCGAGTTTCTTCTTTCTTTAGCAGAATCTCCATAGCTCTTTAACTTATACTTCAACAAGCTAAGGAGTGAGTTCTCTCCTGCCCTCGTTTACCATTCAAAGGCAAGCAGATCATCATCCCCAAGCCTGTGGGTCTTGTGGTAACAATTTATATGGCTTCTCGTCAAATGTAAGAGTTCCCAGAGTGCCACAAATGGAAAACACAAATGCTTGCCATTTATTGAATTTATGGAAAGCGCATGGGAGATACTGGAAATTTGGGATGTAGGAAATTAGAGAAATTAGATTTGGGGGCAAACCCTGGATGTGCAATCGAGGGGCTGCGTGATGACCAGCTATCGATCTTACTAATGTTGGTGATGAGTGCTGATAATTGTGAATCTGCGCTGTTACTGGGATCTTTTGGAGTTGGGAACTCGTTGAATGGTAATGTGTTTGCAACTTGACACCGATATACTTATTTGAAGGATTCTCTTACTTGGAAGCCAATGGTCAACAGCCAACATAAGGAAGAGTCGCTATCAGGGGATGTATGAAACAATGCATTGTGGAATGAGTAGTTTCGGTGGCACGCAGTTGACTTTGCACCCTTCCTCCCAACTTTAGATCATTATCTCACGTTTCCAATCCGATACAAACCTCGCTTTCACGACAGCATAAACATAAATTGACGGATAGCAATAGCCCCAAACGACAGTAACAATCGCCAAAATTGCGACGGCAGTAGGTCAAGTTTCGTCACCAATTTGCACTGATAGTTTTGTGTACGTATATTGTACTACTTCCAACTCACAATCGCAACAGACAGCAAAACAGCAAAGCACAAACCCTATTTGCGAATGGGTAACATAGATATTCTACAGCTTCCAAGTGGGTTATGTCTGTTGTTTATATATCCCATCAAAAGCGTAGTGGCTGTTCACTCAAGCGATTCTGCAAGGAGGGTAGTTGAGTGAATGCACTCCGCAAAAAGTGGTTCCGACATCGCACTATACAAATTTTGACTATCCCTAAACCCTTTAGCCAATTCCTTGCAAGAATTAAATTGATTGAAAAAGATCCAGAAGAACTGTCTACATCTTCAAGGTATTTCCACGAGCGGAGGAGGCCGCTCAAGTGCTTCGCGCTAGTCATGATCCCGTTGTTTGAAACCACCCAGGGAGTCCGAAGTCACTCAATCCTACACGAGAAATCATGTGAGGGGCAAGAGTTTTCTGGATTTGAAAGGTACTCAACCTTAAACTAGGCTCTACCACAGTGAAAAGGTTCGAGGCGAAAATGAAAGGGAAGATATCGATGATGAGAGTTGCCGTTGTCATTCGTAATACTACTACCATCGAACAGAGTCCACCTCATCCAAAAATGTACGAATCAACCTCCAGCAAGGATAATCGAAACACGAAATATCAACCCACAACAAGTGGCCCTCGTTCGTCTCCTGAATTCCTTCCATCGGCGACGCGAACCAGTGTTGCTAAATGCGAACAAACCCAGAAATCACACCTTAAATACCCCGCTCAAGAATTTTCAAATGAACAACCTACCCGTCCTTCTCCGCAGTTTCCCATATAAAGCTCTCTCTTTTCGTAGATTTCCATGCCCCTTTTCTAATAAATCCTTCATAGATTCCCAAACCTACGATCCATGGAAAAGAGATTCTTACGCAGAAATTCGAATACATGATTCCCAAATCTTTAAGATAGATCGTTCGTGCAATATATTCTAACATTAGCGAAACTCAAGAATCAAAAACCGAAAATGACACTGAAACATAAATGAAATTCAAAAGACAACAACACCACACCTAGATTATATCAACAAAAATCCACGGCTTGGAAATGTACCATTCGAGAGAATTTGCTCCAAGGCTCTGTGATGAATAATTCTCCTCAATCGGCGATATCCTAACAGAATTTATGAGATCGAGAAGCCTGTGTTTCTTGTGTTTGGATCTTGTCATCGTTTTCTCAGTTTACGCATGGACTAACTACGTCTCCTCCTTGAATACTCCTTCGTGAAAGTCATATAAGACGAGAGACACTGCTGTGAGTGAGGGATATCATTCGGATCTCCTCTCTGAAAAAATCTCTCAGTGGCAATTCAACAACTCATTAGATGAAGCAATCATTTTCAACTACTCGATACCTAGGTAGCTTGCCCCGCTTAAACCATTGATGATGTCATTGTGAAAATAGGTCATTCATTTTGCAAAAATTGTAGCTGCTGTGATGGTGTGAAATGAAATGAATAGATGGAAACAACATGATCTAGGTAAGAAAGACCAATATTCGAACAGCAATGAATAGGAAAAATGGCGAGGTGAGCTTTTATCATAAGGCATCTTGGCTGCAGTATCGAACATCTCCAAGTTCAATGATAACCGTATGAAGCGATAGACTTATATAACAATGCAAAGGTACATTCTATTAGTCAAATCGCTACCCAATTCAACATTGGTATGATGTTTCGTAGGATCCGCAACTAGATCGAAAAAGTCGTTTTTTATACCGAACAATTTACTCCTCCATCACCACTACCACCAATTTAATCGGTACTTAATCTCCATAATCCATCTCCCAAATAATGTGCATCTTCTACCACGGGACCCTTTCCCTTCTCCTTGACATCCTTCGTTCCCATACTCAAAAGTCCCACCGCGCAAGCCTCCTCCTTGCCTTCTGCACAGATAACCACTGGTTCACCAGTTTCCAATTCTCTTCCTCCATACCATCCTTCTCCCTCTCCAGTCTCTCCATATACACCCTCTTCTTCCTTATTTCCATTGGGTAATCTGCCACCTGTAGATGTGAGACCTGGAGCCATTAAGGTAGCTCCCGAAAGAACGAATCGAATAGCGCCACGATCAATACGCAGACTTGGGAAGCAGGTAGGGAATCGGTGAACGAGCTTGAGATGGGGTAGGAGAGCATCGGTCATATGTTGAAAGAATAGAGGGGTCGTGCCGATTAAGTAGAGAGTTACTCTATCTGGACTATATTCTCAATGTTAGTTTTGATTTTCTTATTGAACCGTCATGCGATGAAGATGTATGCCGCAGTGAAGCTATAAGAGCAAGAAGAGTAACAGGAGCGCACATTTTCATAGCATCCAGCTGCTCTTTCTTCGGTATTATCTCATCGATATGAGGGGCTAATAACGGATATGTGTTGACGAGTTGAGTTCTGATGGCGCGTTGAACAGAGGACTTAACCTTGCTTTTTGAGCCGGGAGATATACTGTGGAAACACTGTAATCAGCATTTATAGATCGTTGGATTCGCAAAAATAGGATCAATATATCTTACTCTTTCTTAAACATCTTGAATATGATTCTGGTAGTATTGTGATGTTTGTGACGAGGGGAAGATTTGTTTAAGACGTGCATGTGGAGAATATGCCCCGCGATACGGCAGTCGATTAAGACCTAAAACGCACGGACTAAGGAGGAGGGGTAAATTGGTGGCTGATGAGGGGTCTACGAATTACAAGATACCTAGGGTGATCAGACGATCACAACATGAGGTTATTCGGACATCAAGCACGCAAGTGAGGTAAATATCGCATTCAAACGCGGTTTTGTACAACATATTTACGTCTTCTCATAAAAGTTCATTAAAATTCATCAAATCAAATACATCCTGGGAACTTGAAACGCTCAAGAAGCTCCTCCCCAAATCATTAAGCATTTCCTCCATCTTCCTATTGGTGGTTGACATGCGAAACAGTTCCATCTTCATTCAAATGGATATTGAGTCTAAATATCGAGTTAGTGATGAAGATTCTGAAAGTAAGTACTGGTTGCGAGTGCTAACCTGTTCTCCTTGAAGTCCTTGGTAACCATCGAACCAGGCTCAATGATTCTGTGCTCTTCGGGAAGATCTTGCTTTGCGAATGTCTATCGATGAGGGGAATGTTAGTAGACGACATGATTATTGTTTGACTATAAAACGACTCAACGTACAGTCTCATCACTGGAGTCACCGATCTTCTTTCCAGCCAATTTACTCATCCATACTTGGGTCTTGTCTTCGCCACCGGTAGCACTATTGGTAACTGGATCGACGAGAGGCATTTTGGAATATGGGTTTGATGAAAAGTGTTTGATTTTTGATATTGGTGATATTACTTGAAAGTTTCTTCTTGGATGAGATTGAAAGTGTTTGATAAAGATCATGAATAGAACAGCGGAAGAAGAGGGTCTTTATCTTCGGTGAACTTCCAACCAAGCCTTCTTCTTGTAACACATTCCAAGGTTCCCTAAACAAGGCTGCGGCGCTTCATCTCACCTGCTGAATTCAGATGCGTACGTCATAGCCAAGCTATCATGTGATCTCATTTACACGTGATACATTGCTTTCAATTTATGTTCTTACTTTCGCGAACTGCCCCTTCATTTTGATGTTCCTCACCCATCCATCCATCCATCCATCCATCCATCCACCCTTTTTCTTCTCATTTCTTCTTCCATTTTTTCCATCCAGCAGAGAATCCATTCTTATAGTAGATCCATTCCATTCCATTTTTATTTACACTTTTTACTTTGAATTAACTATATCAATTTCTTCGGAAACTTTTCGGTCCCGCAAGGCCATACCCGAATTGTTACTGTGCATAGCAATTCATTTCTCATGGCAATCTTAGGTACCATAGCGGTTATATGTACTGCCACAGCAATGGCCCTACAGTTTGGCATCAACAGTCAGTTCGGTACATTTTCGTTGTGGACCCAATTAACGCTTCTACCCGACAGGTCCGACTGGATCTATATGATGAATCTGATTTACTTCTACTCGCTGACTCGTCACCAAATGCGCAGTGAGTTGGGGACCGCGACTAGTGGAGCGACTTTGTATCCACTATGTATACTAACTTTAACTAACTTTTCACATCAATTACGCTATCCTCTACGCGTCCTCTCCAATCTTCATCCATTTTTTGGGTAAAACAAAGAAGAATCTTTACATCCCGAAATATTACCCGTTGCAACGAGTAATAATAAGTGTTAGCTCGTTTTGTTTGCCTTTATCACAAGTGCACCATTATGTATCCGTTATGCAGTTATCCCGTACAGTTGTACCATTGTATGTGTGTACAAGGGGAAAAAAAGACACAGCGCATTCTCGTCAGCAGCAAAATCCTTCCAATACCCCATGTCAGGCTCTTGTTAATGGGTTAATTGTTGCTGCTGTAACACTTTGCGCAAACCATCCAGATACTGCTTTTGACGTTATCTCGGAGATGTTGAAGAACCTTAAACATTCATGGACCCCATGGGTAGCTCCGAATGCTTACTTACAAGGCTGACCCTTTAATCCCCCCATATTGACGTTTGATTTGTTCAACGTAAGTATAATTGACAAGGGAAATGATGCTACGCCTCTCATAATATCAGTCCAGCCTTAAATGAGTTGAAGCTTCAAAGCTACGCCTCGCCGCCTCGGAGCTTAAAATAAGTTCACGATAATTGTAGGGAAGTTATTCACTGCCCAGCTTTGAAACCCCTTGACAAGCATTTTTTTTTTCTTTGCATTTATCTAGTGCTTATATCCCCCACCATCTTTATATTCACCCGTGTAGCTTATTCTGATCAAACTCTTATTCATCCCTTGATTCTTCCATCTTTTTTATCATTACTCAATATCAGTTGAGAAGACTCTAGCATTTTCTCTCACAACTACCCTGCAAAGTACCTGTACCATTTTTTGACAAGATTTAAACATGCGTCCAATTCTACTTTCCTCATTGGCGTCTTCAACAGCTATCGTCTACGCCTATCAATCTCTGATGTCAGAGGGGTGTATACAAGGAAATTTCCATGATCTTGTGATCAGAAACTCCTGTGGAGATGATTTATCAATTGTCAAATGCCTTGCAGAAGATGTCGATTTACGACACTTGGATCAAATTGAACAATGCTTCATAGCTGGTGGATGCGATGCGATCGATTCTACTGTGTCAGCAGTATGGTTTTCATACGAATGTAATGATCGTCAAGAACCGGTTGAAGAGTTTATGAAAGAGGACCTAAGAAAGAGAGCCACCGAGACAAGTTCAACTGCTGAAAGTACGACGGAATCCACTACGACAACGGCTTCATCCTCGAGTTCGAGTTCTGCGAGTACAACCGCTGCCACAACCACAACCTCCGCATCTACAACCGCATCTACAACTGCTTCGCCTTCAGCCTCTTCGAGCTCTGCGGCTTCGTCCACGACTGCTACAACCGCAAGCGCCACTACCTCTACCACCGCAAGCACAACTTCTTCTCCGACATCCGGTACAACTACTAGCGCGACAAGTAGTGGAACCGGAACTTCTTCAAGCACACTAGTCTGTTCTACAACCTCATACTATTCCACAAGTGTATGCTCCTATGGTACAGGTGCATCCACTGGTGTTACCCTTGGATGCGTCACTACCTCAGCCGCATCTTCAACTTGTGCGGCAGGAGTACTTTGTACAACTGCAGCATCTGGAGAAGATGTATGTATGAAAATTGACAATACACTTACATCATCCGGCTTAGCAGTTACAATTTTTTTCGCAGTTTCAATTAGTGCTTTCGTTATTGGACTTATAGTAATTGGATGCAAAGATCGTCAAGCGGCCAACCAACTTCGAGCGGCTCGTTTGGCGCAACTGGATGCAGAAAGCAAAGAGGCAATGCAAGCATATAACCAAAAGAGATCCAAATCGGTCCGACAACAAGATGCTTTTGGACATTCTGAGGCTGATTTACCTTTGATTATGGAGCCTAGCCACGAGCAAGTTTATTCGAATGCAACTCATCACAACGCTTAAACGGGAGCTTGAGTCCGACAAAATTACTGAATAATGGGATTAGATGAGGGCGCATGGGGATAGAGTTTGGGAAGTTTGAAATGAAGTGGATTTCAGGATCTGTATATTTGTAGGCATCTGGCGTTGATATACTCACTATACCCTTATTTTGATGATTTGCCTTGTCTATTTTATACATGCTTGCGTGATAATTGAGCCTTTTTTGATGTCTCTGATATTTCGAAATAATATTCTATAATAGATATTCTGTGACACAAGCGAGCGATTCGGAGTGCTGTGATAGAGAAACTTTCCTCCAGCATCTGTTAAAAGAAACAATGTGGAAAGCCAAGGAATTCCATAATGTAACTAGCTATTCCAAGTATACAAGTCATACAATATGCTCGATTCAACTCATTAGGCTCGTTCTGCTACGACTACATTTTACTCTAGTTACCAATATACGAATAGCAGTTAATATATCAAATGCGAATAAAAGAGTAATATCAAATTTATATGGATGTTTTAGTTCTACAATTCAAATGTTGTATAAAACTCTATGTAATTTAGATTTGGAGTAGTAATTGCTTTTATTAATTATTTTGAGTAAAATGCTTTTATTAGAATGAGATGAAAGTAGATTAGAGATTAGATATCTCAATGTTTTGAATGAGAAATTTAAATGAGAAATTTGAATGAGAAATTTGAATATAAGATGGAGTGAGTAAGAGTAAGAGAGTATTATTGCTAAAACAAGTAAAACAAAGTAAGTACAATATTACTGAAAATTTACGAAGAATTGTGTGAGATTTTGGGGCTTGGAATATTTGGGATAATAATATTCTCTCTATATTGACAGATAGAATTGAGGGGTTTTCTTGTTGAGCACTGAAATTTAAATTGTGAGCTTGGCTTGGCGTGTCCATGACCATACGGACCAGCTTGCTCCGGTAAGCTGTGACACCCGTCACAGCCGAAGATGAACAGGAAGGCGTGTATTAACTCATGAGCTATTGTCCCTAGCCAATTTTTGGTTCCCTCTTCTGTAGTGCAGACAGGCTCTGAATCAATTTAAATTTCGATTTTGGTGTGTATCACGTGATAATCCGGACTAAATTCAGGAAAGGCCATAGTCCCGTACATAGCAGTTCTTGCTTCCTGCCATTGCACATGATAGCTCATCCGTTTACTAGCGAGTAAGCACCCAAAGAAAAAATAATTTATCATAGATAGTGATATAATAGGTTACCAATTCTTTGACAAGATTCAAATAAGACTCAGATGTTGAATCATGTTTAGCGAGTTCTTTGGCGAAGAGACGGACATCATATTTTTCTTTTACGAACCCCAAATTTCGAGCCTCTATTTGTATGTCTGTCAATTCAGATCTTCGATGTGATGCGTTTTTGACTAGAAGTGCTGCCAAGTAAGACCTTTTGTGATGGTTTACAGTTAACTTCCTAGTAGCCTTGCCCTTGAAGAGATCTTGCTCTTCGCACTCTTTGAGATACTTGTGTTCGCAAAGCATTCTTGGATTGAATTATTGAAAAAAAAGTACTCTCTGATAGCGGGGAAAGTCGTAGTATTTATAATGCTTTCTCACGAGGCCGTGTTGGCTCTTAGCTTATTTTGGATCCGTTGGCCTTTTCTCTCGCCCCAAATTGATATGTACACTGACACTGATATAAGCGACAAAGAAGTCTGATCTTACCAAGAGAGTCCTATAATGCGAATGACAATAAAAATATCAACAGCGAACAGCTGTAACAAAAATTGTATCAATAATGACAAGGAATTCCCAATGAATACACCTAGCTGTAGGATGACTAGCAAAATGAAACTAATAACCAGACGCTTATCATTCCATAGAACGATAAGAAAGTACATAAAGACAATTCGTATAGAAGGTGGTAATAATGACCACGGCAATCAAAATCATATTCGTATGTTGCCCATTCGTAAGAGAAAAAACAGGCGGGGTTTGACTACTTCTTAATACTTTCAATAATCTAATCTCCTTCGTTTAATTAATCCTAGAGCAAAAGATATCTTTTAATTGCAATAAGCATAATTAAAAGATGACAGTTATTGCCACCTTTTCAGATTTATTAGATTTATTAGTACTTGATTTATCATTCAATTAATTGAAAGATTCTAGTAAAGATTTGAATGGTCAATTGCGGCCTCTTTTTGCTCCTAAGAATAGGCAACCTCATACTGTCAATAAGCGAAGTCGTGGAGGCCACGTGATCAAACAACGCCCCCTTGCGTATAGTATTAGGTCTATGATCTTTAGGATTTTTCTTAACTCTTTGAAAATTCTGCATCACAATTAATTGTGCCCTAGTTCTCCGTCCATATTATCATATGAACTTTAGTAATGATCCCTTTCTCTCGTATATGAATCTCTATTCAAATTTTACAAATAGTCTCGTTCTATTAAGACTCAGAGTATTGATTCATGATTATAAAGGAACAGGTTTAACAAACTCGTCAGAAGGAATGATTAGCTCTAGTAAGGGATAGCTTTTTGACTCCTTTAGATAATCTAAAGCTTCAAGCTTTAAACAAAGTTATACAACTATCTAAACAGAGATTCCCCAGCTGAGGTATAAGATTAGACTTTCTACCACTTGAAATAAACGTAGAGAGTGACGATTGATCTAAGACAGCATTCATCTTTGAGTGAAAGAATTTAGCGAGGGACACTAATCCTATGATTAGCTGCGAATTATGATCTCAGATTTCTCCCTAAAACCTCTCGAAGCTTATCAACAAAGTATTCGCTTTGGAGACACCAAAGGCATGAGACGCAAACAGGTGCAAGGAGACAATATTATTGTGGATAGAAGTCAACAGCGAGTCTTGATTTTGGTCCTCTGTCGTTTCCCAACTTCAGGACCGCAGCTTGAGATAAAGATGGAGACCGAACAGAGAATCTTCAAAATCACCTCAGAACACCATGTACAATAATACACCCACAGAATTCTCAACGTAAAAGTCTTTTGGATACTAGCATAGTACCTAGGTAGTTGATGAGACAAGTCCAACTTGCGTGGCAAACGGCAGCATATCGAATCGAGATTGCTTGTGATCGACTCTTATCTAATAACGTCAGGCTTAGTCGATGGGCCACCAGTGGGTGCATGGATTGACAGGACACTTCCCAATTTTCAATATTTTTCATAAATTCATTCTTCAATTGTTTGATATTAGAATTTGTATTTTGATTGTTTTATCTCTATTCAAGAATTACAACAATTCCTAAAATAAATGATTCGATATATCAAAAGATATTCACAAGTTTATTTTTGTACTGTCCCGTGAGTCCGTACACCCACTGGTGGGCTTCACTATCAGATGAGGTAGAGAATTATGGATTGCCTATGCCCGAAGAAAGGTTGTTAAGAAGATGGAACATGATAGGACCGGAGCATTACGAGCAGACACCAGAGGTTCCGGAATCAGCAGTAAAGACAAATGATGATGCGAAGAAAAGTTCTGAGCCGCCTTCTTCGAAAACACAGCTACCTCATAGTCCAACAGAGAAACTTGGTGGTGATCACGGTAAACGTGAAGGTACTGGCAAGATTGGTGAACGTGCACCTCCTCGCAAAGATGATGGAGGTGAAAGACGAGATCTTACTCGCTCGCAACCGAACGAGGAAATTAAGAGTTCAAGAAACACATCTAGGCAGGATCCGACTCCGGCTGCCGAAAATAAATCCAGTCGCAAACCCAACATGCCTAAAAGAAAGAAACCTCTTGGATGAACTAGAAACATAGGTGTTGTGGTATAAGAACAGCAAAAATAGTACGTATTTGTAATGTCGTTGATACCAATGTTACTGCTCAAGATTTCCGAAAGACCGGGGTGCAGTTGACCAATCAATAGCTTTCGATTTTAAATGTCATTAGAATTTTCGGATGATTTATGAACCCACTCAGTCTCCTAGTCCGGAATATTCGAAATTCTGAGTAAACAAATCTCTTGACATTCTTAACAGTGATCTTCTTGCGAGCATTCCTCAACCTGGGGAAGTGAGAGTTTGGTTTTGGGAAAATATGATTGTAACGGAATAGGACCGACACAGTGAAAAGTTGTATGCCTGGCACAGACGAAAAGGAAACGAAAATGACAGAAACAAGAAGTCTGAATTAGTATTCAGCTGGAACAGAATGATAGGTTCCGATAATTGGTCAAATCGGAATGCCAAGAAATGGCTTTTCATGAGATCATTAGGTACCAAACGATTGAAGATCCTAGGTTGCTATTTGAACTCATGTATTTCTTTAACCATTGGATGATGTTGAATCAATGATCATAGTATATACCGATATGTTTATATATCAAAACAATGAACTCTAACCTGGTACACGAGTTGTCATTGAATCAGATGCATACGATGCCACCATAATGTAATGTGAATTAAAGCTAAGCCGAACAAAATTTACCATCACATCAACTCTCATGCCTATGTGATACTTCATCTGAAAATAATCAGGTGCATTAAATCGTATATTATCCCAACCAAGGCCGTATAATATGTCATGTCGTTTCCACTCTTTGGAGAGCCAAGAGCAAGAATGTAGTTTATAGGCTGAGAATTTGGACACGGCTCAGCCGCACTGTGGTGGCACTGTGGCTTTTTATCATCATTTTGTAGCCCCTTCTCTCATAATGAGGCTCTAATCGGTTTTTATAAGCACGCGGTACTTTAGTTGACCTACTAGATATCCAGTCTCTTCTCCTCGGAATATTGTTCGCCAACAGTGACCATGGATGTACAAACCCCCTTTCACAGCCATCCGGTTCCGTCTTCATTTCAACGTTCTGAAGAACTTCAAAATATCTCCCCTCATCCAAACCATAATGATGATAACGAAGCGCAATACTTTCTGGATATGGCTGAAACACCGCAGCCCGAAAAAACTCCTGCAGCAATACACCAGAGGCATTCCCGTGACTCAAATGGAGCCTTTGAGTTGGGGAATCATAAGAGCCATCATTGGTGGAGGCCAATTTCTTTGATGGCCATGTGGTTACTTCTGGGCTCCTCAGTAGGCCTTGGACATCACTTTGCGTATCAAAGTCTTGACCAACAACCGCAAACCGTGTTCTCTCAATCTTGGGCACACAACCTTGGTTCCGCCGCAGCTTTTTTGGTAAAGACTTCCTTCACACTTACCATCTTATTAGCCCTACAAGAAGTACTTTGGTTCAGTTTCCGCAGAAGAGATATCAAAATATCGTTACTAGACAAATTATTTACTCTTTCAAGCAATCCCTTCAGCTTTGTCCCTAGTGCATTTGCAAATGCACCGCTAGCCACTGCTTTAGCTGCTTTTGCTTGGACCATCCCGATATCTGCCATACTATCTCCCGGTAGTTTAGTTGTAGGACCAATGGTTACTTTCAATGATAGCATTTGTATCGTGCCGACTTTCGCTGCATCTTCGCCTAATATAAGCTTCTATCAGATGATACCCCATGGTTCCGGTATCCAAGGGCCTAATACCGGGATTCAAAAATTAGCCAGCCAGATCTTTGCTCAAGGAGTTATTCTAGATCTAAGATCGCCTTGTGGAACTAATTGTTCATTTCAACATTCTTTCTATGGCCCTGCCTTGCAATGTGTCAACACTTCCAACCCGTCATATCTGAATGAGCAAGTGGCTAGCTACCTTTACTATAACGCCACAGACTTGACAACTTTCAATGAGGATGAGGATTCGCTCATCGAATTGTCAATTACGTACCGAAACAACTCGAAAGCAGAAGTACAAAGCGATCTTAACTATATATCAATCCTTTGCACCGCCTACAATGCAACATATGAACTTTCTGTCAACTATACAAATGGATCGCCAAAGTTTTCCCCAAGTCTCACCTATCACGAACAGCTCCAAAATCTAAATATGACAGAGTATGTTTCCCCAGGAAATTACCCATGGCATTCAAACTCTGCAACACTAGTTCGAGAAGTCTACGACAAGCATCTCAATGGCACATGGGCACAGTCACCCACGACACAGTATTCAACACCTGATACAAATATAGGAAACACAATACTTGTTGGAAACACTGTCAATGCCAACAGCGGAGCGATCTCGTCCCTCTGGTTCGTAAATAGAGACCTTCTTAATGGGATTCCAGAGCTTCTCACCAATCTAACCATTTCGACACTTGCATTTAGCCCCGAAAGCACAAGTACAAGCTGTTCATCTTCGAAAGAAACACTAGTTTATTATTACAACCCAAATCTTCTTTTAATTCCTTATTCTATCGCTTTTTGTCTTGGCTTTATTTCATTTCTAGTAGGCGTTTTTGTGCTCATGCAAACTGGCATTCGTACTGGAGATATATTTTCTCAGATACTTGTTACAACGAGAAATCCATTTTTAGACGAAATTGCACGAGGTCATTCTTTAAGTAGTGCAGATGCGGATGTTTTGAAGGATTATAAACTTAGACTGGGTAAATTAAAACGTCCTCGTGGAGAGAATGGTGATTATAGTGATGGGGATGATGGGGATGATGGGAGAGAGGTTGAGCATGCGGCTTTCGGGCTTGCGGAACAGGTGGATAGTTTACGTTAGAATACTTGGGACAATTTGGAAGACTTACCATTTTTACTATATTTCCTTTTGCAGTAGTATAAAGCTAATAAGCCAATGTGCTTTGGGGAGCCTATTCTTTCAAGTTGAGCAGGTAACACAAATAATAGGACGAGTGCTTGATCAGGTAGATTAAATTATTTTGGCCTTACGCAAATCGCTCGCGGCATATAAGAGATCAGACACCTGTTATAATACCCGAGAAAACGAAGGATTTGCTCATTGATTGTCAATTGATACACTGTCAATTCTTGCCCGAACATGTTTCCAAGCATTGTCGCTAAATTTATTGTCGCCCCTAAACTAAAAATGCCGAAATCCCTGTTTGTCATATTGCTTCACCAATGAATCACTACAATTCTTCCTCAAAACTATAAGGACTTATTTCTTCATTAGTGCACCCTTACACGCTGAGCGGCATGTTATCCCACTTTTCTCTATTTCACAAACTCCAACTCTTTGAAGGTTATCGATTGCCGTCTTGGTGATAAGATGATCTCATACGAAGTTTAACAAATATTTACAGAGTATGAGTGAGAGTCCATGAATTTGACGACTTAGAAAAGATGAAAAGTAAATTCAATCTGTTGAGTTTTGGCGGGATTTGCACCAGAGAGCCCTCAGCCTACTGAGCTAGTATTATATCCCTATAGTAAGTGACAATCAAAGAGTAGAACTTTGCATAGAATGCTCAACATCTCTATGATTCATCCACAAGGTCACTATGAGTGTGCGTCTATACACTTGGAGATAAAACGCAGTCAAGCAGTGATTTTCAAACCACAAATTGAAATAGCTCGTAATTGTACTCATAGACCGGACCGACGGTCGCAACTTGCAAGGCACTCACAGTGTGAGACTGGAGGCGCTCGCCTGTGGTCATTGCAATAAGGAAGAGATGTTATATAAGCTTCTTATAATATCGGAAAGCGAGGCAGAAAACAGGGAAACAAGAAACTTTAATTACGAGCGGGGAGCTGGATTCAGCAAGGCGGCACTCTATAGATTATGAGGAGGGTAGTCTTGTGAAATTATCATTGTAGCGCAGAACGACAAGGGATAGACAAAATTGGAGCTTTACGTTGTCAATGTTTCAAATTCTCGTTACTTATCAATGACTAGCGTTGTCAATATGACTCCAATCCAAAAACTGTTGTAATATTTGCCAAATTCGAACTTTCAAACTTCCACTATCGTATCGATTCCTCCCCTCCAATATTATCGAAACAAGGACACTTCCCGGCTCATATTACCAAAGTCTCAATAGGAGCAATAATATAGAAGATGTAGCCTGTAAGCGGTCATATAAGGAGTGGGAGAAAATTCGAGAGCGTAGGGAAATGGACAAAGTCTGCTAGAAATAATGTGGAAACGAGGAAAGTTTTCTGCGGGGCTCATGATTCACTTTGCATGATGCGAGCATTGGTATTGGAGTCCTTCAAGGGACTTATATAGGGAACTGAATTATCTTTGCACATACCTGCTAGTCTTATGATCTGTAAATGGCCCAGACTTAAAAATCGTGGTAGTTATGAGAGGTGGAAAGAAATACAAATACAAATAGCGTCATCAGATCACCTTGTAGAAGCCTAGAAGACAGCGAATATCGCTTGTGTATAAAATGGCCACAAATGCTTCCACTTTTCAGTGGACTCACCAGCAATCTTCAAGACGCGAACAGGATTGTTATACTGGCGGATGGAGGGTGAGACTGAAATACCGGTTGCGAAGCCGGGGAACGCGAGTTCCACCTGTCATGAGTTTGGTTTAGATGTTTTTTTGAGGACTTTTACTATTTTCAAGTTACTATTTTACTTCTCGGTGAACATGGGGTTGGGCTTGTGACTAGTAGCTGTCATCTTGCCATATTCGTTGTCAGAAAAAGTAAAACAATGCCATCTTCATCCCAAGTTCGACGATCGATAATTTAAGTATTCAAATTTCAGACGAGAGACTTGTACCTTTAACTTGGAATGCAACTCTAGGGATACGGGAAATGGACGACTTCTTCTGTACACCACTTGAGAGTGGTTCTTCAATCGTAGGAGGTGAGAATTGCACCGGATTTTGCGTGCACTACATTAAAAGAACTTCCGAGTAAGGCGCTACGTCTCTAAGCTAACCATAAGAAGATAATAGTCCAGAAAAGAGGTCGATTTAGAGAAGTCAAATATCATCGAGTAAAGCTTCCAGTTGATGTACCAAGGCAATCGATTGATATGTCTCGAAAACATGCGATATCATTACGGCATATTCACTCTCAATTTTTCCGTACCAATCTTAGAGTACGGGAATGCACCCAATCATAAACGCTTTTACTACAGATCTTCAGCAGAGTAGTAAATCTTTAATGGGAACCCTAATAGATTGTAAGCAGGCATCGACTGGCAGTAATCATTACAGCTATCTAGAGATCGGCTATGTGAGCTATCTGGATAACGTCAAATGATAGCAGTTTCGTAGCTCATGTCAATTCCAAAGTTCAAACGGAAACCCTCCATTCTGATTTTGGTCATTTCACATTTAATTTCTAGGTCCCACCGCAAATGATTCTTGTAATAGCGGATGTCCTACCAATGAAACCTTTGCTAGTTTTGGATGTTATTAGAGCCCCTCTCGCCTTACTTTTTAGACCCAGATATAGATTTCGATCTCGTTGAATGGTCTAGAGGACTCGCGGAGATGAGGTCATCAAGAATTTCTTCAACATAAGAAGCGTCTAACGGCGAACCTAGTGATAATGGGCGATCTAAGTCTAGATCCAAGTCTGAGTTTGGGATGTACATCCCCGAAAGGTTTGATGCGTGCTGATTCGAGATGTTTTGATCATATATATCTGAATCGTCGCTCTCATTGAAAGAGTGTCTTGAATGTGATTCCACAATTCCATCCTGCTCACTTACACCAAAAATCTCCTTTATCTGCCTTATTTTCTCATCTTTCTTCTCTGTCAGTACCGTCTTTGCAAATGCTTCCTTAATGGTATCCTTGTCTACACAACCTGTCTCAACTAAACTCCACGGCACCCACGCACACGCCGCCCTCGCTAGTTTCCCACTCGGTTGTCCCCCAGTCTTTCGCATCCGATCCCCCACCACAATAGTTCCTACGCCCTTCCGAGAAAGGCCTTTCACCAGATCCCAAAAATCAGTATCATCCGATATCAGTATGAGCCAATCGTACAAAGTTGCCTTCCTCTGCCGCATCTTATTTGAATATGCTATGATTGCTTTGTCCGCAGCCTGCGAACTCGATTTAACGAGATTCACCACGACTCCTGCACGCCGAAGCTCAGTATCAAGTTTATACCGATCAGCAGGCTTGATAATTCCCACAGCCGCCTCATGGTACTTAGCGTTCTTCTCCGTAGATAATTCTCTTTCCACAAACCGAGCCCTTTTTTTACCCTTCAGTTGCGCTGCTGCAGTTAATTTCTTTCCTCTTTCCTTTTCGTGGATCTTGAAATGTTTCGCCAATTCAACTTGGGTTTTCTTTTTGTTGCCACAAATACCACATACATAAGGTTCATCAGGTTTGATCTTATACTTTCTGTGCAGTTTATGCTCCAGCATGTAATACTCTTTCAGTTCTTTGCGTGATTCTATGACCGAAGAAGGGACAAAAGACATTCCACTACGGTTGGCGAAGGCGGCGATATTGATGACGTTGCCGAAGCGGGAGGCAAATGAACGAAGATTTTGCGCTGCGTCGTACGGATTGATTGAATCGAACGGTGGTTTGTTGTCCAGGTCCCATAGGACGATTACTTTTTGTTGGGGAGATTGAGAGAGTTCTGTTTGTTTTTGAACATCGTTCAATGCTAATAAGGCCGTTTTCGGCTCCTCAGGTGTAATAGAAGATGGTGACTGAGTGGAGTGGGAGTGCCGTGCATGTATGATCAAATCTTGAAAGCGGGGGTGTAAAAATGTTAGAAATGGTTTATGGGGGAGAAAGCTCGAGGCAAAAAGATGTCTTGACTTGATCGGGAGCTTCATAGTCTATGCAATGTACCCGTTGGTACCTTGTTCAAAGTAATTTACTTCCTGATTTTGTGAAATGCAGAAGCTGGTGAGAAGCAGTCTCGGGGAACTGTATTTCTACAAAACACCTCACCTGCTATGGCAGTGTTAGGTCTATGAATGAGGCTCACCAGGTCTGGATCAGTGATGCGAAATCGAAGAGATGAGGATTTAGTCCTTTGAGTGATCTGTGCGCACGAGATCACGTGACATATAATATCAACGATGAAGGTCAGCCAGCTAACCACTCGACTATTGATACATTGTATGTTTATCGAAGGATCTGATAGTGTTAAGAGGGGTCTAATCTTTTAAGCAGACTCAAGAAAGACGAACATAGAAATGTAGTCAGACACCGGCATCGACCAAGCTCGGAAGATATGGTGGCATGATAGAAATAGAATAGGTCTAAATCTTCTATTGAACTTGCTGGCCAGGAATCATATATCAACCATTGGTCTCTTTCAGCCATAATTCATGCCGCAAGAAAGTTTTATCTCAAGAAGCCAAAAATTACATGAGCATATGACTTAAGATCCCGATAGGTGCACGCCTTCCATTCCTTCCTAACTTACATTACATGTGAGCTTGCGAAGACAATCCCTTCAAGTACCCCAGAACTCTGCTTACTAACTCTGGTACAGCTTCAGGACTCTTAGTCAGGTTATGTGAAGCGCCAGGGATAACAGCTGAATTCTCCTCATCGACTTTTCCATCTCCTTTCTTCACAAAACCAATCCATCGTTTTACCAATGCCTCTTTATCGACATACTTCGGAACGTATTCATCGTTCCCAGAAAATAAAATCAACAATGGGCTTCTAGCAGGCAAGCTTCCAAAAGTTTTCTTTAACTGATCGTCTGTGAGATCAGAGCTAAAGTAGTCATCATCTCCATCATGATTTGGACTTGCTAGGGAGAGCCATCTCCTCGCACACACAGGTGACCCAAAGAATCCTTCCGTGGCTTTAGAAGGTAGAATTTCCTCGCCATCTCCAGCTTCAACCATCTTCTGTGCCAGAGCTATGCCATTCTTTAAGACATCTGCATCGAGTTCCTCTCCTAAAGCTTCACGATCGCTTGCTGGGGCTTGGATGATTCCTCCATCAATAGGAGTATTTGCTTCATGTCCGGGCCCTGTTAGGTATTCCATGACATCTTGACAACCAGTAGAGTGACCCATCAAGATGATCTTGCCTGATTTGATTGTTCTAAAATAGGAAACACATTTAGATAATTCTTGGGCATCTTTTTTGAGGGAGGAGACACCCCATCCGATGTACGCAGAACTTAGCAAAACTTGAGCGAGACACCAATCTCCTGGCAATACATCTGCGATTGATGATGGGTATGGCACAGTGAGTAAACCATCGGATAGACCACCAATAAAGATGATGATGTTTGGTGGTGATGTGTTCGAAGCTTTGGGTGTGTGTTCGAAAGCAGTCAGTTTAGGTGTCTATGTACCATTAGTAGTGTATTATTGCGTGGAAGTCTAGTTCATGAAACAAGCTAGCAACAAACCTTGGAATGAAACTAGTGATTTGTTTATGGATTAGAATGAATCGGTTGAGTACATACAAATAAATGAGTGACACCTTGCCTGTGTGCTGGGACTGTGAGAGCCATTCTGATATACGTATATTCTCAAATTACCTTGCCTTTTAGGTATCAAGAAGAATCAAAAACAGCAAAAACAATGGTTATAAGACTGTAAAGATATACTATGCCGTGTTCAAAGAAATATACCTGTTCGCTGCCTAATTTACAACGGCCAGCTCAAACTGGATAGTTGATACCCATTGCACACTGCAGCTTTGTTGCCAACCCTACTGTCACGTGCATCGCATACAGGGGTATAACTTTACTTCTACGAAATTTATTTCGAACTTCAAATCCTCTTCCTCTCTATTCAATTTACGACAACAAGCTTCTTTACCACAATCAGCCACCCTCCCCTCTATAATATCTACAATATTCAAAATGCCACCTCATCTTCCAACCCCATCACCTCTCTTCCGCCTCCTCACTCCCCTCCTCCAATCCTTCAGATCTACCTTCCCCTCAGCAACCTCAAAAACACCCCTCAGAACCTTCACCAGCACCCCACCTATGCACAAAAAGAATCCCAATAGCAAAACCGATCCACGAGTAACGCTCATCCGCTACCATCTTCAACATCCCAAGACACCTCGCCCACTGCGATTCTCACGCATGCGTGCGCTGAGGCATTGGACTATTCATCGCGCATGGATGATATTAAGGCGAAAGCAGAGGATCCAGGAGGAGGGCGAATTATACAGGTTTGTTTCCCCGCTCCCACCTTGCTTTGATTCTTCATGAGAATCTTCTCCATTTCAATTCCTCCTTTCTTTTTCAAATTCGAAAATTCGAAAAATTATTCAATATGATGAAATATTCCGGATGTTAAACACATTATACTCCGAGAGCGCAAAACCCATGTGGAGATTTCCGTTGCCTTCCTTCTGATTGTCTATTCCTCTCTCAGGCCTTTTGAGGCCTGTCTTCGACCTACATATCTTCCCCCTCCTCTCCTCTCCTCTCCAAGAAACTAACACCCACCTTCTCAGACTTCACCAATCAATGCACAACGCAATGGAAGACCTTCGTCTTCTCGACGGTTCTGGCCAGAAAGAAGCAGGTAGATTATATCGCGTCGCTCTCGAGAAGAAAGGAATTTTCGGAAAAGACGGAGTCCCAATTGAGTACGCGAGAGCACAAACCGACACACCAGCGAAGGAACCATGGAATCATGGATGGACTACTGATAAAACTACTATATGATAATTGCAAAGGTAAGACTACGAGCACTCTCATTCTATTCGTTTGTTTTCGTTTTGGTGAAGAGTAATATGATGATATACCTTATTCACAGACCTGTTCTGTAATCTTCTATGTGGACAAAAAAAGTACCAACTGCTGTCTGATTTCTCTTTATTCTACTGTTGTATTTCGGAATTTGGAGCGAAGCAATTGACTAACCATTCGGTAGGGTGATGTACCGCGGTACATGAGAGAATTTTGAAAGATGAATATTATGAAGTAAATACATGTTACCTGTATATCTATGATGGTCAACCTTGATGACATGGGATGAAACATGATTCGGAATAAAGACACCGAACATTCCCCGGACCCTCCGTCCCAAGGGACTGGAGTTGTGGAAGTAGATTAGAAGATGCAGAAGTAGGCAAAATAAACTCTGCGAAGACGGAACAGGAGGCCGTCTATAAATTCTGTACGAAGTTACGGAAAGAAGGTCAATTCAAATAGTAATCGGGCCATACCCCCACGAGTCCGCATCAGACGGTACTTGATATGTAATTCTATGTACAATGTCAATGTCTTTTCATCTCCATCTCTCCATTTCTCAAATATGCATCGAGTCTCCATTCAATCAATATCCATGTAAAATCCGTCCAGAACCATAACCCCCTTAACTGTAACCATTAAAACCCAACGCTAATCTGCAATACAAGCAAGTGCACCAACGCATCACCGTCCACATCACTGTAGGATTATCTCTTCTGCTTTTCCTTCCAATCAGAATTTCAAGTCAACCTCCCTCTTTCCCCTTTCCAAGCCTCTCCTCATGGCTTCCAGGGATCTGTAAAATGAAATCCCAATTAATAAAGGGTAAATAGTGAACTCAAACA
Organism: Botrytis tulipae; assembly: GCA_004786125.1. Classification (NCBI taxonomy): domain Eukaryota; kingdom Fungi; phylum Ascomycota; class Leotiomycetes; order Helotiales; family Sclerotiniaceae; genus Botrytis; species Botrytis tulipae. Next base: position 30,207 of record PQXH01000004.1, read on the forward strand.
GGTACAAAGCTAACGGAAACCAGGCTGGAAATCCTCAAGCTATTTTCGACGAAAGGCGGAACTGCAAGTCAGACCATGTTCTTCCGATCAGTCATTTCTAAATAGCCCTATCCAGCCTTACCACCCCGAACATTTTATCATCAGTTTGGCTTGTCCTTCCTGACAAATATACAATCGCCCGTTAGTTTTTCAGTTCCGCTGAAACGTCCAGGTATCGTAGATACAATTGCCTGTGATATTGCTACGGAGTAGGTAACTTCGGACTCGTTCGTGCATTAGGGATGGTTGTGTAGATGATTCCGGTTTCGACGCGTTCCAGATATATCCTCTTTCGATTCTTTCCGTCTTGGTTCAACATATCCTCCCCACTCCAAACTCCATTCATCTTCTCTTATAGTATAACACAACATCCATTACTTTCCCCTTTTTCGAACGTCAAAAGTGCGGCTCTGGTGGCTGCTTCGAAGACATCATCCACTCCGTCGCCGGTCAACGATGAGCACTCCAAGTATTTCCTTGCGCCGATGGCCTTTGCAATATCATCTGCTTCTTTCGTTCCCACGAATTCAAGAGACTTCTTTCGCATTTCCTCTCTGGCCACGGGATCCTCTCGTAAGTCTTTCTTCAGCCCAACAAGTATTATCGGGACCCCTGGACACCGCTCGTTTGCTTCTTCGACCCACTAGCCAAGACATTAGTACTTCGTATCAATTATCTCTAGAAATTGCAATCCTACTTTGTGTTTGACGTTATCTAAAGAATCCGGAGTGTCGATTGAAAATCCTATTAAAATGACGTGGGCTTTCGAATATGCCAGAGGGCGCAATCTCTCGTAGTCTTCTTGTCCTGCCGTATCCCACAATGCCAATTGTACAGATTTTCCATCAACTCTGCAATCCGTCACATAATTTTCGAAAACTGTTGGCACCTAAAATTAGATAAGATGTTAGCACAATTGACAGAGGCAAATGCGCAAAATTGCTACCAAATCAACGTACATAATGCTGGAAATAATGTTAGTAATGATTCAACAAATCATCAATCTCTGAGGATGACTTACTGTCGGAAAATAACCAAGTGTGAATACACTAAGTAATGACGTTTTCCCGCAAGCACCATCTCCAATTATGACCAATTTCCTGCACGAATGTTAATATCAAGTCTCTCAATGGCCTGCCACTTTGTCACAGCAAACGCTATCGGGACGACGCTAAAAAGCACTAAGAGAAATTTGTTGCTTTGGTGATCCCAAGAGATAACGAGGCTGAGTAGGAAAACGAGTCGCCCGATGCTCACTGCAACTGAAAGCGCAATTTTTCGATAAATCATGGAAAAGTCCAACGTACCTTCGCATAACATTCTGTGCCGGCTGTTGAGCCATTGTCGCTGGATCGGATGGTATTGTAGGTATCGGATTGTTGTTGTCTATAGAGAGAAAAGGATATCGCGCAAATTAATTGAAGAGAAGACCATGCAATTATGAGGGGAAGAAACAATGGCCAAAGGGGTCGAAGGCAATTTCGTGAGGATTTTCGTGTGGATTCGAAGAAATATTATCGATACGAGGGATTGTCAGGAAATCGAAATTCTCAGAGCATTCAAATTGGAGATGACCGGATATAAGTGGTTTTGGCGTGGGATGAGTGGACCAATTGATTGAAATGAGGTAAGACAATGGAAATCGACCCAGGTAGTGAATGAACCCTTAATAATTGTATCGTAAAGAATTGAAGAAACACAATGAGTATGAGAAGAAGGGAGATGAATCGATACAGAAGAAGAATTGAAGTTATACGAGGTCTTGCGTTGGTATCTCCTTTTTAATTGTTGCAGGTAAAGTTTAAAGAAGAACTGGGCTCTGGGGTGGAGATTTCCGAAGCGTGAGAAGGCTGAGTCGTCGAACCGTGCACCGTTTTTTAGAGCTCTGGATTAGGTTTAGGAGAATCTGTAAAGATCTACACGAGGATCGAGGTCGCGGTTTATCAAGATGTATCTGCGTTTGGGATGGGAAGGGAAGTGTGATACCATGGACGTCGAAGGAGGATGGATGAAGAGGAGAAGAAGAGGTTTCCAATCTTTGGCACGTTATCAAGCGAAATCCAGATCAGATAAACGGCTGGGCGGGTGACGGAGCTGAAGAGGAATAAGCAGTTGGGCGAAAGGCGGGTTGAAGAGAGAAAAAAGCAATTCACAAACCTTCTGAGAATCCATGCATGTGAATGATACCCCCAGGTATGATGATGATTAACCTTAATGCAGATGAATTAGTGGGTTCAGAAGTACACACTCTCTCTCCGAGGTCTCTCTCTTTCTGTGCCTCTATCTCTGTATGGTATGATTTATATAGAGGTTGAAGGGGCACAGCACGGAGTGAGATAAGTGAATAAGAGAAGACGCAGACTCAGACTCAGACTCGACAAGAGATGAGAGAAAGAAGAAAAGAGGTATACGATCTAAATACCTGATACTTTGTGACGACTAAAGTAGAAGATGTAGATGAAGATGAAGATGCAGGTCAAATTGAAGGGAGATATGTAAGAAGAAACTTTGACGACTTGTATAAGTACCTTTGTGATACTTACTTTTCATGAACTGTTTTATACACCTGGTATGCATGTGCAATGTAGATGATGAATGATCGAGGTTCCAATCAGTTCTAGAACTTTGGAGTACATTAAGTACTTATTAACTAGGCCATGGTAATGCTATGTAATCAATCAATCAATCAATCAATCAATCAATCCACTTAACGGATAGGGAGATGTACGTAGCTATTACTTTAAGAGAACTAGAAGGCTTTTAGCTAATTTGTACTGTGCCTCCCTACCTTCGAGCGCAGCGAGCTAATGGGGGTTTGGGGGCTTGCTCCCATGAGAAATTGAGAATTAATACTCTGATATATATCCATACAATACAATACAATACATCTTTGAGTACCATACGCTATATATATGTAAGAATCTGGGAGGGCTCACTTCTGGATTTAATAGAGGTTGGAGCGGCAGCAAACCACTTCTGCACATATGTAAGTTTATAATCAGATTGATATCAGGTTATATCTACTACTCCATCGACCAAAGCGACGCCCCCTTTTTACAGCAAGATTGTGTAGATACTAGATAGATACCTACTACTCCCTAGGTACCCAACCAGTCAGTCAATCAGTTCAACAGTACAGAAGAACTTGGCGATATTGGACTGGGATATACCGGAATCTTGGATATACCGAAATAATTTCCTTATTTGAATACTTTTTATATAATGATACCGGATTTTTGAGCAAAACCGGAATACTGGATACCTTTTTGCAAATCTGGTATAAATTTGGGTAATGAATTTGATTAAATAAACTTTTTCTTTCCATATGATTTTTTGTCTAAATTTAAAACTAAAATTGATCAAAACGCTTAAACTATCATTATTTATACCGGAATCTTCTTTATATTGGAATTGATTGATCGAATTTTTCAGTCCGGTATAACCAAGTTCTTCTGTAATTCAAATAATTGTCATTTTATCCGACACGAAGCGAGAGAATCTCATAAAGAATGACCGGTCCGCTGCTGGCTCGTTCTTTCGGAGACTCGGGGGCCACCGTGGAGACAGCTTATTAATTATCAGACCATTCAAAATACCAACTAGAAGTAATCGGGAAAAGCAAACGTCCCGCCCTGTCCGGAGTATATTTCGATATTTCGATAGGGATTAGATTAGAATTCGATTTAAAACCAGCCTGGCTATACTCGTAAAAGAGAGCCAATTGTCGAATGGGTGCTTGCTTGGTTGGAGTGATGAGAACAAGGATCGGGATGACATTTACCTTACAGAGTACCCAGTGACGTTGTACTATTCCTAGGTATTGTTATTAGTCCAATAATCACCCATCTGAACGAAACAGACCTCACATCAAAAGCTCATCATCATTTTCACTGTTTGATATCAAATCAAACGATTAAGATTTTGGGCTTCAATTTGAACACTGTCAGTCACCCAGAAGCTTTGCATTTACCAAGTTCTTTCAAGAAGCTTTCCACCATTAGAACGAACATCGGCATTATTGTATCATTCTTCGCCAAACCCTTATTACTCTTGCGCCCGCCAAGTTAACCAAAGAAAGAGTTAAGGGTCTATTACGAGACTATCCCCTAGACCGTCGGCCGATGATACCAATATAGTTTGTATGCTGAGTAAGAATGTTAATAACTTAATAAATAATATTAATAATAAGGAAATCAACAAATATATAATATATGTTAATTCCATTGATGTAATCTCAAATAATATAGAATTTGATTCTATTAATATAAAAATACTACATCTAGATATCCCCTCTATTTCGAAAATAAAGATTTATTTCGAATCTATATTCATTAATTTTAATCGAAGATTTCTTTTATAAGCTAATATTTGAAATTACAATATACTTATTCCTTTTTATTTCTACTTTTTTATTAAAATATCAAAATTAATAATGAAATATTTTAATTTGTAAATATTTTAATAATATTCTATAATAATAAACAAGATTCATATACATATCTCAATTTACATTGAATTTAAAATTAATGTTTATTAGAATTCACAAAATCCTGATAATTTGATTAGTCAATGAGATCCCTGTTAAGCGATGGCGATGAGTTAACAGTCTAGGGGATAGAAAGAGTCTTTTCCTACTGAGAACGAAGTTAATAGAACAACAAGAGCTGAAACTTTGATCGCATAATCGCACGATAGCTCAAGGTAAATAGTCACCATTTCTTGATTGCAGTAGACTATTCCAAAAATATGCCATAAGATGGATTAAACGCTTGGGCGATCGATCACAACTAAAGACATTCTTCAAGGATTCAGAAATTCAACACTACAACAAACGACCTTTCAAAATGAGATCAGGAGACAAAAAAATTATTATGAGAGTAGACCATATCCAAGCTCTCTTAGCAATGACACGACTAAATAAAGAATCACAGCCATGAAAGTACAAACAGAGACTTTCAAAAATGACAACGCGCTGAAATCAGAAATGTGTCAAAAGTTCTAAAGTCAGCTAGTAAATCTCAGAGAAGAGATCAGCAAAGAAAATGCCAATAAGAGACAAAATTTAGCTGCATTGCAAGAAGAAGTCGAGAAGAAGGACCAGGTATAAGTATTCTGGATTACCTTAGTACAGCAGTACGAGATCGAAGCAAGTGAGCTGAAGAATAGGATTGCAGAGCTCGAAAGTAGCATTGATGAATTACAGAGCAGACTGAGAACGGTGGGAGCTTCTTTGGAGGAGAATCAAAGGGTCCTGACCACTACGACGCAAGCCAAGGCAGATCCGGAGTCTCAATTGGTAGCACAACTCTCTTCCTGTTCTGCGTAGGCCAAAATCACTCAATCACCAACATTAGGAGCATACGCAACCATCATAGCAGGCGCATTGATGATACGCTTTGGCGAGAAACAAGTATCGCGCTCTACTAGAAAGTCAATCCTTATTCTCGCAATGTTCAGTCCTGTTACAGCGAATGTGATTACACCGAACACCTGCAATCCACCTCGGAAAATGTATTCACGCAAGGGAAGGGCTCGAAGCCTTCTACACTTCTTATTCCACCAGTCATTGCCCCTCCATACCCTCTCAATCGACTCACTTTGCAGCTTAGTCTTGCTTACGTCCTACGACCTACGACCAGCATAATTTTTAGAGCTGAGTGGAGGAGAACCAACGTGTACTTCCATGAATCAACCCCAAGCAGACACAGCAAATGGCAACGATGATGACTGGTATGATCAGTCAGAAGAAGGTCAATCCACATTAAAGAATATAATTCAATGCTTTTAAGGATATTCTTGTCATCCATTGAAATCAAGTTCGAAATTCAATCTACTAGAAACAGACCCTGAGTGATTATATCAAAAGCAATGGTTTGATTGCTTTCTGATTGAACTGTGCTTGAAGTAACATCTTCTTAGATAATTTATTTCCAAATATATTCATTTCAGAAGTGCCTTCATCTTGGCTGCAGCGGTACATTTCTGTCCACCTTTGCTTCCTCCAATGCAGGCAGGACACGATCGGCCATGCTGAATCAAAAGAAAGTGAAGACTGGATTTATATCTAGCGGGAATCATCAGTTCAAGATGAGATTGCGTCTTCTCGCGGGTCGCAGTCGAAGGACGCCAGCCCCATAGTCCGGCGATGCGATAGACGTGGGTGTCGACGGTGAAGAGATTGCGTTTAAGACACGAACTCATGACGACCGAAGCGGATTTAGGACCAATATACGAGAAAGCCAGCAATTCCTTCATCGCTTCCTCGTCAGTCAGTTCGAACATATGATCGAGATCCCATTTGCCGTAACGCTCCTTTGCCTGTTTCAGAATCGACATAATGATCATTGATTTTTTGATATGCAGTCCACCGCATCGAATGGTCTCCTGTAATTTATCCTTCCCGCCTTCCATGATCTTCTCGTAAGCGAATATAGAGCCATACACTTTTTTCATTGAATTCATTGCTCTTTTGGCGTTACTCCAACTCGTTGCTTGACCCAATATCGCAACGATCATTGCATCCAATACGTGTGGAATTGTCTCTGGGGTGTTTTCATCTTCGAATTCTTTAGTTACCTCTTCTCCGTGCATTTCCTGTAGTACTTCATTTGCGACTTCACACTCTCTTGGCGTTGGATGTTTGAACCCGGGGAAGGGAGATTCCTCTAAAAAGGAAGAGTATGCTTTGAATTTCTGGTCTCCTGATTTGATTACGTGCTTTGCTAATTCTTCGTCTCTTTCTTCGATGGTTTTGATTTCCTGCTTCTGTTTCTGTTCGACTGCTGTTTCCTCTGTCTTTACTCTCTTTGCCCGCTTCGCCTCCTTGCCTGTAGTTGACAGTGATCTCTTAGCTTTAGGCATTTTGATCCTAAATGGCTTTCTTGTTATTAATGTAAATCTGAGCAGCGATGTAATCATATTCACCATGCGATCGTGGTGAATTGAAAGTAGTATATATAGACTTGGAAGAGCTCGAGGAGGTCCCTTGAATCCATAATATAACATGCCTGAGGTGTGATGACTCAGCAACCTTACTTAAGATTCAATGACCTGCAAAGGTACCCGTACCACAATTTAAACTTCAAGCCCTTCCAAACCCCCTTCTGGATTTCACGGTGCCCTCTCAATAATAACGACTTGTCCAAAATCTCCATAGCCAATAACTTCTTCTACGCCCAAAATTAATTCCACGCGCACTCTCTGAATAAACCAGCCCTCATCCCCCCCCCACACAAATCATAATTGTTCATCCCGAAAGCAAACAATCACCTGTGGTGGGGCAATCGCGAGAACTAATCCTACGACTCTTGAGTAAGTCTGCAAGTGATATTTCAAAATAATTCAACAAATACGGCCCGTCGTTGAATTTCGTTGGTTGAGCCATATCTAAATAATCACTAGCCACGGTCGTCGCTACCCGGACCCCTCTCACCTCTATACCCCATCGGAATGCCCGCAAACCAACGAAAGAATACAAGCCAGTCCTCATACTTGCAGACTCCTAGAAACATTGCGACCCCGTTGATAAAGGATGCTGGAAAGATCGTGACTACACCGAAGAAATCTAGTACGAGCCATTCATCTGAGACATCTCCCACCATGGCACAAACTACAACGAAATCAAATGGTCAATTGCCCACTCCTCCCACAAACAATGGCGCACCTACAGTAAATCGCAAGAAGCAGAAAAGAAGGGCGAAACAGGCTGCTAGAGCTGCCGCGGAACAAGCACAAGGCTCCCAAACGAGTGGTGGACCAACTTCTGGGGACGTGAAGAGACAAATGCAGGAACTGGAAGCACGCTTTCGCGAAACAGGGCTAGACGAACAATATGACGATGACGAACAATTCGATCCTGCGGACGATAATGCGTATTATAGTGACGAAGAGGGCGATGCGTACTCCGGTTCATATGGTCACGATGGCTCCTCGACAAACGGCTATGCGATCCCTGCAACGAACTCTTCAAGTAAGAAACAGAAGAAGAAAAAGAAGTCGAAATCTCCGCAGTCGGACCATTCAAATCACGCAAACCACGGTCCGAACGGTTCATCGCATAATCACGTATCGCTACCTCTTCCTTTACAGTCTCCTCCGAGTATGCAAAGAGGACCGGGTATTTCGAAAGAGAAAATCTGGAATACATCGTCACAAGAAGAACGCGAGCGGATAAAGGAATTCTGGCTATCTCTCGGAGAAGATGAGCGCAAATCGTTAGTCAAGGTGGAAAAGGATGCCGTACTCAAGAAAATGAAAGAGCAACAAAAACATTCTTGTAGTTGCACGGTATGCGGTCGCAAACGCACTGCTATCGAAGAGGAATTGGAGGTACTTTATGATGCATACTATGAAGAGCTCGAGCAATATGCAAACCATCAAGGAGGTGATGGTCCTCCACCGATGATGCCACCCCCACGTCGATTTGGCGCTATGAGCGGCTTACAGCCTCCCAATCGTCTACCTCCTGTTTTTAATGGGCAGCAACCTTCAAGGGGCAGGATAGTAGAGCAACTTGGCGATGATGAGGATGAAGAGGGAGATGAGGAATACAGTGAAGACGATGGAGACGAAGATGATTTCAGCGAAGAAGAACCGGAAGAAATTCCAAGAAGTCACGCCACGGATTTTTTTAATTTTGGTAATAGTCTTACTGTACAAGGAGGAATTCTTACCGTAGCAGATGATCTACTCAAAAATGACGGAAAAAAGTTCATTGAAATGATGGAGCAACTAGCCGAGCGTCGCATGGCTCGAGAGGAAGATGCGAAAGAACAGTATGCTAATGCGAATTACGGACATCCTTCAAATGGTTCCATGCATCCCCATTCTCACGGACATGTCCATAATCACCCACCGCCGCCAGAAGAAGATGAGTATGACGACGAAGAGGATGATGAAGACGAGTATGACAGCCAGGAAGAGGATTACGATGAAGAGGAAATGGTACGTGGAGGGTATCATTATTCACCATCCTGTACGTACTAACATGGAACAGGATAGCATGACCGAAGAACAGCGAATGGAAGAAGGAAGACGAATGTTCCAGATATTCGCTGCTCGGATGTTTGAGCAGAGAGTTCTGACAGCTTACAAAGAAAAAGTTGCGAAAGAGCGGCAGCAGAAGCTTCTCGAGGAGCTCGAGGAAGAAAGTCGAGCGGACTCACAAAAGAAAGCCAAAAGGGCTAAAGATGCACAGAAGAAAAAGGAGAAGTTGCTTGAGAAGAAGCGCGCCATAGCCGAAGAAAAGGCTCGAAAAGATGCTGAAAGAGCGGCTGAAGAAGCTTCCCTTAGAGAAATTGAGGAGAAGAAAGCAGAGGCCCAGAGACTAAAACGAGAGGAGAATCGAAAGAAGAAAGAGGCTCAAAAAAAGGCCGATGAAGAAGAGCGCGTGCGTAAAGAAGCCGAAAAGCAACGCCGGCTTCAAGAACAACGAGAACGACAGGCTGAACAAGAACGAAAGCAGCGCGAGGCCAAAGAGCGAGAAAGAAAGGAGAAAGAGGAGCTAAGGCGCCAAGCACTAGAAGCGAAGGAAATCAAGGAAAAGGAGGCTAAGGAACGAAGGGAGAAGCACGAGCGAGAAAAGCGAGAAAAGGACGCGAAGGTCAAGGCTGACAAAGAAGCTAGAGAGCTACAGAAACGTGAAGAGCTTACTGCTCAGCAAGCTGCTGTTCAAGCTGCCCAATCTGCTGCGCATGCCTCGAGACGCACAAACCAAGTGCCCACACCTAACTTGAGTCACGCCTTAGCTTCACCTCACATTCCGGTCGCTATTCCCGCTGTACCGAAAGCACCGACTCCTATCAAGCTTCGGACAAACTCTCAGCAAGAAAATTACTCAATGCCCAGAACTCCTTCTAGTAAATACCAGAGTATATCACCCAATTCTGTAACCCCTCTACCAAATAGTCCAGGCCCAATAGGTCCGCCTGGAAAAACGCCGATACAGCATCCTCTCTTACAACACCCACAGGCCACTTCTCCAATACACTCTACGCTGAAAGGTCCTCCAGGTATCCCTCAGAGTCCATTCGCCGGTATGCAACCCATGATGCCAGGAGGATTTCAAGCAGGGATGCCAATGGTACCTCCAGGTTTCGGTCGACCACATCATGATCCAATGTTCGGACTTCAGCAGGGAATGGGTAATCACTTTCGTCCTTTGCCGATTCCTAATGGTGGCATCCCCCCATTCCAGCCCGGATTCAATATGCATCATATGCCACAAGGCAGAGGATTTCCTATGCATGGACCACCAGGGTTTCCACAACCTTCTCCGAACGGTATGGGTAGTATCGGCCAGCTTTTTGGTGCCCCAAAGGAAACACCCCCTTCGCAGACTCATTCCCGAAATCAGTCCGGCTCATTTGATGGATTATCATCGACAACACAAGCTCAGCCTATCGCGAGACCAACGCCAATTGGACGACCATCTAGTATTGTTCACGGCACTCGCCACAGTGATAAATCTAATGCTGGTGAATCTGATGAAACAAGCAAACATCTTGGTAGTAGCGCTTTACTAGATGATAGTGATGAGCCCATCAGTAATGGAGTTGCCGCACGACGCTCGAGTGCAGCTCCTGGTAATCCCAGCAGACAGAACTTTTTACCACCTCCGTTTGGTATGGACCGCTCGGATCCAGCAAGTATGATGAGCTCCTTTGGCACATGGGGTGCACCTCCAACCCCATTTGGATCTTCTTCCCTACCTGGATCTAACGGTTTTGGAGGGGGATGGAATACAAGTCTCAATATGAATGGTTCTTTTGCGATGCCACCTTACTTCCGCCCATCTCAACCGCGTTCCGTAGCCGTGAGATTAATGATTTGTATGGCTTGTCAGACTCTTCAAAATTCTACCCTAGACGGATGGTTAGATATTGATGCTATCAAGAATGAGGTCGCTCTTCTGAATCCAGCTAGAGAGGAGCCAGTTTCTGAACGGGAATTACTGGATATTTGTGACACTGAAGGAAATCAAATGAATGGCGGTGGCACATTTGAAATCCGTTCTTCTGACGGCAAGTCACAAATCCACTATGTCAGTGACTCGATACCTCATGACTTCCGTTCTGCTGGTGCGCCAGGCGAGATCGGGAGCCCTATCAGTGGAGGCGCATCTAGGAATCTAGGACCTCCCGGCCGAGCTCCAATTGGTGGATTTTAAAGGTTATAATTAATCCACCTAGCTTCTTTTCGCTATTCAATTCTCATAATTTGAGTATCACAAATTCCGCATCTTGGAGCTTATTTGTGTGTCAGTGGTATGTTTCTTTTCATGGTGATGTAAGATTTGCATGGACGGGCATCGATCAAACAAAAGGCCAGATATGGCGCTGTTCATGATATCGCTTGCAGTTCTTCATTTTTTTTAATGCCGGTTGGGTTGGTCTGGTCTCCCTTGATTGAGGAGGAGCAATCAATCAATCAATACTCATTGGCGTTTTACGCTGGCTTATCTTCACCTGCTTCCCAAAGCAGAGGTGAATATCGAATACCAATTTTATTCTAGTGTTCTACCATATGCATTTTTGCCCTGTTGTATTTTCTGTTTTATCGACTCGCGTGAAATCTGATAAACTTACTCGAAATATCCGTGTTAGTGTCGAGTAGGTAGCCATTTGGAAATCGAGAGTCGATACTATGATATCTGCAGTTCTACTTTGTTTGTTCATGACGTAAATGTATCTTGCTAATTTTGAACATAGAGCTTAATGTTGGGATTTAGCACTAGTCTTCCACCGAAAGTTTGATGAGAGTTAGACACCCAGGTATGCATCGACTGTTCACTAGCTAGGTGCATACACCAGCATACATTCATGTCATAGGTACTACATTGAATTTGTAAGATTGGACGATGAAGAAACGTCATGCAATGTACCAATCATTTAACAGTCGGCTCTCGTCTTACCAGTAAATACCTAGCTGCCCGCTTTGACAATTCGCCACCATTCACTTCAACCCCTCGCCTATCCTTCTCGGTTCGAGATCACACTCCTATATCCCCATTTTTACGCAATTAATTTGTACTTGAAAGTCGAACTATATATGCAACGATACGATTTCACGAGTAGCACCGTGTTCAGAACCATTTGGAATTCGATCATTGCCATCACAATTACTTTGCGCTGTTACTGTTACCTGCACCATCGATACACTAAGCCCCAGGCAGTCTTTTCATCCTCTTTCACGTAATTTTTCTCTCGCTCCCAAATCAATAGTTATATATACGAAAGCACATAGGTGGGCGCTTAACATTGATCAGGTCACCAAAGGAACGAGGGGCAAGGAAATAGAATGTTAGCGCTTGTATATATTTGACTTGGGATCCATGATATTGAGGCTCGAGCTTTGGGTTGTGATCATGGCTGCGGTTGAGATATGCAAGATTATGAGTGGGACTGGGACGTGCGGCTGCGGCGACACGAGAATCTTGAATGTGCGTGGACGGAACAAATGTGCGGAATTGGAGATGGAGATTGAGGTGGAAGGCAAGGAAAGAATTGCAGGCAAGCAAAAAAAAATGATTCACATTGATTCACATCACCTGCAGAAAACTTTTATGGATAATGTGGGGGTGGATTGAGGGCGGAGTCTGGACAATGCGTGCCGTATGGTGGGTCTGTCTTTGGGTTGCGCTTCGGATGGGAATGGACTATTGGTGATCAGTGAAATGGCTAGGATGGTTTACATACGGGACGGGAAGTTGATGATTGAGATGTTTGAAGAGTCGATGGCATCCTCGAGGTTCCGAATATGCATATTGTTCAAGGAGGGGTTTGTCGATTGTTACAGCATTGAATCAGGAACCTTACGATACTCGATTACTTATCTCCGATCAGATTAGCACCAGGACTTTTCTGTGATCGAAATTTCGACTAGGAATATAAGGATTGATCATTGGGCTTCCTGATATCAGTGCTGTTGTTCCTCGAGGTACAGAGACAAACGCCGAAAGGTCATCAGGATTTTCGATGCTGTCCTTGCTGTCCTTGACCATTGACCGTATTCCGTATCTATAAAAAAAGTCCGGTGAGATAGCATTTCCTCTGACTATTCAAATCCTTTGCTACTTATTACTTACACGACAAAGTATTACCTTTCCATCCCAAAAGTCCAATATTGACACCAATATAATTGTGGAGAGGTTCTGATTAAGTTTGCCTCGAAGACACCAGGAATCGAATTCCACGTGCTGAATAACCTTACATCCGCATCACATCCTTCGAAACATGTGGCAATTTCGTAAAAGCTTCTAGAAAATCGTGGTTATTTTCGCGGTCGAATCCTGATTTATGAATGATCACCCAAAACGGCTGCCTATCAACATTCGCGAACAGGGTTGTAGATCCCGAACCGAGGCCATGAGATTTGACGGATAAGAAAGAAGCGGGCAACTGCTGGTGACTCCGTAAATGTTGCGCGAGTGATATTCCTTACCAACATAGCGGTTGCTAGGAAATTAAAGAGAAAGGTTAGCATTTCTTACAGTGGATACGATTTTGGGTATTGTATTATCTTTAATGGTTCGATGGGAGTGGGAATACTGAAGAATTAGATTCAATTGAATTGCTATAATTGGAACGGAGAAATAACGGTTGGTGGACGATGTAATCGTCAAAACTTCAGAATATACGGTACGGCCGTATATCTGCATGTTTATCTGTTCCCCTTGATTGAAGATCTAGATAACGAATTTGGCAAGAGAGACATTAGGAAAATGAAGATATAATAACGACATCGAGCACATGAATACGATAGGGGTTTACAATTGAACGTTCATTCCACCAAGCAAGCATAGCTTCTGAACTATTGTATCTTTCGTTCCTGATTTCCTGACTTCCCGTCTTCCATCTCGGAGGTACAGACTGAAAGGATTCGAGGTCCTGTCGGACAGGTCACCGAATCGGGTCGACTAAACTACATACAGGTATCTGACCAGGACTCCATGACGGTCAGCCATGCATGTAAATATACGTCCACGTGTGATGCTGGGATTGTAAATTATTCAAACGGAGTAGATAGATGAATCATAGCAAATCGTAAAGCAGAGCTACAGAACGATCACTGATTAGTCCCAGGGAAAGGATCTCATCTCATTTTGGACATCGACAGGTGGGTGGTGAGATTAGTGAGGAACTCATTGCTTACTTTTTTTAAACTCCAAGTTTCCGTCCCGTATGCAAAGAAGAAGCAATCATTGATTGGATTTGGTCAAGGGGTTTGGCAAATCATAGATGGTGGTCAAATATTTGACTTTCTAGCACTGACATTTGAATCTTGAACTGGACCCCCTATTTAATGCAATTGCTCCATTCATTTTCAGCTCCCAGATCATATCTTCAAAACCAACTTTCTTCAACAGCATCGCCACACAACTGCATTATCGGCCAGGCATTTGCACAAAATCACCAACCAATCTAAACGCTGTTTGCTCTCATTGCCCATGCAAACGCAACCACAACCGTATTCCTGCAAGGCTGCGACCCTGCGGCGCATATGTGACATCGCTTACAATACAGACCCGTAGGCACTAGCTACTTGCCCTGGCAACATAGCTTCCAGCTTACGCTATGCGCTTGTTCAGAGCTTCCTTGTTCAGCATGAGATAGTGGAGAGTGGTAGTAGGGAAAATGGGGAAGTTGGGTGTGTGCAGCCTCCGTAGTGGTGTCGTATGGGAGCGACGAGGATGGCATGGGGGACGCGCCAGGGTTAATCGAACCAATGGCATACCCGCAAGATTATGGAGATGCAGATACCTGTTGTGCCATTTGAAATTTGGAGGATCAGACCTGTTCGATTTGTTCGGGCGAAGATAGAGTATTTTTGAGGGTCTGCTTGTTTTCTTTCGGTCCTTCCGGTTGGCAATTGCGGTCTACATACGTGTTGGAGAAGATTCATATCTATCTCGATATTTCCTCATGACACTCTTTTTTTGTGCTCTCTTTTTACGCTTTTGCAAAGTATCTCATCGCATCCTTTTCTATACATTTTTTGTTTGTTGTTGGCTAATTCAGAAATGCTTCGAATAATATTCTCAACAGTGGGCAGGTGAAATTGGACAGACAGCGAAATCTAGTGATCGAATCGACTGATGAACGATAAGAAGCATCCCCATCCGTCTAATTTTGATTATTTCCTCAGCTCCTTTCAGTCAAAGGGTATTCAGCAAACGGTTGTACATAATAAGGGATCCCTCAGAAGAATTCGGAAATATATAAATAATAGACACGATGGACGTACAAGCCGCCGCAGCACAATTTCCACCCGGATACCTGGAAAATTATAACGGACACAAACTCGTCGTTACTTGTATCGCTTGTATTATATTGAATATATTCTTCGTCTTTGCGAGATTTTTTTCCAGGTGGCTTCACAATACACCGCGGGGTTGGGATGATTTTCTTATGGTGCCAGCCTTAATGTTTTCCGTGTTGCTTGCTGCTCAGGGTCTCGGTACGTGTATAATTTTATGTCTCAAAGATCTTCACATTTCAGAGGATTTATGTCTAACAACCACATTGTATAGTCGGAATAAATTACTGCGGAGTAGGCCACCATATTGAAGCTCTTGAGCTGAGCGCTCCCTCCAAACTCCTCGCCCTCTACAAACTCTTAATGTTCTTCCCCGCCACATACGCCATCGCTGTCACCTTTCCCAAACTCTCCATCCTCGCCATGTATCTCCGTATCTTCACGGTTCCATTCTACCGCATGATAACCTACTTTGTGATCTACATCCTCGTCATATCATCCACTATTTTATTCATGATGATGCTCTTCCAGTGCACGCCCGTTGATTATTTCTGGGACAAAACGATTGTGGGAGGAAAATGCCATTTTGATATCGAAAAGCTATTTTTATATGCTAGTTTACCGAACATTATAACCGATATCGTTATGTTACTACTACCATTACCCTTTGTTTTCAGACTCAACATGACGAGGAAGGTGAAGATCGGGTTGGGTGTTACCCTACTCACCGGATCAAGGTACATAAATCTGTTTCCCCTCCCTCGAAAATCCAACTAACATTTCCTAAGCGGTCTCGCCACATCTATCCTTCGTTTCGTTTCTTTCGCGAATCAATCCTTATTTCCAGATACTCCCCGCGCAGCCGTCGATCTTGCCTTATATACCATCATTGAAACGAGCATGTATATAATTGCCGCTTGTCTCCCCGCCTGTCGACCCCTCTTCAACATAATCCTCCACCCCTCGCGAAACATGCCGCAAGACCAAAAAGACGGTCTTAATTCCCCCGAAGAGCACGCCCGAACCTTGCACGACGATATCGAGCTCCAACAAACCAGCGAGACCAGCAGCAGTAGCGAAAATGGAAACGGAAGTACCGGAGGACGCTACCACGGCATCGGCGACGGATTGCGAGGAATGCAGGGTCGATTCAAGCGACTAGGCTCCGACGCCGGTTTATTTCTCGGACGGAGAGATGTCTCTCCTCATCCCCCCTCAACTCAATCGTACCCACACTCCCAATCTTCCTCAGCGCCCTCTCACTCCCCCCAACCCCAAGAACGCGATCCGGACCGTCAATTTTCAGAGCAAGCCGAGGGACGTTTCGGTCTCGGTTTCTCAAAATTCCGTTCTTCGTCTCACGAGCGGATCTTCAAAGCTCCCGTGTTCAAACAACCATTTCGGGCGCCCGAGCGTGTGCACATAGCTAATATGCATGTGGGACACATGCATATGAGTCCGGAGGAAGACAAAGAGCGTCAAGGGGGGCAGATGAGAGATGGGATTCGGGTCAAACAGGAGTTTGATGTATATTATGATCGACCGCCTTTATGATAATGTGGGTCTAGGAGCTATTAGAGAGAGGAAGGCATTTTAAAAGGTGGGAATTTTCTGGGTTGTGTATAAGTGTATTAAGTATATTGGGCGTTTTTAGGATATTATGGGCATTGGGAGGTGTTTGGATAATCATGCATTTCCGTGGGGTGGATGGTGTTCTGCTTTTGTGGATATAAGGGTGTTGCGTGCATACTTTGATACCATGGAGACGGTGGTTACTTGATATATAAAATAAATAAAGTTAATGAAATTGATTAATGTTTACATTTGCTGGCTTATTCTTCAAAGCTCGTAAGAGCTCACTCGTGTTTGTGCGTGATATCAACGCTCAGATGACGGTCACATTTGAGCCCTGTTCGACGCTAACGCCTCCCTTCTCGCCTCGGTACTAAATCAAAGACCTTTGCGCGGAGTTGATTACAATATCATCCTTGAGCTGAGACATTAAATTAATTTTCCTATTGTGGTTGAAATACCGCCATTATATGTGAAGCTACTAATTCTCGGTAACTGTTCCTGATGAAGCTGCACGAATGCTAGAATTTAAAAGCCCAACCAATTCACGAGCATTAAAATTGCGGCCAGCGTTCCCCCTGGATAACGTGCCGCAGCTGGTATCAGTACACTACCTACAAGGATGAAAACAGCGAGCTCTGTCCAATTCAGAGTGTCTGTAGGGACTTTTTGGTTCTGGGCTGCACACTCTCAAGCCATTAAATAAAGCCAACCCTTGAAAGAGACCATATCCTCCACGGCACTCCCAACACAGCCGCTCTTCTTGGCTGCGAGAGTAATAAGGTGACATGATAATACGTTCCGTGTGGCAATAAGAAGACAAACTGTAGTCACATCTCTTTTAGAAGCGGCCAGATCCAGATGTTGGATGCTCCTTGACAATACAATCGTACAAGCTAAATACAACATAAGACTTGATATCGTCCAGGCCATATTTATCCCCAAGATTTGAGGTTCTGGTTCTGAATCGGGGAAATGGGGCAAGGTCAAAGTAGTTTTCTGGCACCAAACTTTCAAGGGAAGGTACGATATGCTTACCTAGTCAAAAAGGACAACGTCACTCACTAATTGAGAATGATGAAAGCTTGCCAAAATGCGAGCAAAATTGTACGAACAACAGAATATTCGGAAAATTCAACAAGAGATTTTGATATTTCAATCTCCAACCTGTGACTGAGCTCGACTTTGAAGATCTCAAGGGTTCTCGAGAGGAATGATCAAATTTATTGCAGAGAAAGCCCAACACTAATGCCAAAGATGATCTTCAGTTATGCCTCGTTTGATATCCATCGTGGAGAATGGTTTAGTCTTAGTGGAATTAAGAATATGATTAGATACCGAATACTCTCTTTGAATCAAAGGCGGTTCCCTCAGATTTCGCATCTTTCTTTCCTTCACTTCCTGGAAGTACATAACCTCTCTGGTTGCTTAAGACTCGTATGCCATTTTTCTCAAAGTCCGTTGTAAAATGTGTATGTCCAAAAACCCATACTTTAACATCAATCCAGCTCATACTTGAATCCCCAAGTAGCTCAGTAGCAAATGCTGAGCCCCAAGGTTTGTTAGAGTTTTTTGGACTAGATTTACCATATATTGTCGGCGCATGATGTGTGATCACCAAAATCTTCCTCTCAGGTTCTCAGGTTCTCCTTCGGCCCTAGATTTGTTTTGGTTCTGAATAATTGAAACTTGGTTGGAAAGCCATGTAAGATCAGATATATGTGCAGTGTTATGGTCATCAATCGACCAATTATCTATCTTTTCGAGATCCTTTATCCTTGCTTGAACTGCCTCTCTTGCGCCATCATCGATTTTAGACCAAAGTGTACAACCCAGGATCGTGGTCTGTGAATCTCCAAGTTCAATATCCCATCGTTTTTGATGACATAAAACTAGTTTACCGCTCAAGGCCGCTTCTTTCTCGAGTTTTTGAGCTTGTTCCAAAGCGCTGGTGTGTGAGAGGTGGTAAAATTCGTGGTTTCCGAGAACTAGGAAAACCTTTTCGAATTGCGAGGTTTGCTTTGCAAGAAATGCTAGGTAGCCCTCATAATCAATAAGACGCCCAACATCTCCTGCTAGAATTAGATAGGGCGCCACAGGCGAAATCGCAAATGTATAATATTGTGAGCACACTTCCAGATGCAGATCAGACAGAATCTGAAATGTTGGGGCAGACTGCTGTTTGGTAAAGAGGAAGCGGAATTCATTGACGACAGAATCTTGTCCTATCATACTTCCGTCGCTTGAATAGGCAAATCATCCACAGAAGCTTTCACTAAGCATTGAAGCAATAAGCTTGGGCGGAGAATGGGTAATAATGGCTGGATGGACGAGGGAAGTTGCACGCATTGGCTTCCGGTGGTAATTGAGCTTTCAGGCTTACTAATCACAAAACGTCAATCATCAGTAATTCAAACTTCTCATCATATTTTCTTCCTCAAAGGAGTAGTATACTTTGAAATATCTGGCTTTCTATTTTCTCCCTTTTTCTATTTGAACTGAAATGCCCATTCGATCCCGTCCATCGCCTTCTCTTCTCATCATCGTCTCTATCTCCTCCCCCTCAAGCCCCACCCTTCCCCCGAGTTAGTTGGGTCACTATCGCAGCATTGTATCTCATCTCTACATGCTCGAATATGAATAGCAAGTGTGTCAAAAGCTTACCCTCTGACCTTCCAGGATGAATGAACTCAGCTGAAGATCATGTCCACTTCTGCTGCGTCCCAACTCAAAGCAACACATCCTATCATGAAAGTAAGACACCAGAAGCATGGACATGAATTAAGAGAACCATGACATGCATTCATGGAACACACATCAGCCCATTAACATTACATCACCAAATGTGAATCACCTTCCCAGATGTCGAACTAGATATGAATCTCCGAAGCATCTAAGCAATCATCGTTTGAAGCGATCTCTCTTCGATTACCCAAACACATAATGCCAAATGTATATACACACTGCTAGCAATACCCAATCGGGAATATAATGTACATGTCTTTCCGACGCGAGTAATAAATGAAGCACAAGCAGCCACACACCAAGCCAGCTCAGGATATACATATTTATCCACAAGAGCTTTTCCCGCGAAGACCTTTGGATCCTCAGAAGAATCTACTGTCAACTCCTGTCTTTATTATATTTTTCGGCTTCGGGCTTGATTAATTATACACAATCACTCTTCATATAACTCCAGAATCCCTTTCTCCATGATCATCGTATACTGTGTGACTAAAAGCCTCGTAATCATCATTATCAACCAACCATTCTATATCTTCTTCATCTGGACCTAATTTACTCATAAGACCTGTTCCAGCTTTGGGATATGGTGGACTATTTGGTGTGGACTCTCTGCTTTCCTGAGACACTTCCTGTCCGTTTCCCATCCCATTTGCATTCCCATTAGACTCCATGTTTGACGAAGCCTGTGGAGGTAGTGTTGGCGGAGCGGAGGAAGCATGAGTGAAAGCTGGTGCGGGAGGGAATGACGAGGCAAACATTGGCGAAGGATTGATATTAGAGGCTGTGGAATTGGAAGCTACTTTGCGAATGAAGTTCATTGGTGCGTTGGGATTTGATTCTGCACGAGAGAAAAGACCCGCTGTGGAGGTGGCGGAAGGAGGAAATGGTTGTGTGATGTGATTGGTTGTGGAGCGAGATGGATTCTGTGATTGGCGGGGTTGGAGGGGCGGAGCATTGGCGGGGAATATAGGTATATCTGGGTACAGAATGGAAGCTTTAATCAGGAGCTCTACTAGCTGGGGATGAGGCAGTAAGGCTAGGTATGTCCTCCTCTGCAGGATATTGTTAGCCGGGACGTTCAGTATATGAAAGCAAAATAAAACAAATACCTGATCGAGTGTTTTGCCGGCCCAGCTAACACCGTCAGTCTTAGATGGCGCCGGTTTAATACCCCTCTTTCTTGCGCAATCATTACAATACCATGGTGCCTGTTCATCCTTCACCTCTCCTTCTGAAACTATAGGGTCATGGCACATTTGATGCCACCCTAGATTGCACCCATCACAGAAAACTATCATATTGTTCTGAGGGCTATTGCCCCTACCGCATCTCTTGCATAATGCTTGTTCTTGATTTTGGGCTCGTTTATTTGTTGACGCAGAGGATCGTTTCCGTGAGCTCGTCTCAGGCAAGGTAGGTACGAATTGAGTTGGCTTCACTATTTGTCTTCCGCTTTGTGTAATTTTTGGCATTTCCATCGCACTGCTCGAATCATCCGAGTCCGAATCTCCGCCCAGACCACTCAAAGCTTCAGATTCGTCCGCACTTTCACTATCATCCTTGACTCTCTTACGCTTTTGTCCTGTCTTGAGTCCTTTTCGCTTCTTTTTGGTTCCTGCACTATTTGATGATATAGTCGGGGACTCAACTTTGGGTGTTCTGGGTGTGGCTTTGGATTTGGGCGTCGATTTTTTGCTAGTTTGATATCTTGGTGGTGGTGTAGTTATTTGCATATTCTGCGTAGTTTTCATCCCCGACATGACGTTCCTACGCATTTCTTCATAGCCCGGTGGTGTCCCTGTAATGCCAATACTGGATAGCCCACCAGACAATCCTGCTCTCATGCGTTGAAGAATCATTTCAGTCGCGGCAGAGAATTGTGGGACATACTTAGGAGGGGACGACTCGCCCATGGTTGTGTCATTTGATCCATTTGCAGAAGCTGGAGCATCATTTGGCGCGTCCATGTCTGTCGTGGTTGCTTGATATTCAGTGGAGGCAACGATATTTGCGCCGGCGAGAATCAACAAAGCTACCGTGCCGCAGCAAGCGTGATGAATATCTAGAATTAATGAGCTAGATTGAAAGAGTAAAGTATTGATTGGCCGAAGTCAATTGACTAATTGAATGCCGTGGTATTTTGAATGGTAAAGGCCAAAAACAATTGACGTACTGGACGTGTTGGCACGCGCACTGATAGATCCCAGCAAAATATAATTATGATGGAGCTTCTGAACATACGGCTTCAGCCTGTCGAAAAGTGTAGGAGTTGATGCTCTGAGAATACTTGTAGATGTCGTTATGAGAGAGTACAAAAAGTGGTCTGGTGATGAATAAAATGGCAATCACATGTTTAAAAATCATGTGATGAGACAAATCGCATTGAACTCCTTACAAATTAGCCTAATGCCTTGCGTGTTGAAGAGCAACAAGACCCAGCGACATCTACAGAGGGCAATTATAGTATTTGAATGTCTAGGATATCTATATGATTCTATCTTACAGCTCCTTCGGCCTTCAATGCTTCAATATCAGATTCATCCATCCCTAAAATATCTCTAAGAATCTCATCTGTATGTTGTCCTAGCATAGGAGGTACTGTTCGTATACTTGGCTTGCTCTCACTGTATTTTACAGGAGTGTTGACCATCTTAATTGGGCCACAATATTCGTGATCCATCTCTTTTACCATATCTCTTGCTAACACGTGCTCATGATTCAATGTTCCTTGGACGTCATTGATAGCTGCATAAGGGAGCCCGGATCCCTCAAAAATATCCAGCCATTCTTTGGTAGTTTTGTCTTGAGTGATCTTCTCTATAGAGCTGTCTAACTCTGCTCGATGGGCAACTCTTGCTGTGTTAATGACAAATCTTGGATCCTCTTTCCACTCTGGGCGTCCAAGGCCATTGCATAGAAGTCCGAATAATCTATCATTTCCTCCACCGAACAAAATATCACCATCTTTTGTCTTATACGAACGATATGGTACGATAGATGCTAGCACTGTTATTAGATAAAGTTCTCGACAAGAGTTGGAATCACTTACGATGAGCAGTGCCCCATCTCCCTTCATCCTTCTCCCCACTTATCAAACACGAACTCGCCATACTCGATAATGTGGCAACTTGACAATCTGATAGGGCAACATCAATGTGCTGCCCCCGTCCTGTTCTTCCTCTTGCCAGTAAAGCAGCCATAATACTGTTACTAGTATACAAGCCAGTCGTCAAATCCGTTACGGCAACCCCCACTTTCACGGGAGGTCCGTCCCTACTTCCAGTGATGTGCATCAATCCCATCTCAGCTTCAACCATAACATCGTATCCGGCTCGGTTTCGATATGGACCAGTTTGACCATAGCCGGTGATAGAAGCGTATATCAGTCGTGGATTTATCTCTCGCAGTGTTTCGTAGTCCATCCCATATTTCTTCAGTGAACCTGGTAGATAGTTCTCAACAAGAATATCACTTTCTGCAGCGAGCTTATGGAGGATTTTAACTGCCGATGGATGTTTAAACGACAACCCGAGGGACTTCTTGTTCCGGTTAACCTGGTAATTGGTGAGCTGTGAAACTTGCGGTGTATTGGAATATGAGGTCAAGCTACAGCAAAAAAGTATGCACTTTCTCCAGGCCCTTCTTTCCCTGATCCATCCAAGTATTTTGCATAGGGAGGTCCCCATTGTCTAGTATCATCACCTCTCGTCGGATGCTCGACTTTAATTACTTCTGCACTATATTTATGAGCTTAGATAACGACATAAAGAATAGCAATTCATACCCAAGATCTCCTAATATTTGTGTGCAGTATGGCTGTCAATGGTCAGGAAAGCCTCATGTAGCTGTTAATCTTTTGGACTTACACCTGCAAGCACCCGAGTCATATCCAATACTTTGTACCCTTTCAGAGGTAGTGTCATGTCATTCGTAGAGACATCTGCTAATCCTCTGCGTCTGATATGCCTAGTGGCTGAAGTGAAGCTATTGGAACGCCATAATACACGGGAAGCTTTGAGGAGCGACCGTGAACAAAGCGAAGTAGTCATGATAACAATCAATGTACAATAGAGGTTGATCAGAGCTTGATTCCGAGTGCTGTTAACTGTATTTATTGCCCCGCACCCCAGATTTTTGGCGCATCTCGGCTCGGCGTACGCAATCACCGAGATGTAGGCTCACAGGGGCTTCACATTCTCGAGACATTGTAGGGCAAAGCAATATCATGATCAATGGATGGCAAATACTTCAAAAAGCCGTTAATAAATATGAAATACACTGAATATTACATTAATTATTGGTCCTTTTATTTTCCCACAATCACATATATGTGCTGGTCTAGCCTTCTTCTCTATCCATTTCATCACGACCTCTTTTAGCACCGTTGGCAGGTCTTCTTCCTTTCAATACTGCCCCCTTCTTACCTCTATCCTCGTGCAAATTCTTCATTTCATTCCTAGCATGTCTTTGAGCTTCTTCTACCCTAGGTTTAAAGACCATAACTTCATCCTTCACCGTCGGGTATTCGTCCTGCTTCTTTCCTAATGCTGCCTCAATACGCAACCAAATCTCCAAATCATATTGAGTCACAAGACTAATTGCGTGTCCGGATTTTCCTGCACGGGCAGTACGTCCAACTCTATGAATGTATGTTTTACTGTCCTGTGAAATGTCGTAGTTCAACACTACATCAACCGAGGGGATATCCAAACCACGAGCAGCGACATCCGTTGCAACAAGGATTTCTCTTGAACCTGCACGAAACTTATTTAAAGCACCCAAGCGAGAAGATTGTGAAAGTTGTCCATGCAGCGGAATGGCTCCGAATCCAAGCGTTCGTAACAAAATTGCTAGTCGCTGCGTCTCGTTGACTGTCCGTGTAAAAATGATGGCGGATTGACCTGCAAACTCGTTCAAAAGATAGATTAAGTATGTATCCTTGTGAACTAATGGTATGAAAATGTAGTTTTGAATAAGAGTCGAGACAGTCTGATATTTGTTGCTGCTGATGCTTACTCGTAATGGGTCCTTCAAACTTGCTCGTTGAAGACTTTCGACTTTAGAACTAATAGTCGCGGAAAAGAGATATGTTCGTCGCTCTCGGGGTAAGACTTTCAGGATTTTGTCGAGAATGGGGCCGAAATCTAGGTCAAGTAGTCGATCGGCTTCGTCCATAACCAAATACTTGAGCGACCGTAATGAAAAGCCTTTTGTATTTTCTAAATGATCGAGAAGACGACCAGGAGTGGCAACGATAATGTGAGGTTTTTTACCCAAAGCAATTGATTGCGGAACCATGTCCATTCCTCCAACTATGACAGCACATTTTACTCTTATAACAGACCCAAGAGCCTCAAATTGTTGAGAAATTTGATATGCAAGTTCGCGAGTTGGTGCTAATACCAATCCAAAGAGGGGTTGTGGTTTATCGAGTAGAGCTTGAAGAATTGGTAAAGCAAATGCAGCAGTTTTTCCACTACCGGTTTCTGCCAGGCCGATCAAATCTCTGCCTTGAAGTGCGAGTGGTATAGATTCCCTTTGAATGGGAGTTGGGGCCTTGTATCCTAAAGTGTCGCATGCTTCGCATAATGAGTCGACGATACCCTGGAATTGTAAGTAAGAGATCTTGCAATAGACAAGTAATTACGCACCAAATCTTTGAAAGACTTTGGAGCCTCATCTTCGTCAACTTTCTCAGTCTCTTCGATAACTCTGTTATCTTCAGTATCCTCAATTGGCTCTGGGGAAGATGTGGGGGAGCCTTTCTTCGACTCTTTTGTCTTCTTCGATTTCACACCCTCCAAAGATGGATTTTTATCGGTCTTCCTCCGCTTCACGGAAGACATGATTGTTATCTCGTCAGACTAAATACTAATGCGTAGAAGTATGTTGGACCAAAGTCTTCAATTGATAGAATTCTAAATGTTGGCGCAATCTTTTCGATGATACGGTTATGGATTGAGTGTGAAGAACTAGGAAAGGCTAGAGAAAATAATTTTTTATCGGGCTTATCGGATCCGCTTATCTGATTGGCCGCGCAAAAAAGTTTCTACCTTTAAGAAAATGTTAGGAGGAGAAAGTCCTAAAGAAATAACATCATACAATTCAGAACAACAAAAATGGCGAGAAGACGTACTAAGAAGCGCACCCATGTTGGTGCCAATAATCCAGCTGGAGCAAAGGGAACTCCGGCTTCTCAAGCTTCACGATCCCCGAAAAGCATGGTAATTCGAGCTGGTGCAGGAGAAGTCGGACCAAGTGTTAGTCAATTGGTGAGGGATGTTAGACGGATGATGGAACCAGACACGGCCTCGAGATTGAAGGAGAGAAGAGCAAACAAGTTGAGAGATTATCTCACAATGGCAGGTCCTTTGGGTGTCAGTCATCTCATGTTGTTCTCGAGATCAGAGGCCGGAAATACAAACATGCGACTTGCTCTTACACCAAGAGGTCCAACATTACATTTCCATGTAGAGAAATACTCTCTATGTAAAGATGTGAGGAAGGCATTGAAGCATCCTAAAGGTGGTGGAAAAGAATATACAACACCACCATTGGTACGTTTACAGTCTCTTGTATCGATCAAGTGGGTAGTAACTGACCAAATCAGCTTGTGATGAATAATTTCATATCTCCTGCGTCAGAATCGAGTTCCGAAAACAAGATACCCAAACATCTCGAATCGCTCACAACCACCATTTTCCAATCTCTTTTCCCACCGATCTCTCCTAATGTCACACCTTTAACATCCATTCGCAGAGTTATGCTTCTCAATCGCGAGCCAACTAAAGGTGAAGATGATGGCACATACACCATTAACCTTCGTCATTACGCAATAACAACCAAACGAATTGGTCTCTCGAAGCCATTGCGAAGATTGAACGCTGCCGAACAATATTTACATTCAAGAAATCCAAGGAAGGGAATACCAAACCTCGGAAAGTTGGAAGATATCGCCGATTACATGATCGGAGAAGACGGAGCTGGATATATGACAGATAATACAAGTGGAAGTGAGGTTGACACCGACGCAGAGGTTGAAGTGGTTGAGACACGCACTCGCAAGATTCTCAACAAGCGCCAAAAGGAAAAGACCCGTGATGGACAAGCCAAGGGTGCCAGAAGTGGTGCTGAAAAAAGGGCTATCAAATTGGTGGAATTAGGACCAAGGATGAAGCTAAGAATGACAAAGGTCGAGGAAGGCGTGTGTGACGGAAAAATTATGTGGCACGAATACATTCATAAATCGAAGGAAGAAGTCAAAGAAATGGACAAGGTCTGGGAGAAGAGGAGACAAGAAAAGGCAGTCCGTAAGAAGATTCAGAAGGAGAATGTCGAGAGAAAAAAGAAGGCCAAGGCTGGTAACAAGAAAGGTGGCGACGAAGACGAAGATGACGAAATGGACGTCGATGAGTGGGATAGTGAAGGTCTAGAAGGGGATGGAGAAATGGAGCTAAATGAGGAGATGGAAGAAAAGGGAGAATGGGAAGATGAAGAAGAGGAAATTGCTGCTGGTTGAGTATGACTTGCACTCACACATTGTCAATACCTTGATGTATAAATTTTCTGGCGCATTTAAAGGTTCCATGGTTATTCTGCCAATGATATCTAATTCGGAAAAAGGCTTCTAATAACTTGACTGCCCTTTGACTAACAGGCTTTTCGATGGGCAAATAGTAGATATCTCTGTCCTATAACCTTGATTGTTATACACAGAAGCATGGCTCTTTCTTGTTCTCCTACTAGACAAGTCGTTGTGTTAAAAAATTGAAGGCTCTTATGAGACTGATACGTAATTCTGGCAAGTTGCCTAGGGTCCGACGCACACGGTTTGGGCTCTTGTGAACAGTGTCACATTACTTCGAATCATCCCGAGTCATATGCGTTCATAGTTGCAAGTTTAAGATGCATTCCATTTTAGCCAAGGAATATGATCCCATCAACTAATATAATTTATACAGTGAAAACGTGGTTACCAACAAAAACCCATCTTACCCGACCCCATCCCCAATTGCCTACAAACACCATACACAACATTCTGAAAGAGTTGACAATTTCAATTCATAGGAGAAGACACTTTGATGTGAGACACATTGACAGCACTTCGCAACCTCATTTTGTCTCTTTCCCTGAAGGATAGGGGCGACTCGGCTAATTGATGATCTAATTACTGTCTGCTATGATCTTCAGTTTAAATACCTACTTGTAGGAGCTCTTAGGACACTTATTAACTTCATACTCAATAGTCAACTACTCACCCTGTATATCTGTATTCTTCACATGTCATTTGGAATGTTGAACCACATTGCTCAATTCTAATTTCTGCCAAGATAGGTTTTCTATAAAAGAAAAGCACGTCCAACACTGAAGTAAAAGACATTCGAATAGTATTATCTCTGAAGACTACTGTTATCTATAGATGTCAGGGCTACATTATCTACTCTAACTCATGATGATAAGTATAAATTCCTTTATTCTGCTTTATCAATTTTGAAGAATTTCAAAAAACTTCTTGAAAGATATTGACTTTGAACCTGTTTGACAGCAAGTGCTTTGATTCCTTTGCCCTCTTTACCGTCTACATTCTCTTTACTCTCCAAGATTTATGTTTGTTTAGTCTCTATGTTCTTTTCACTTCTTGTGGCCTTTTCGTTCTCTGTATATCCATTTTCTTTGTTTGTGTTCTTTCTGTCTTCTATGTTTTCTTTACCCTTTGTACTACCTCCGATTGAAATATATAGAAACACTGCTCTCGCCCCATACAAGATACCACAATACCACCATACCCATTCCTTCGTTCCACTTACGGTCCCAAAGCAGTAGACATGCTCTCCACCACCAATACCAAAGCCTACAGAGAAAGCGATGTCATCGCCCAAGACATCGAAAGCGAGGCCGAAGAGGCTGGTTTCCAGCGGTGGAAACCCGTAACTGGATATCCCGGTCCGTACACTATTTACCGTTCTTCCTCTCCGAACTACGTCTCCCCGCCAGGTGACCCTTCCCAGTTCATCAACGCAAAGGGCATTGCATTCTTGCACAAACACAATATCGGCCACGTGATTTGTCTCAACGGCGATGAACCAAGCTGTCTCAAGATTGAAGCTGAAATGGCCAATGCCGATCCGCGAATCATCTACACACATCTTCCCGTGCCAGATTATACACCGCCGTCTCTAGATCAGATGGAAACGGCCTATCAAGAGTATTTGAATGCAAAAGTACCTACACTCATCCACTGTGGGTATGGGCATGGCAGAACGGGCACAATGATTACGGCATTGCAGTATAAGATTGAGAAGGCAAAAGGAAAGACGCCGGATTTTAAGGATGCCGATTATGCTAAGAACAACGTGGAGAAGATCCATTACGGGAGATCCACAGGACAGTATGAAATGTTGAACTTGCTGCAAGGGAAGAAGTGAATTGGTTCAGATGGACGACATTCCTGGCGCTCAGGAAGCAGCAACGGCGGGCTGGAATTGGGAGTAATCGTCTGACTCGCTGAAAGAGAAAAATACACTCGACTAGCAATATGAATATCATGTCATTGATATTGCTACTTCCAGAATCTGTAGCTTTAATCTCTCAGTTGTGATTAGAATTTCGGCCTCAGTAGATGCATCTGGTAGCTGCGGAAATAAAGCCCTTTCGATATCGGACAATATCTATTCAACTGACCATCTAAACTTCAAATAGAAGTGCGTATGGTAACAACATCAATCAACACGTAGGAAATGTTTTCAAATCAAAAATTTAGGTTGAAACGATCTTGATGCCAATTTTGTAGAATCAGTATAGTTTGGGAGTAAGTGTTGGCAAGAATACACCCAGACATGGGTTCGCACTGATTCCTCTCGCTAGTCTCTGCCGGGTCTTAAATCTGGGCAAGTTGAATTCCAGTGAGGATTTTCAATCAGTTACAAAGTTATTTCCACCGCGTCGGACTAACGAAATACTGAATATCATTCAAGCGACTAGCGGCTTCCCTTCCAAGCCCCGTATACATTGAGCTATACAATTGAATTCTCATTCAAATGGATCTCCTGATAGAGATTAGAGATTTTCTGAGAGGTTTGATGCGTGCCCTAGAACTACCTAGGTATCTGAAATGCCGTGGTTTTAATATCACTCATCTTTCTGTCCTACTCATATGCATTTAACATTTCACCTTTCGCTTGAATCTTAGATCTGTGAGAATTGTAGCAGGGACTTTATATGCATTCCATTCCATTCGGTTGATCCAAAAGGCATCCAGCTCACTAACTTGACCAAGCTCAAACACTGCGCTATACACCATCTGACTCTATCCAACCATGAGGCTTCCAGGTCAGGTACCCATCCAAACAATGCAACATGGCATGTCTAATCCCTGGATTAAACTTTCCCTGAACGCCACCATGAATTTGTCCATCTTTTTAAACACCAAATATCTATAAACTGATCCAAGCACGTTTTGCACGCTAAACTATACTGATGCATTGCTACAAAATCTCATCATTATCCCAGCTCCACCAGCTGCTTCCTCCTTTCCTTCCATCATCTTTACCAGCGTGATTTTCCACAACTTCGTCTACCACCTCATCATCTCCCAGCCCCACAACTTTGGGTGTCGTCACTCCTTCCCTCTTCATTTTCTCCTTCCAAATCCTGATCTCCTCATCATACCCCTCCCACCAATCCCACGCATCTCCTATCCCCCTACTGACTACCTTACCCGTCCACTGATCCATTTTGGTTGGAATAGCCCAGGGCCAAAACGGGTCGGAAGGGTGCCAAACATCTTTATTCGAGTATTTGGGATGACAATACGTCTCACACATAGCCCATTCAGCTACAAACCACGTTACGAAGATGGTAAATAGTAATCCGAACCAGGTAAATTTTCTAGTTCCAGGGTGACGGAGGCGGGGAAGGGGTATCATGAGGTAGTGAACATTTGGGTTCAAGGCAGGGTTTAGAGGAGCATCTAGGAAAAAGGGACGAGATGATGTTTTGGGGGATGGGAGGCCGAGTTCTTTGGGTGAGTGTGAACGTGGATCTGATGAAGAGACTTGCTGTTCCAGTCTTTCAATGCCATGTCTCGCATCTCGTATACTACTCGTAGTGTGTTTTAAACTCCGATTCATACGAAGGAACGCAAGCTCCTCTAACCTTTTCTCTTTCTCTTCGTGAGAAAGTGGTTGACCATTTTCATGGAAATCGAGATTGATTTCTACAGTTTCAGAATTTGGAGACGTAGCTTGATTCTTCAAAAATAGGGAGAAGTCTCGATCGATTGTAGTGGAATCATCGACTCGAGCTTCTTTTTCTATACGTTGGAGGTCGGCAGCGGCGGAGATGGTAGGGGCACTGTTTATTGGAGTTGGACGGGATCGCGACTGTGACCGGGAAGGCTTGGAAGGCTCACTGTGGCTGCGGGGCGAGGAAGGTTCCTCTTTGATCTGAGGTTGTTCTTTGGGTGTTCTACCGTTGGTGCGCATTCGCGGTGGTGCAGGGGTTTCGATCCACCCACCTGTGACTTTGGGGGTGGGCAATAGGAGGGGATTGATAGGCGCTGATGGAGGAGGGGTGGGTGCGGAGTCTGGAAGCCTCTCAGAGACCTGTTCAAGCTTGTAGGGAGATCTTTCTGATAGTACCGGAATTTCAAGATCATTATCTAATTTATCGGAATTATTTCTCCCGCTTCCACTTGTACCCGTGATGGCTTTAGAAAGATTCCTTAAGATCTGAAGGGAATCTTCTTGTTTAGAAGTCGTTGAATTTGGACGTGTCTCATTTTCTGGAAATACTGTAATAGGCGTTCCACGTATCCTCTCTCCTTCTTCATCAAGTATTGTTTTTTCGTGCATCTTATCAGTTTTGTCGTTGGCTTTAAGTCGTTCCAAAGATCGTGGCTCAAAACTTCCTAGTACTCTATGGCTATATTCGGCCCTTGGCCGTGGTTCAGCATTTTCTAGAACTCTATGATTGGATTCATAATTCGTCTGTGGTTCGGTATTCTCTGGAACCTTCTGTTCGTAATCGGTCCTTGATCTGCTTTCACGGGCCCTCTGTAGTGATTTCAAGCCATCTTCCCCTTGGAATCTTCTTTCTAGTCGGGATAATGGTCTCTCTTCCTGCGGCATAACATTTTCTTTATCATTACGCATACTGCGTACATTATTGTCGACATGGAATGAATTGCTTTTCGAGAAGTCGCCGCTTTTTGATCTCCGTTCCCGGGGCAACCTATTCCGCAATGCTCCTTCCTGCCTCTCTTGGGGAATCTTATTATCTTCACTCTCGTACGAAGTAATTGGTCTCCGTTCCGCACGCCGTTTTTCCAATTCTCTCCGCACACGCTCTCTCCGTTCCTCTGATTTTGCGTGAACTGTCTCCTTTTTCGAATTCTCATCCTTTACTGGCCGCGAAATTTTGCGACTTTCAGGATTATCAACGGACTTTTCTCTCCTCGCAGGCCTCTCTTGAACCTTAACATAATTTGCCTCTCCATGTTCCTCTTCCTCCTCATCATCTTCAACAAAACTCCTCTCCTGCTCCATAATCTCCTCTATCCTGCTCGGTATACCATTCGTTTTCAGTCGTGGACTACGATTAATATCCACACTTCGAGCCGTAAACTCAAGCTCTGTATCCCATCCCCTACCCGTCCCATTAGCTTCCTCCTCTCTCATCTTCCCAATATCTCTTGTAACACCCTCGATATCTACACTCGCATCGTCCCCATTGTTTTCATCGTCATCCATTATTTTCTTTATCCAGGTATCTCCGGACCCTCCCCTCGCTCTATTGCCCCAGATGTCAGTCCCATTATCATTATTATTCGCGCGGAAAGTTCCTCTCGTGCGCGGTGAAGGCGAGCTGTCATATCGAGGTTGTTTGCCAGGAGCCATTTGCGCGCATATTCATAAGATGTGTTGTTGCAATGCAATTGTGTTGTATCGATCGCGGTTTGGAGAATCTTGAAATTCGTGGAATGAGAACGCGAAGAGCGCGTTTTTCTGAGATTGGAGGGGCGAGCGCGTGAACCAGGGTAATCTTTATAGCCCGTAGCTGTAGTTGTGTTGTATTGGGACGTTAATACGGGAACTTTAAAACAGCAAAGAATTGATTCACGCAGAATGTATAATAATAAGCAATCGATTTTATTAAGCAAGTAGGTAATTCATTGCTTGGTTGTTCGAGAGTGGATTTGGTAGATTAGGCAGATTTGAGGGCGGTGAATGTAAAGATTTCGTCGATGTTCAGCTATTACTCCATTTGGACGATTGATAACCACAAACTCTTTTCGGGCGACTAATATGCTATTATCACCAGCCCTGGAGGTTCTTCTCAACAACTGATACCTAGGACCTGCGTTTGGCTGGTAGTCATTTATGATATAGTCAAGTATTTTTATAACGCAAATAATCGTATTACTCAGAATTCATAGTACAATTTCCCAGCGCTTTAAAGTATATTTTCTCGCTGGGACTATCTAATGTTCATCTATTCAGCTCAAACCTGCTTCCGGTATCAAATACATATTCAATCAATATACAAAATAGAACCCAAACCCCATGTTTTTCATGCAATACATCCCCCCAAAATGCTTTTATGAATCTTCCTCTCCCCGCTCTAGCTCGTAAAACAACATATAAACCTCCTTTTGCATGCCCAGAACCTCACTAGTCTTGCTCTCTTTTATCTTTTCGTCGCTAATTCTCCACCATCTTTCAACCGTCTTCTTTTTCCGCCTAGTACGAACTGTTTCTGTCAAAGATGTCCGGCTAATTTCTGGATTGGATGGAGATAGGTTCGGCGAAGATGAAGCGGGGGATGATCGACTGATTGTACTGGAAACTTTGGAGAGAGTTTTCCGAGCCGAACGTCCTAAGGAGCGGATGCTACCAGTATCGGAATCTTGAGGGGCTGATGTGGGGCCCGCTGTCTTGGACGACGATGCAATGGAACTGGCCGATGTTGGATTAACGCCAGAGAGATGTTTATTATTAAGTGAAGAGTCTAACGAATGGCGCCCATTTGTGTTTGAAAGAGATGTGGTGGAGGCTGTCTTTGAGGACAATAATTCTGGAGTAGATGAGAGGGTAGTGTTATCACCATCATCCCTTGGAGTAGTACTTGTTTGAGGGGTTGAAGGTAATGAAGGGGTATGAGTTGAAGATCGGGCATACGCCACTGATGGTTGGAAAGTATTTGGGGTTGAAAATGGAGCAACGATATTTTGTCTCCGGAAAGATTCATAATGTCCACTATGGTGACTTCCCTTGTGACAGACTAGACTAAGCAGCTTGTACTTTCGTCGGTCCAATAAACCTCCAAGTGGAAGCTGTTCAGGGAATGCCACCTTGGCAGAATTCTTCATTGTCGTTGATCTGGAGTCGAAGATTGACCTCGACAGATGAATCGCCATGACTTTTGGGAATTTGGTAATACGGACATGTTTGGCGATTTTTCGCTTCGGAGCAAATCTCGAATCTGGTAATTCAACATCAAGGAGCTCCGCTTCCGGGTTTGTCTCTATAGCAGCCTTTAGTTTGTCGATTGATATTTGAGTCTTCTCCTTGAATTTTTGAGAATTCGATTGAGAATATTCTTGTTCGAAGGTTTCCAAGGCATGTAATAATCTACACTTCTCGCATTTGAAGTCCTCAATATATTCCGTTTTAAACATTCCATCAAAGCATGCATTTAATGTGGTAGATGTGGCCTGAGGAACAGTCAATGTAAGAGAGCAGAATGTTGTCTGTGTGGGTCTTGGTTTGAAACCACAGGTTAAACATTCAATTTGTGACTCAGAACCACCTTCGAAAGGGAACCCATCTTCCTTATCAACTTCACTATTAAACTCTCCGCCTTGTTGAGGCGATCGTGACAAAGTTGAGCTTGCCTTTTCTGAGTTATGAGAAGAATCTGATGGCGCTTTTGTCGCAGGAGAGCTGGTCTCGGCCTCATTCAAACTAAGCTGGCCCAACTCCTCGTTTACAATTTCCTCTTTTGAAGTGTGCAATTCTGCAGTGGCAGCCTCCAATTCCCTTGCATGGTCTCTCGCCCTGTGACCTGCATGATACTCATCGTTCAATCTCTCGGCCACTACTTGCAAAAACTCCTGCGCGTCCTGTTGTTGCCGGCTAATCCTCTGCTTGAAAGCAGCTTCCAGTGCAGTTACAAATGGCCCAGCAGATATAGTTTTCTTGTATAAAGGTCTTTCGTTCAATGCGTCCAGAATATCTTTCAGTCCCGTGGTAACTAAGCCCTTTTGTAGACCTTCTATTTTCCATGCTGGTAAACCTTGCCGCGCCGGGTCCTCCACAATTCGACTGTATACCTCTGAGTTATCCAAGTCCCTTCTGTGCGTTTCCCGAATCAGATATATGCGTAGGTCGCCCAAACCAGCAAGGGCCTGGAGTACTGAATTTATAAAACAATCATTGGCAGTATTGACCAAGCCTACCACTCCTTTCTTCCTCGTGTTGGATGACGAGTTTTGTTCGTCCATTAGGAAGGTTGGCGCAAACACATAGACGAGTGTAATTGCAGCTAGAGAGGCGCCCGCGGCATATGTTAAAGTCGTGAATTGTTTATCTGGCATACTTTCGTCAAACTAAAGATCGTCGGGAATTTCGGGGGGAGGTCGGATAAGATGGTGGACGAGTTGA
This sequence comes from Botrytis tulipae, assembly GCA_004786125.1. NCBI lineage: Eukaryota > Fungi > Ascomycota > Leotiomycetes > Helotiales > Sclerotiniaceae > Botrytis > Botrytis tulipae. The sequence goes on from PQXH01000004.1 coordinate 65,480, forward strand.
ATCAAAGATGAGGTTGAGGAGAAGAGGTTATGAGGAAAGAGGTAATGTTGAAAGGCTAAGAGAGAAGTTGCGATAGTCACTGTTCCATCACAAAACACACCTTCGAATTAAACCGTTTGGGCGACTTCTTTCTGTATCCAAGAAAATAAGGAGTTGAGGCCTCAAAGTTCTGTGAAGTGAGATCAAGTCCCCGCAGCCAGAGTTATTCCGGATCTCAGTAAGAACAATGGATTGTGTGTCAACTCCTTGAAATCCCTCCTCCGCAGACAGTACAAAATGCCCGACTGTCATGAATGATCTGAGGAAAATACTTTGTGAGACGAAGGTCTTCCGAAATCTCTTATCAATATCAACCGAACCAAATATTGGCAATACAGACTTCATTTTGTCGTTACCCCAGTCTTTGTTCATGCCGATATTCCGACGCTAGTGGAGGGGTGAATGAATTAAACTGAGGTGTCAAGTAAGCAAAACCAAATATTTTTGGCGATTTGAACTCACGACGATTATTTGCAGGTCTTCTCAACTCATTGTCTTTCAATGGCTTCATTATTACAATCGCGAGTACCTTCATGCCTAGCATGCCTACGCCGGACAACTAGCAGTTTCGGCGATGGACTGCTATTCTCAGGCAGCCAGCAGGTCCGAGGGAAGAAGAAGCTTGCGAAAGAAAAGGATCATAATGTTACAATTCAGTTACTGAAACCTGTCATAGGAATTGGCAGAAAGGGCAAGTTTGCATGTACCTGAAAGCCATGAAAAACTCCGGTGACTAATCGTGGTATAGGAAGAATTGTTCAAGTTCCTCCCGGATTGATGCGAAATAAACTGTATGGCAGAGGATTTGCTGTATATGTGACACCTACAGAATCTGAACAAGTTGGTTCGAGGAAAAATATCTCTCTTCCTGATAGTACTTTTGGAAAGCGCAAAACCGCCAGGATAGAGCCAGTGCAAGATCAGAAGAAGGCATTAAAATTCCTCAGCGGAGAGCGTCGACTGAATATCAAGAAAGTGGTTGAGCTTGAATTGCTGAGCGTACGTCTACCTTCAATTTTTCCACAAATTAAAAGACAAGAAATGCTGACTGATTGTGAATAGCCCGAACGCTCCACAGCTATCTTATCCGATTTGATACCACCTTATATAGACTTCTTCGAGACTGCCATTACTGTTGCTCCTCTACCGGTAAAGAAGGTCTCACCATCCCTAGCGTCATCTTCTTCAATATCCGCTGCAGCTTCAAAGAATAGTATAGGGAAACCAGAAAAGGTACCCATCTATGGATCGGTATCAACTACGGATATAGCTGCAAAGATGAAGACCATCTTAGGTCAGGACTCGGAAGGAAAGCGGGTTGTATTTGGACCGGAAGATATCAAATTTGTTCAGGAGACGGAAGAGAAAGACCGTGTCAAACATTTGGGCATTTATGAGATTGACATACAACTCAGGGGAGCTCCTGAGGCTGTTCGAAGGTCGATCAAGATCAATGCTCAAGATTAGAGTTTGAAGATGAATCAAAAAGACATTGATGAGGACTTGAGTGATACCTAGATGTAATAACATTCATCCCAAATGGCAAAGAGAATACACATGCATCATTGGATTCGATTGACTTGTTGAGAAATAGTAAATATCACCTAAATGCACCGATTTTTGTCATTCATTCATGAATCGAAAGGGGTAGAGGTCATTGGGAAGGCAGAAATGCTTCGCGTAAGAAGTTCAGCCGCAAACATTCGATGTGCAGTCGTAGAAAGAAGTTCATTGGTCGTAAAACGCCGGTTCATTCATCAATTTATTCTATACATACAGCATCTACTCGTCCACCTTACTCCTTTCTCCTGATGACTCTGTGACTTGCTTCTGAATATGCTCATTTTACTCTGTAGACCTTCGAGCATAGCGACACCTTACTCTCTCCAGCTTTCTGCTATGACCGGAATAAAGTTTTCGCTTCCTCTGGTTGCATGCCCAGGATAGCGAATAATAAGCCCGAGGGGAAGAAGTTCAAACAAAGACGAAGCATGATGAATCGGAGGATCTCGCCGTAGTTTCTTCGGTAATGCTACATTGGTGAGTATTGCCATGGCTATGAGGTCAATTTCGCCGGAACCCCACTTGTAAACACTTCGTCGATTTTGCTTTAAAAGTATGGAAGTTACCTACCGAGTACCTCCCCTCCCCTCCCCTCCACCCCTTCACGACTGCCAGCTTGAATCGTAAATATTGGATCTACCTGCCGCAGCCTATCTATACTTGACTTTGACCCATCGAAAAGTCAAAGATTCAGAATTCATTGGAAAGAAATAAGTGAAAAAGGTACGTCACATTCACTGAGCTTCAACTCGGGGTTCCATATCTTTTTGATTCAAGACCAATGAATGCCAACAAATTGATATGTTGAGGATTCCATTTGGAAACAGCCCCCCACCATTAGCGTCATTTACCAAGTGACGGTATCGGTCCTGAAAATCCAAAATACTCCACCCCTCTCTATGACCTTCTACTAAAGAAAACCTTTTCCATATTGTTCAACGATCTTGCTCATTTATTGATACTTTTTTTTCTCCAAATCTCAGATACCCCTTTTTTGCAAATTACAAACTACAAACCGCAAACTTCAACTACACATTCACATTCACAATCGAAAATATGGGTTGCACAGACGTTCTCAGCCGAAAGTCCGGAGTCATCGTTGGTGATGATGTCCTCAAGCTTTTCAAGTACGCTCAAGAGCACAACTTTGCCATTCCAGCTATTGTATGTTATGACACTGTTGAAAGAACGTGTGTGCAGACATAAACTAACTGTGGCAGAACGTTACCTCTTCCTCCACTGTCGTAGCATCCCTCGAAGCTGCTCGCGATGCCAAGTCCCCAATTATCCTCCAAATGTCCCAAGGAGGTGCCGCTTACTTCGCCGGAAAGGTTAGGAGGGATTCTTACTCCATCAAAACTTACGGTATCTAATCATCTTATAGGGTGTTTCCAACGGTAACCAAGAGGCTTCCATCGCTGGTGGTATCGCCGGTGCTCACTACATCCGTGCTCTCGCACCAGCATACGGTATCCCAGTTGTCCTCCACACTGATCACTGCGCCAAGAAGCTCTTGCCATGGTTGGATGGTCTTCTCGACGCCGATGAGAAATACTTCAAGGAGCACGGCGAGCCTTTGTTCTCCTCCCACATGATCGATTTGAGCGAGGAGGAGGTTGACTACAACATCAAGACCACTGCCGAATACTTGAAGAGAGCTGCACCAATGAAGCAATGGCTCGAGATGGTACGTCAAGCAATTTGGGAGGTTTGAGATGACAGCTACTAATTCATTTCATAGGAGATCGGTATTACCGGTGGTGAAGAGGACGGTGTCGACAACGAGGATGTTGACAACAACTCCCTTTACACTCAACCAGAGGATATCCTTGCCATCTACCAAGCTCTTTCCCCAATCTCCCCATACTTCTCGATCGCCGCTGGTTTCGGTAACGTTCACGGTGTCTACAAGCCAGGTAACGTCAAGCTCCGCCCAGAGCTCCTCGGCAAGCACCAAGCCCATGTCAAGCAAGCTATTGGAGCTAAGGAAGACAAGCCAGTCTTCTTGGTCTTCCACGGTGGATCTGGATCTTCCAAGCAAGAGTTCTTGGATGCCATCTCATACGGTGTTGTCAAGGTCAACCTTGATACCGATATGCAATTCGCTTACCTCACTGGTATCCGTGATTACGTCCTTAAGAACAAGGACTACCTCATGACCCCAGTTGGTAACCCAGATGGACCAGACAAGCCAAACAAGAAGAAGTTCGAGTAAGTATTTTTCAACCCCTAATTTCTTGACAACGATGTATACTAATACTATGACAGTCCCCGTGTTTGGGTTCGTGAGGGAGAGAAAACCATGTCCCAACGTCTTGCCGAGGGTCTTAAGGATTTCAACACTGCAGGACAGCTATAAATTTATAATGACTAGCGAATATTCAGATTGCGTTTCAAAAATTCACACGGTTTAGGACATTGTTATGAAATACATAACTAAGTGCGGAGAAATGGTGGTTGGGGTGGTGGAGTTTTGGTCAAACCTATAAATGCAACGAATTGCCATGAGAAAACTTTTTACCATGATGGATAATTTTGACTGATTATATTGCATGTGAAGTGTGGTGCTATTATGAACCTTTTCTTTTGAATCTTCTCTCAAGGTGATAACAATATATTTTTATTTCACAAAAGAGAATAACCAGAACAACCTTAAATAGCCGGATCCTTCACATTGATTAATAAGTGCTCTTATCAGGTTCAAAAGTTAAATCTGCTCGTCGATCCATTTGGCCGTTAAACTCTCTCATTCAAGTTGGTTAAAGGATAAGCCACCTACGAAACGCGGCCTGTTTTTTTCTAAATACGTAGTAAAGTACGAGTAATTAATACGAGTTAAGGGTTGTAGGTAGACGACATGATTTTCGAAGGTGGTTGAGTGTGATCAGTGATCACCCAGTAAAAGTTTGAATTTCTAATATGACGAAAAAGGGTAGAAGAGATTCACAGATGGTTGGTTGTTTGAACCAATCATATAAGATCCGGAGCAGGAGATGATTCGTGGCAGGAAGTAAAGGAAATGGAGACGTGAGTACTAAGAAAGACGATAGTTTGTGTCGTAGTCGTAGATTCACAGGCTGTGAATTTGAATTCCTTCTTCCTACCATCGAGCCATCCCCATCACGGAAGAAAAACGGGCAGTGCTGTTGTAGATGACGTTCTCCACAAGCGAACGGGACCAAATATCAATTCGAGGGGCAAATGCCAAGAACTCCTTGCCAAATACCCCCAATACCTAGTACCCTTAGAAAGATCCCATCCATCCATCCATACAATCATCCATACAATCATCCATACAATCATCCATACATACCTACCTACCTAGGTAATCTTACATACCCAGATACCCAGGTACTATTACATACCAGGTATTCGTCTCCTCATCCCCATCACGAACCTCGTTGGTACTAATATCACAAGGACAATCCTTCCTTTTCCTTCTTCCTCTCAAATATTCTTGTTTCTTGCCATTCTTCTCTTCTACAATTGTTATTCGTTGAATACCTTTAGTTTTCCATACACATTAATCGTCCATTTCAAGGCGCTATTCTTCCAACATATCCTCATATTCCACAACTGAATCAGTGCAACTCAAATTCCTTCACAAAACTCCAGATTTCAATACCTCCAATTCAATAATCTCCTCCACAAACAACAAACAATACTATCAAAGATGTCTGCAAACGAAACTGAAGGAGCTGGCGTATCTGCGCAAAATAAAGGATCTTGGAGTGCTTTTTTAAAATCCATCGCTTCGTTCAATGGAGATTTATCATCGTTGACAGCTCCACCATTCATTCTGTCATCGACATCATTGACTGAGTTCTCTTCGTATTGGGCAGAACATCCCAATATATTTGTCGCACCTGCTGCGGAGAAGGATCCTCAGAAACGAGCACTTCTGGTCTTGAAATGGTTCTTGAGCACATTGAAACAACAATATGCCAGTCGAAGTGACAAATATGGAAATGAGAAGAAACCATTGAACCCTTTCTTAGGGGAGTTGTTCCTTGGAAAGTGGGAAGATGCTTGTGGAACTACTGAGCTTATTTCGGAGCAAGTCAGGTAATTAATGTGTTTCCAGATATATCTCAAGTGCCATCTCTAACATTACCTCTAGCCATCATCCACCTGTTACCGCATACCAAATTTCCAACAAGAGACACGGCGTATACCTACAAGGATACAATGCTCAAAAGGCATCATTCTCTCGAACCATTAACGTTAAACAAATTGGGCATGCAGTCTTCAGTATCCCCGCTTACAACGAGACCTACCTCATCACTCTCCCAAATCTTCACATTGAAGGTTTAATCTTTGGCTCCCCATTCGTCGAACTCGAAGCCAAATCATACATTACAAGTAGTTCAGGATTTACAGCCAAGATTGACTATAGTGGCAAAGGATGGTTATCTGGCAAAAAGAACAGTTTCACCGCTACATTATACCCTACTGGTAAAGAAAAGGACATCTTATATACCGTAACTGGACAATGGACCAAACAATTTGAGATCAGAGAAGGTGGGAAGAAGAGTGGTCTGATAGACTCGTATGATGCGGATGCAGTACCTACCACTCCACTCATCGTTGCACCCATCGAGGAACAAGATCCATTAGAATCGCGGCGTGCGTGGTCCAAGGTCGCCGCTGGTATCGCAGTCGGCGACATGGATACAACCGGTAACGAGAAGACCAAAATCGAAGTCTCTCAGCGAGAACTTAGATTAAAGGAAAAGAATGAGGGAAGAATATGGGAGAGAAGATATTTCACCAAGATGGATAGTTGTCCCATCCTACAAACATTGGCTCCTTGTATTCAATTAACAGCTGATGAGGATAAAACTGGTGGAATTTGGAGATTTGATGAGGCGAAAGCGGCCAGATATGCCAAATCGGAACAAACTCTACAGCCTCAACAAGTTAATGTACAAGCTCCGATTGTTTAATTACGGAATTTGATTGAGGGAGTACAATTGTAATGGATTAAGCTATTGCGACAGATTTCGAGATATTATGAGGGGTCAATAATGGCGTAATAGGGATTGGATTGATGGTGGAATGAATGACCCGAATCGAGAATTGGTATATGTGTTGCTGTGGTTCTTTTGGATGATACAATGGCGGGGGGGTGATTGCTGTGCTTGTACTTCGTCATAGAATCAGAAAGGGAGGGGAGGCATACTTTTTATACTATCAAGACTAACGAATCGAGGACGTTTTACTAAGTTGATCATAGATGAGATGATAGTTTATTAGGATTAGAAATGATAGCGAAATAAATATATGAATTAAATTTTATACTGTTGAAGGTGTTGGTTTTGGTGTTGGTGTGGGATATGGAGGGGTGTGAGGGGTAGGGTGCGATATGTAAGCGACGTTAATACCGATGTCGATGACAATGACAATACCAGTGATAATCGATGAACCGAATTTACTTACAACAATTATGCATCAAGGTCGGAAATCGGATCAACTCGCAATGGATTTACAATGTTTTCTCGACATTGGCAGAATTTGTTGTGGAGAGCATTTATCGAATCGATCTCTCGAAGTTTCGCTAGATTACTAGGTTGGCTAATGGTATTACTGGGGTTTCCTTTCTTGGGGATGGAAAAGTACTTGGTATTTATGAGGTAGAGGTAGAGGCTGGTGAATAGAGAATGGAGGATGGAGGATAGAAAAGAGATGGAGGGGGGGTGAAGGGGGGGAGATGGAAGTGTAGATGGGGAGATGGGTGGAAAGATGGAAAGGTGGAAAGGTGGAAAGAAAGATGTCTTTTTGTTTTTTGCTTGTGTCTGAGAAGAGTGGGATTCCTATTCCTATTCGTCTGAATACTAGGTAGATGCCTTTCTAGGGAAGTGATTGGGTATTTCGTGTTTCTGTGTGAGATGTGTGAGATGTGTGATGTTGTTTTGGTGGGGATGAATGGATGGGTGAGTGGATGGATGATCGGTTTTTACGTTGATATATACTGTTTTCTGAAATTCGGTCGATGGTATAGCAAATCTGTATCATCCAGAGATGTTGTTATTATGTTAGGGGAACCTGGGTTATATATAATAAGAGCAGTTCTTTTTTGTTAAATAGCGTGTCGGTTCATCGGTACAAGGAAAGGAAGAGTGGTAAGTGCGGAAGAGACTATGGGTCGGTGGTTCATACATCGAGGTTCGCTGTATGATCAGATTCCTGTCGTGTTTTACTACTCCATCGTCATATCTGTTCCGCACTGTAATCAGGTTCGTAAGACCATTCACACGCTCACCAATAATACAATCATGTCCGCTGTCGCTATCCAACATGCTTGCCGTTGGTGCTTGGTGTCTTGAGATGGTGTTAGAAACTGTGTGTAGAATGGAGATTGGCAGTTCTGAAATTCTTTCTTCGAGATTGCCCATGGGATTCGTGAGAAAGGATATCGTGTTTGAGGAGTAGGAGGACGTTTCTGAAAACACATGTGAAGTCGGTTGACCTCACACAAGAGCATGAGATATCGACTCGCGCAAATAAACAGCAACAAACTCATACAGACAAGCTGGTTGCACACAATACCCACATAAAGAGAAAAGTCGATAGTCGATTGAATAGCATAGTACGTGGAGATGAACATGCGCTGTCCACGGAGGCGTTCTTGATAGACCTCAAGAATCCAATCAATAAAGCAACGAATCGCGAAAGGCACATGAAGATAAAGGGGCAACCGTAATTTCGAGATCTAGTAATGGCGTCGCAAGTCATGCTAGAAATGTTGGCGCTTATACTACCATCACCATCTAAGGATGATCGAGACCACGTATATGGCCATACAAATGATGCATTATCATCTTCCTGTGATTAGCATGCGATGCCCACCACTTCAAGAGAATGATGTTCTTAGATAGAAGCGGTAGTGAATAGCTAAGTCAAAATAAAAAATCAGAGTATAAATCCTCACGGATCAGGTACTGTCTGTATGATGTTTGGTAGTTCCTGGATGGGATTTGAGGTAGAAGACAGAATGTATATAGTTACAGTATGCTCAATGCAAGTTAAAGAGTATTCTTGAGGTAGATGGACTGTCAAACTTTTGTTTGCACATCACCTTTAACGGTCTTAGTTCTTCAATTCATCGTACACGCAGAAGTATCACTGCGCATCTACTATACTCCCAAATAGTGTACATGATACTAGTAAGCTTATCACAACTAAATAACTTGTAAAATTGGAAATTACATCAAAATTTCAAGATAATAAACATTCAGTGATAATTTTTGAGTGAAAAATAACAGACTAATCACCTCGATTATGCTCCTTATATTTTTGTCCCGTATGTATTAATAGTGCAGTGCCTTGTTACACATATATAGATGCATAAATACCTGGGCTATGTGCAATGAACCCGGATCTTGCCCCTTCGAACTGATGATTCTTGAACATGCGTTCCAAATCACATTAGCAGAGGACCCTGGAGTGGTATTGTCGTTGTTAAGCGGTAGGATTTATATGGATCTTTCAACTAGGTACTCTTCCACTTTAACCGTTGGTTGAAAAGCTGGTGGGGTTGTTACTTATTATGGTAGCTGGGGTTTGGTTCATTGTTCTAGTTCGATCAAGCTTTGTTTTTCCGGAATGGGAGAGCAAGAAACGGGATTCCGTTACCTACCTACTCACAGATTGTAGAACTTGTTACAGAGTTTATAGAATCATCGCAAGATTATTTGCTGAGAGGAATAGTTCAATAAGCTCTGTGTTATACATTGCCCTACCCCTTTCTTCGGATTCTGATGTAGAAAGATGTGTTTGGGCGTCAGTGATATGACGTTTGAGTGACCTGCTTTTGGTGGCTACGTTAGTCGATGGGCTTTAGAGTGTAGCCGTGCTATCTGGACCTAGTAATTTGGCATTTCATTTCATGTGGATCTGAATAGTGCGATCAGGGTGTTCGACAGTTTGGAATGCATTGTGATAATTCGGGGTTCTAATTTGAGTCAGGTGAGAGGATAGATGTAGAGATTCCTAGGATGAGATGAGTCGGATGAAGATAGTCAAACGAAGGTATGAGGGCCGGGGCCTAAGTATATTTTATAGTACAGATACATTGTAAGAGAATCATGTTGTACTAGAATCAGGCACTATTCATCCAGCTTCATTGTATCTATGACGTCTGAACTTTGCAGCATAGTGTGGAGCTTTTTTTTGGAACAACAGATTCAATCCCGCAAGGTCAGGTGGTGAATAGGTAACGCGGTGCGAATGGAGGTAGGATGATGAAGTCGAAAGGTAGGATTGGACGAAATGAAACCCCAAATTAAAACCAACCCAGCAATGACGATCTTTGTACGCCACCAAACTATCAGGTTGCACATATATGTAAGTCGGAAAATAAATCCGGACATCACTACCAACTTGATACCAGAGTAAATCAGGACTTTACAAATGCAGAACCAAGATAATGAATTCCAGGACTCTTGTCCAGGAGCTGGTAGACAATTTCTGACCGCATTTACTGCTGGAAAACTATCAGTTTATCATCGTCTACCTGTCTGTCAACCGGAGATTGACTGAACTTCCCAAAGACTATGAGATGTACATAACAGCTGCAATGATTATGGAGTAGTCAGAGACTATAGGATCCACTCTCGAGCGGACTAGATCTCACTGCGGGGCTGTCACCACCCACTGCATTCCATTTTACTGCAAGTATAATGTTAAAAATTAACCTCTCAAACACAAATCATCCAAGGCCGGATGGTGTAGTTGGTTATCACATTCCCTTTACAATACGCCTCTTAGAGACGTAATGAGATCGGGAAAGGTCCTGGGATCGTGCCCCAGTCTGGTCAATATTCATTTTGCTTTTACTTACTTCATGTGAATGAAGGGGGAATCCTTTTTTTTTCGCTTATGTTATGAAAAAGATTTTTTGTTTGTGATCCGTGCCCACCCACCAAGAACTAGGTATGCCGTACACAAACCCAACAATTGGTATAATCATCACATCATCGATGTTCTTCACAATTGCTCACTGCCTTTTTTTGTTTCTCAGGTCAAGCTAGTCGGCAACAAAAACCCCCGCATGCATTTCCAATTCCCGTCGCGGATTTTCCCCTTCTGAGCTACATAATACCAGGGTCCCAAGTCATAATCGCGCGCCACAAGGAGATGGGTACACACGGGGCCTAGCGGAGAACAATATGTGCGCTGACGTGCATAAACCCACTTATCGGTTAATAGACGCTCAGTCACATTCCATATGCGTTAGGTATCGAATTTCTGTATACATTCATATATGCAATTCAGCATGTATCCGGGAAGGTCAATAATGTACCGGGACTCAAAGTATTTAGGCTAGCGAATAGAATGACATGGCACAGAATCTTTTTAGAGTTTGCAGGGCTGACAAAAAAATATTTTCGAATAGGAATACCTAGTGGATGTAGACTAGCTTTTGTAATACAATTTCCAGCTATCTAAAATCTCCTTTATCACTTTGATTGTACTTGCGTGTCTCTATTCTTACATGTTAGACCAACGAATGCTATTAGCCGGTAAGCTGTTCCGATGATGATGCAAAACAAGCTTGTGTAACTTTTCTCAAATCGATCCGAGGTCGGTTAATTATATATCCAGTCCATAAAACAGTGGAATTAAAATCGGAAAGATACTTCAATGAGGTGGTACGACAATAAAACGCTTCTGAAAGTTATGTCTTGCTCAAGATTACAAAAAGCTTAAGCAAATGATGTATATATTACCCCAGGACACAGTCTTCATAACCACTCGAGATGCCATTTTCTAATCGTGGACAGAGGAGGATCATAGTCACCGAAACTCCCAGGAATCAAGCTGACAATTATTGCCATTAAAGGCCCATTTCTTCGACTTGTAGTTACGGAAGCACATGAGACAAGGCCATTAATACCTATATGATTAGCCATTATACATGCTGTAGAATGCTCGAAATACGAACAGTAGAAGTGAAGAGTATCAACAGCTAGCAAGATTTTCAAATGGCATTCTCGGTATTACCGAAGCACTATATAATGATGTGAAGTGTAAAGCAGATAATGCTAGCCAAAACATGGTTGATAAAGTCTTCCAATAAAATATGCTGCGCTTCCGTTGTAGATTCCATCGATCAACCAGGGCTGATATGGTCATGTGCGATTTCTTGAAGCCAGGTTTAGCACATCTTTCACCTTGACCCGATATGATATCCATAAATGCATCTGCCGGATTACATTGCTTGGGTATAGAAAACTCCACATTCTCAAAATGCTTGATTGAAGCTGCTGCTTTTGCAAAGTGTATTTCTTGGTCATTTGTAGAAGTAAAAGTTTATCTAAAGACTGAAAAATTTCTAGACGAGGTTGATAGAGAATATATATAACAGTAATATCAAGTCTGCATGAAGCATTTAGCAGGCCAATGATAGACAAGGCAGATGTGACGTCCAGTCCAGATGTAGGTTCCTCGAGTATGAGGGCTAATGGGGCAGCGGCAAGTTAGGTTCCGATTCTTACACGCTTTCACTGACCTCCCGATACTACCAGTTGGACGAATCGCCCACAACGGTATGAATAAGGATAAGTCGAAGACAAGAAAGAAGATCATCAACATGACTTTCAATTTCAGTTTCTGTCCATATTCAAGGTAGGTGTATCCTCGCAAAGTGAAGAATGTTCACCGGCACTGTCAGGTCAGATACCACAACGTCGCCTTGTGGAACATAACCAATGATCATTTTGAACCTAGTCTGATCAGCACTGAAGTTCGGAGTACTGTATACAGCGCACATTCTGCGATATACTCGCGGCGTTGCCATTCACAGTTATGTTCGAGGTGTTTTTGAGTTTCCCCACCATTAGTCAAATAAAAGACCCAGAGAAATGTCAATAATGACTACTAGAAATTCCAAGCAATGGAACTTGTTGTGAACTGCCTTGATGAAATGAAGATAGCACATCGCATTGAATGGGCTTGAGACATCGAAAAGGACGGTAGTTATCCGGAGGGCATATAATATGCTCTCGGCCCCCAGCAAGGCAGTAATATCCTAGCTTGCATATCATCGGTACGTAGGGATCTTGAATCTGCTGGCAAGTATTCCACAAAGTTTCCAGATGTGTGGTAATCTCACATTCTGGCGTTGGAGGACAGTACTGATACGAAATCTGATCCGCATTATTTGGACCTGTAAAATCAGACAGTGTGCGGTTTCAAGCACGTTGTGACCTACCAAAAGAAACCAAGATTGGAGGGATTGATACTACTCAAAGCTACAGGAATAACTCCCGTAAGACATGTATTTTCCATGGCCAAAGAAGCCATCATGGACTCTGGAAACGTATGTGTGATGTGGAGTTGAATTGAAGCTATGGCTAGACTAGTCATCTGAGACTAGAGGCCAATGCCATAGCTCGTAAATGGAGGAATGAGCGAACGATAATGACGAGTATACAGGTATATAGAGTTGGAGCTAAAGCACTGAGTACAGGAACGAATATGGTAATCAGACTCGTAGGATTCGGCTGACGAGCACGGAATACTACTCTCTTCTTACCGTAAATTAATACAAACCCCCATGCCAATGGCGTTAAAAGTAGCATTGTGACAGGGCTTGTCGCCAGCGCTTACATGTACTTGGCTCAAATATGAGGTTCTTGAACAACGGCTTGCCCAAGTATTGCGGGACCAAATTATAAATGTACATAATGTCTCAATATTACCAAAGAAATCAAAACAGATTCAGAAGCTGATCGAGAAAAATGGCCGCTCCCCAAGAAAAACATATTCATGATATCAATGGATCTTGGTTACTTGTAAGTTGGCGACGAGTTAAACACTCACATCAAAAGTTGCGCGTTTGTGCTGACTAAGCATTTCTTGGCCCTCACCAGAACAAACACCTCTCGGACTCACTCAAACATGTTCTGCGACTCCAGAATGTGAATTGGCTTCTACGGCGCGCGATATCTTTTGCAGATGTAACTATACATGCAACTCAATCAAAAGATGAAAATGGGCTGGTTACCATCATGATGGATCATGTTGCGGGCGTGGGACTTGCACTCACGACCGAGATAAGACGATTAAATTGGGATACGCGAGAACATAAAGATTGCATATGGGGCATCATACGGTCACGAAGCAGATATATTCCCACTGCAAATGTAGAAGAAGGAGAGAAGTTCTTGAAATCAGGATGGTTAGACGAGACGGTTTTGGGTGATTGCATACAAGATAAAACTGAATCCTCGACTGGTTCTTGGACAAGCGTTACAGTAACTCTCCTCTTTTCGCTGCTTAGTAAGAGGAATCATGACTGACTTGACTTATCACAGGTATGGGGGTTTGAACAGATTAAATGCGAGCGAAGATTGTCACGGCACATTCTTGTTCGAAAGGGATATGAGATTGCAACGGCTAGACTGGTCTATGACTATATAAGCCCTGTACATCACGTGTAGTAAATTCTACGATGGATATAGCACTGACGAATTTACGGTACTGGAAGTCTCGGGCATTTCTTCACAGTGCTCATGGCGTACGGTCTCGGAAAGGATACGAGAAAGAAGGTGCAGCCGGAACTGTCATCAAGGTTTCGATATCCGACTTCAATACAATGATATTGTTCGTCGTCGGAAGCAGAGTGTTGGGCTTCTTGGATGATCAAAAGGATTTCATTTAATGTAAAATAGCATAGCAATTTTTTAATGATTGACACTTCTACGACCCCATCTAACGTTTTCAGACGGCAGTGCAATCTCAAATAATGTGACTCTTACATCCACCAAAGAGTGACGTCCAATCTTATCTATGCAGCTTACACATGTCAGCATCCCATTGCGACATATAGGATTCTACGCCTCTAAGCATGGGTTCAAAACCATGTAGTTCAAAGTTCGCAAAAAGTCAGGGGAAAGCTCATTTTCGGATAAAATATCATATGTAGCTTTTCTGCCCTTCACTAGGAGCGATCGTCATTGGGTGCTGGTTATAACTTCAGGCCTAGCTATACATACCTCACTTACTCGGCCATGCCTTATCACCAATCCAAAATCAAATACATAACTGCGTCAATTGATTACTTTGAGATTCTAGAGTTATGAGATAATGCAAGCAGAGAAGATATCAAAGACGACCATTGTTTTATAGTAAACTTGGATAACCTATTATTGAATTGATAAATTACAGACTTACATACACTTTGCATTCGCGTGCGTCTTAATATCTAAAGCCGCACATCAAAACTGTACAGAAGGTCCATCCGCCTCCGAAAAGGAAGCCTTCTAGATCCTTTACACACGTCCTTTCCTCTAAAACGCCATACACACCATGAAGATAGATAAAAACACCTAAGGACTAACATTGCCACTCTCCAAATCTCCATCCTTCTCAGAAAACTCAACACGGTTCTTCGTCCCCTTTCTAGTGATATGCGTACTCTGCGCCTTCAGAATCTCCATAACCGCCACTCCGGGGTCTTCGTCATCGGCGCCGCTTGTCACATTGGTTGTCTTTCTGGCTTGGACCCTGAAATAAACTCTCTTGGCCCATTTCCAAGACTCTATTCCCAAAAAGAACAAGAAAGACTCGACGAATACAATTCCCCATTCCCAACTGATACCCTCATGTTTAAATACCTTTCGGTTGATCACAGGGATATACAGTGTGGGAAATACAGTCACGAATCCAGCAACGACAGCCCAGAACAAAAGTTTGTTTGCCCAGATATCGTGGATCCATTGAGTGAAGTACTTTTTACTTCCAGGTTGCATGCGGAAGAAGGATCTTCGCATATTGATCATTTCCCAAGCGAGGAAGAGAGAAAACCAGGTTAAACAGACGAATGTAGTTGCTCGAGCTCGGAAAACGGTATCGCACTGATCGGAATAACGATCATTGCATTCGAAACCGAGATCACCATTTCCCCAACCGAAGAGAACAAGGGAGAAAGCGGAGAGACAAAGAGCTGCCATCCAGAGGCCGTAGACTACCATGTCTATCATGATTTCTAAAGTGAATATACCATTCTGAGGTGGTCGATTCATGATATCCGGTGCGGCGGCTTCGAAACCAAGACCCATATCTGGCATACCTGAATTTTATCGTGTTAGTAAATGAGTCTTTGATATAATTTTGGCGAGATCTTACCTGATGTGATCATAATAACCCATAAAATCTCTACGGGTGCCAGTGGAAACACTGAAGTTCCCATATTATCCTTGAACGCGAGACCAATGAGAAGTGTGCAAGCTTGAGCAATATTCTGCGCCAGCAAATGTAATATGAATTTCTGAATGTTGTCAAACATTCTTCTCCCTTCTTCAACAGCATTAAGGATCGAAGCAAAATTGTCATCCGTAAGGATGATATCCGATGCATCCTTAGCTACATCCGACCCTGCTTCACCCATTGCAATACCGACATCTGCTCTCTTCAATGAAGGAGAATCGTTGACGCCATCACCTGTCATAGCAGCGAATTTTCCTTTCCTGTGAAGAGCTTCGATCATCCTAACTTTTGTCTGTGGTGAGCAGCGTGCTATTACTAGAGGTAGCATTGGGAGAGCATCAATTTCTCCATCGCTGAGCCTGTCGAAGTCGCTTGCTTTCATAACCATCGTGTTCATGACAGCTTGCCCTATTGTAGAAGAATCATGAGGTAAGATTCCTACCTGTCCTGCGATAGCACGAGCTGTTTCTGGATGATCGCCAGTGAGCATGTGAACCTTAATACCAGCCTGGTGGCATTTCTGCACCGACTCCAACGATTCTACTCGCGGAGGGTCATAGATTCCAATCAGCCCATGAAACGTTAATTCTTTCTCCACATCTGCGCGATCATGCTTAGCATTGATTCCGGTATAATGTTCCCATGGTTTACCAGCCAAAGCTAAAACTCGGAGCCCATCGGCAGCAATGGCTTCCATGTTGTTGAGAATGTTTTCGCGCATTCCCTCGTCCATTGCTACGACTTCTCCGTCTCGCATTGTCATTTGTGAACATGATGAGAGAATCCGCTCGACTGCACCCTTTGTGAAAACTTGTGCGCTATCAGATTGTTCATGTTTGAAAATAACCGACATTTTCTTGACATCAGAATCAAAAGGGAATTCGGCGATTTGTTTCCATTGAGGCGCATCTCCTGAGGTCCATCGTTCCCTGTTCCAGTTGAATCTAGAAGCAAAGACTTGAATTGCGATCTCCGTTGGGTCACCTCTTGCTTTCCACTCGTTATCACTTCTGTGAACATGCGCAAGATTTGCCATTGAGGCGATATTAAGGAAGGCTTGAAGATCGGTGTTGTTTTGTAGAAGATTTGAAAAGGAATCCGCTTTTGCTTCATCCTTTTCATTGCGCGCTTGATACGGAGACTTTTCACTGTAAAATAAATCTCCATCTTCGGGGTTGAATGCTTCACCGGAATCGCCAACCGAGTAAGTCCCCCTAGCGGGCAGCCATACCTTTTTCGCTATCATCTTGCCTTGAGTAAGAGTTCCAGTTTTATCCGAGCAAATATCTGCAAAAGTCAACGATCGAGCATTGTTACGACAAAAGAGAGAGTCTTACCAGTAACGGCGCCTAGTGCTTCCAGGGCATTCATTTTGCGAACAACCACATGTTTTTCGTACATGACGTTAGCTCCTGCGGCCATAGTGATAGTCAAGACTACTATCAGCGAAGCCGGAATCATCGAAAGGCCTGTGGCTACAGCGTAAATGATGACTTCTTGGTTGTTGGAAAATCTATTCGCAGCTAACACAATAATTGCACAGATGACGGCGACGATGAATAGCCCACAAGCAAGTTGGGCCAGCTTCATTTGCAATGGAGTACCAATATTTGTGCCAAGAAAGTTGCCGATGTAATCAAACACGGTAAGAAGCCCAGCCTGGGCATATCTGTGCGGCAAAGCTTTGCCATCCTCGTTACGTTTGACCTCGCGGACTTTACGCCTCTGCTGTCGAAGACTCACGGCAATTGATCCAACTTGTGATTTCATACCCACTGCAAATATAATGCCGCGTGCTCGACCTTTAGTGACAGTAGTGGAGCTAAAGGCAACGTTAAGACGATCACCCGCGCTGGCATTCTCAGGAAAAACTGCGTTAGAATTCTTTTCAATGGGCAGCGATTCTCCTGTCAATATCATCTCATCGGTCTCAAAGTTCATACTTTCAACTAATCTACATACGGTCTGTTAGCATAGACTAAGGACAGAGAGGCTGTTCTGGGCACCTACCGCATATCTCCTGGAATTGTGTCACCGGTTTTGACCTCAACCATGTCGCCAACAGTAATTGTGACGGTAGCTACTGATCGGATTCCCCCTTCTCTTACAACATGTGCCGTAGGTGAACTCAAGGAACGTAAAGAATCCATAGTCTTTTCCGCCTTGAACTCATTGTAAAAGCCAATCACAATATTGAGAAATATGACTGCCGATATGACACCGCCTTCAATATATGAACCAATGCCGAAACTCACGGCCATGGCCAATATTAGGACCTGTAGATAGACCTGGGTAAGTAAAGGGAAGTTGACTGTATGGATAGGAGTAAACAAACCAGGATCATTGCATTGCAAATTTGATGAATAAGAATCTGTATGGGTTGAACACCAGGTCCTTCATCAAGTTCATTTTTGCCATACAGTTCAAGACGTCTTACTGCTTCAGCTTCTGTGAGTCCATCCTCGAGGTTTGCTTCCAATTCATGTGCAACCTGCACGTACTCTAAGGCATGAGCTGGCTTAGACAAAGGCTTGTTTGACTGTCCAGAAACTTCTTCGATGATGTTAGTTCTAGCCATGTCTTATTATATGATGGAGTAATGATAGGATGTGTCGAAATGAATATGAGATCATACAGGGCAGAATTGACCTGAACAATATAGAAGTGTCGTTAGAAGAACGTGGTACTATGTCTATTGAGAAAATAACTTTCACGTTTGGGAAATGTGTCCTTCATATATAATAAAAATGTATCACAGTTGGCAAGGATACCAGCCCATACTTATCTATAGACTACAGTGACCAAGAGGCTAGATCTTGGTAGCACAAGGTTAATTCTAAAGGGCTTATATAAGGGTACCCCGCGATTATGGAATGCCATCATTGAAATCGGTATATCCTTATCAAATGGCACCAAACTAAGAAACAAATGGCCCCGCCACTAGAGCGTCGACGAAATGTTCTATGTCTTGGAGCCAAGCAAAAGTAGAAAGGCCAAGATGGCAAGAGTAAAGAACAAGCCGCAGTCCATTGCCATTCACTTGATAGACAATAGAAATCAGCCGAGAAAACGATACTGAGACTCTGTGATTAAAGACAACCCTACAGACAATCGAGATTTGATGCGGCACTCCAAGTTGTTGACGAGTTGTGGTATTCGAGGTTGAAATAAAGTTCAATGATCTTGCAGGCGTCGCTTATTGCTGACTAATACCAGCAAGTTCGGTCTACTATAAACTGCCTAAATATGTTACGATAGCACTATATCTTGGAGTTACTTGGCCTACATATCTAGTGGTCAATGTCTGAAAGAAGTTTCCAAGTTATGACATTTTAGTACGTAGAACCAATCGGGATCTTCAAAAACAACACATGGCTTGCAGGATACCCAAAGCATGAACTCTTGGCTCTCCTCACATCAACACTATAACGTGATCGGTCGCGTGACCTACTAAACTACATCGGCGTCGTTGTTGATAAAGTTCAATGCCTAGAAAGGAACTAGATAACGCGAGGTAGAAATATTATCCGACAACCGGTCCTGTTCATACAATCGTTGAGTTGCTATCGGACCCCTCCTCCTTTTTCGGAATTCCTTCCCCAGAGCCTAGTACCGGTATCCCATACATCTTTCTCCATTTCCCCGCTCTCTTCCCCAGAATACTACTGTCCCATATTCTTTTATCTACCATGACTCCACACAAGTGTTCTAAAAGCCCGGACCCCAGAGAAGTAGAAGCAAATGGCGTTGCCACGACGCTTGTGCATGCATTGTCCAACCAAACTTCGTCGAATTCGAAGATTCTGACTCCCCAAGACAGTAGTAAAGTTACTATTGCCATTAAGCTCCTCATTCCACCAAAGTTCTGCTAAGAAGATCTGATGGCATGATTCCAACGATTTTCGAGACTTATGGACGAAACTTCTCGAACATTCGACTATGGTTCTACCTACTGCCTACTTTTGCCCTCCCTATCTGCTTGGCATTGGCTGAAGCGATAAATTGAAACTACTGACATCCTCAATCTCCTTGGACTTTTCGTTCTGGTGTTCCTAGCTTCCTAAGTTATCTATCTCTTCTATATCACTAACCCACTCCTCAGGTCCTCAGAACAATGATCTGCGTCTCGATGATAAAGATCAATCTATCCTTAGGTAACATACAATCACATCCTGTCTAATCATCATAACTATTGAACCTTTGACTGAGATTCAAAATAAAGGACCAAACAGCCATCACGCGATTGTATTTGGAAGGAAAACTTTCATGTTTCACCTAGTATCACAACACTCGTCTTCTCGAGCTGCATGTACATACTATTTCCACACACTCCATTGACCCAAACATGGATAAGTGTTTGAGATCCTAATGAGGCAAATCCACGCTACCAGCTACCATACCAAAGTGCCGATCATACCACATCACCAATCAATCATTCACATCAAGTAGCCAGATATTCAAAGTTCGCAATTGAAATATTCATAACCATCAATTCATGTCCATCCATCCTTCCCATCCACCCTTTGATTCATCCATTACTATCCTTCCTATATACATACACTGATCTTTCACTAGTTACTTCCTCCCCTTTGTTTATCTCTTCATCCTCAATCTATTCCCCAGTCCCCCCTTCATTGCTTTCAAACATCCCCACATCCAGCTCTCTAACCAATATTTCCTCCCCATATTTTCATTCTTCAAGCAATTTCCAATCAGAAATTTTGAAAGCCAGGCTAAAACCAGAACCAACCAATTCAACGAAAACGAAAAGACTTTTGAATGGTTTCGCTTTTCCGCCCATGATGCATACCAGCAGGAAAAAAAGACGCCCAGATATCAACTATGAGATGCCCTCATTTATGTAAAAAAGTTGTAGTAAAAAGTTATTTTTGTAAAGAGAAAAGTTACACGAAGAGAAACAAGGTATTTATCCATGTAAACCACATGTTCTCTCTTTTATCATCTTTCTTCTTTCTTTGTCTTTCACTGTTGATATTATTAGTATAGGCTCAACTTGTAGCGAGATAAATAGGGATCGGGGTAAGATAAGGAGTACAAACCTGGATCGTAGACTAAAAAGTCATGTAAAGCATTTCCGGCTGGTACCATTGGCAAGACTGGTACCTTCTTATCGGTAACAACCTCCAAGAGTGCTGGTCCATCACTATCAATCAACCATTTCAAAGAATCTCTTACGTCATCCGGCTTAACACATCTTCTGTGTTGTACACCCATTGCATCTGCCAATTTCATGAAATCTGGGTTGACACTGTGAGTATGAGCGTATCTGTCCTGGTAGAAGATGTTTTGCCATTGGGTAACCATTCCCTGCTCTTCGTTGTTAAGGACAATGACCTTGACACCGATGTTGAATTGAGCTGCAGTGGAGAGTTCAGTGAGTGTCATATTGAACGATGCATCTCCATCAATATCGATGACAAGAGCATCAGGTTTGGCGACCTTTGCACCGATAGCTGCTGGAAGACCGTAACCCATGGTACCGAGACCACCAGATGTGATCATAGTTCTTGGATATCTCCATCTGAAATGTTGCGCAGTCCACATTTGATGTTGACCGACACCTGTAGCGATGATGGTCTCTTCTTTTCTATCGGCTGTCAGATTTGAGAGTTCCTCGATCAAAGTTTGTGGCTTGATAAGACCATCACGTTCGGCCTTTTCGTAGTGAGAAAGAGGGAACTTCTCCTTCCAGAATCTAATTTGGTCGAACCATTCTTTGCGTTCATCCATGGTCTTCTTGTTGACGGCTGGAAGAAGTTGAGCAAGGTTGGTAACAACATCGCCCTCAACAGCTTCGGTCGCCTGAACAACCTTGTTGATGTTCTTTGGTATAATTTCAAAGTGGACAATGCCACCACGACCTTCAGCTGCTGCTGCCTTGGCTGCTGGAGCAAATTTTGGAATGCTTCCAGTTACACGATCGTCGAAACGTGCTCCAAGAGCGATAATAAGATCGGCTTCTTGCATGGAGAGGTTAGCGTATGCAGAACCGTGCATACCAAGCATATGTAGAGACTTCTCATCAAGCTCGTCAAATCCACCAAGACCTTGGAGAGTTGTTGTGACAGGGATGGATGCCTTTTCAGCAAGCTCCTTGAGCAACTTGGGACCCTCTGGGGTAGAGATAACACCTTGACCAGCGTAAATGATTGGCTTTTTGGCGATGTTGATCAACTTTGCAACACGCTCAATTGAACTTGCAAGTTGTTTCTTTTGAACAGCTTGAGCCGCTCTCGAGGCTTGACTGGGTAAAGATGGCATAATGTGGTGGGAAGGGATAGCCTTTCGTAGAATACCAGCTGTGACATCCTTTGGTAAATCTACCAAAACTGGTCCAGGTCTTCCAGATGTAGCGATTTCGAAAGCCTCCTTGATTCTTCTTGGGAGCTCAGCAATATTCTTAACCATAACGTTCCATTTTGTGCAAGCTCTCGAGATACCAACGATATCAGCCTCTTGGAAAGCATCACTTCCAATAGCGGTTGTAACGACTTGTCCAGTGAAAACAACCATTGGGGTTCCATCAGATAAAGCGTCTTGCATTGGAGTAATAACGTTGGTAGCACCAGGTCCAGATGTAACGAGAACAACACCAGGTTTACCACAAGCTCTGGCATACCCTTCCGCCATATGTCCAGCACCTTGTTCATGTTTTGGTAAGATGAATTCGAAATGTTTCGAGTTGTAAATCGCATCGAAAACTGGTAAAATCGCTCCTCCTGCATAACCAACTATTTCTCCATTAGCTCGAATCCTTGAGAAGTTGGAGGGAAAAAAACACACAGATGTGTTTGACATCTTGCCGTAACATCATTTCATGGAAGATCTCTCCACCAGTCATGCCAATAAATCTATTCCAAAATTAGAACCTTCCTGTGTCACATAGCAGAATGACAGGCGTAACATACGACTCATCCATCTCCGAGTATTTTTGTCCCTGTCCTGCCAATTCCTTGCCTGAATCATTTTTCGAAGGTGTGCTATTGAATGCTGGACTTGGACTTTCTCTAGCTTGACTATATTCATGGGTCAGTCCACTGTCTTCCATCCCAAAGTGACTCACCCCCAATTTCTGAATTGAGATTGAAACTCGAACCTGCAGAAAACATCCACAGGTGTAAATAAAAGAGAATCATACCTAGCAGCTTGAGGAGCAGCAGTAGCTTGCGCTCTCGTGCCCTTCTTCTCAACCATAATACCGCCCGCTGCCTTCACACGATTCGACAAACCCCTTGCACCAGCAACATCCATCCATTTCGCATTGCTACCAATGGTGCGAATAGCACGCCTGGCGGGTATTGAACGAAGCATCTTGACTTCTGTTCAATCTCAGGGCGGAGTTTCTGTAGATAGGTATGTTCCGATATCGAACCTCAAGAGGCAAACGAATAAAGAGAAGAAGTGAAAGTAATTACAATGGCTCAACTAAGTCCGGAAGAAGAAATTGAGTAATTTCTCAATTGAATCTTGCTCAGAGGAAGAGAGGCAATTGTCGCAAAAACTCTAGGAGGAAAAAAGAGTTTGTAGGAAAGTTGAGAAAATATGACTTTAGAGTTGTGATTCATACCCTCCAACAATATTTATTGGAACCCTCAGTCCGCCCTTTTCCTAATTTTCTAGCGGTATCGGGGGCAAAATGTGGGGTAGCAAGTGGAAAGTTCTTTTTAGTCTTTTGGCTAATTTGATTGGTTGGGGAAGTGAAGAGTGCATAATTTGTGCATAAAGAGGCACTCCAATCAACAATCATCTTTTACTGTTTTATAATTTTTTATGACTTTCAATGTTCTAGATTGGGTGGATAAATCCAAGTGATGAGCTAGGTCAATGCATCTAAGATGAGAGCGTACATATAGGTATGGTCCATATATTGCAACAGTTAGGTAGGTATTCTTGTCAACTGGTTTTGCTTTGCTTTATAGGAGTGAGAGGTAATAAAATGTGTCAATTAATATTGGAAGTCTACATTCACCGTGTCCAATTTCATCCCGTAATATCAACAAGGATACCAGTCCTCAATCACAATTTAAAGTCCCCATTGACTTTCTCCCATCCTCTTACTACTCCCTCATTCTCCCCAATATCCACCATCCCAGCAACCTTCTCAGCCAACGCAACCTTCAACGTTCTTGACCTCTCTGTGCATAACTCATAGATAGTACTCAGGTTGAATGTTAAAGCGTGGAAAGAATTGTCTTCCGCAATTAGTGATTCGAGAATGGTTCTTGCCTGTTGGTTGAATCGTGAGTATGTGTGATGTAGCGGGCTCCATAGTGGAAGAAGTGATAATCGTAGTAGGAAAAAAATATTGAAGGGAGAGAATGATACATACCTCATCGCCGCGACCCAAGTACAATAATGTTACACCAAGGTTTTGCCTCCACATAGCTTTTTCTCCTTTTCCAGCCACCGTTTCCTCGTTGGCGATGAGTTCTTCCCAAATGGCAACTGCTTCCTCATACTTCCCTTCAGCAACAAGAGCAAGAGCTCTGATGGTTCCATCTATTTCACTCGCCTTAAATTCTCCCCCGTTCGTCTTCCTCAGACACTCCCTTGCAGCATCAATGTCCCCCATACACAACCACAATAATGCTTGCTTGGCCCTTAAATCCTCATCGCCCTCTTCATTAACCTTCAAAGTCTTCAAATGCATCCCCGCTCCCACCAAATCTTCCATCTCAATCAGCGCACTAGCAACTCTGATACCCAAATCCGCCAATCTGCTTTCCCACAACACGATCTCACCATCTAAGGCATCACCAGCTGCCTTACGTTTCTTTAATTTTGTCAACATACTTCTAGCATCTCTAGCTAGGTCATAGTACCCCATGACACCTCTTCTCGCATCCCCTAATCCCATGCCTTGCAATCGAACTGCCAATACCCTCAGCTCCCATCCTACCATATGAGTATCCGTTTCATCGTCTCGATAGTAAGCAGCATTGAGGTCTTCGAGAGCTTTGACTTCTTGGGCCGCAAGTTGTGTCTGATTACAGAGCGTAAGACATGCTAGACGAATATAGAAGAGGTTGAAAATCTCATCATGTGATGAGGGTCCAGGATTGGATGTTAATAGCGTAGCGCTCAGAATAGCCGCAGCTCGAAAATATCCCGCTGCCAGAAGTGACGAAAGAGTGTTGACATCAGGGTTAGGTGGGAGTGATGAAGCTGGGGAAGAACGAAACGGTGGTGGAATTTCAAGAACGGGTAGAGGATGATAGATTTCTGGGCGTAAGAGATATGTGAAGTCTTTCTGAAGTGTTGAGACTGTTGATTGAAATGATGTGTTTTGTGATGGCGAGAGCGATGTGGGAGCTGTCATGAAAGTGTTGGTTGATAAATTCGAGCCAGGACTCGGTGACGGAAGCCTGGGTGTTCGGCTTCTAGGCGTCGGGCCACCTGGTGAAAGTGTTCGTGTTTGTGTGGCATTAATGTAATTTGTAGGCGACAAGGGACTATTCAGGGGTGAACTATCTAAACTTAGTACTTGTTCTTATACATGGGAGTGATACGCACTCGTTGATATCTAACGGGCCTCTTGTCGGTCGTCTGGGTAAAGCTGCTATGCGATTAGTCAAGTGCTGCTTGTTTCGATCCATTATCGAGTTGTCATTCTGTGGATATAAATTAAATATTGAAGGTGTTGAGTTGCAGACACAGATAACCTCTAAACAAGGCACCTTTCATGGGGAGCCACGTGCCAAGGTGCCTCTACCGTATTCATGAAAGTCGCGCACTCGTGTGGCTTCCAAGATAACCAAAGATAGAAACGCGATTCTCCAGCTATCTATGGATTCTTCCACCTAGTAGGTATAACCACATCATTTCATCCGAACTAATGACTGTAACTCCCGTCTCGGAAGGTCCTCATGGTGGTGGAGATTGCTTCGAACACTGGCCCGTTGCAATACGACAGAGAAGAAATCTTACCTCTCCCCGAAGAAGCTTGCCTAACATGTTTCTTCCCTCCCGACCCGGCTGATGAAGTACCTTCCATTTTGTGATCTGCTTTGATGATATCAGATATGAGGGACGACGAGCGAATCAATCAGCGTTATTAACGATCTAGGTTTACCTATGCATTTCAACTGAGGTTTGCAACCGTGCACATAATTTTAAAGTCATTTTGCCCCTCTTTTTTCTATCACCGACTTTAGAAAAGGACCTCATCGTCTCCCTTATTGTATTGCTATGGAATTTTCATGATTCGTTTATCACATTAACTTGTAGAGTGTTTTTCATTTCATTTTTCTATTGCCCTAAAGGCATCCTTGCTACAACACGATATTCCGGAAAGCCCCTCCCTACTCTTTTACCTCCGGAACCATTATATATGCCTCCGAGTATTGGACAAGAATTTATGCCACTTCACGCAAAATGATTTTGATTTTACTGATTATCCTTCGCACCTTTCAATAGTTACTGATATTATGTACGCACTCATTTGACATTTCATTTTGGTCGCTGCGTCTTCTCGTTGTGATACACGTGGTGAGGACTGTTTGCAGAACAGCTCCTGGGAACTATACCATAGGAAACAGGAATAGATCAGCCCAGTTGATGACACAGAAAGAGCACACTCTATTGCAGGAGTCATGTGAACTCTTGTAGACAATGTGAAAAATTCACGTTTGATTTCAAATTCGTCCATCAAATGACTTTCAGGCTTATCAACACTTCTACGATTTCATTCCTGTGAGATTGAATTCATTCATTACATAATGGCCATCGAAAATAAATTCTATAACAAAAATGGGAATAAATTCTATAAAGGGTATTGGTACCGCAAGGCGTTTTATCATCTCTAATAGTTAACTTTCATCTAAGCAACATTTCCACCTTCAACAACGAATACCGCACTTCCGCTACCAGGCTTGCTAACCACGATTGCCGCTTCCCTCTGCTCATTGGACAAGTCTTTCTTTGAGTAATACTCCTTCTCCCAAGCCTCTTTAACCGCATCAACCTTATTGGCAGGTACCAAATGTACACTGCATCCGCCCCATCCGGCACCAGTCAATCTACTTCCATAGCTGCCTGCTTTCTTTGCTATTTCACAAAGTTCGTCTAGTTCGGGACAACTACAGTCGAAGTCTTCTCTGCAGCTAGTTTGGGTTTCGCTCATGAGGTCACCAAGTTTTCGGTTGAAAGTTTCAGTGGAATCACCACCATCGGCATTGAGATAGGATTCGGGATGTTCGAGAACTTTCATAAACTTTAGAACTCGAAGGGCTTCGGTGAAAACGTGAAGGGTTCTTTGGCGAAGCTTGAAATGTTCAGCGCGGACGGGGAATGTGGAAGTGAAGCGCTCGTTCAACTCAGGGACTGTCATGTTAATGACGGATGCAATTTCTTCTCTAGTGTATCCTTCTTCTTTTGTGAATGTTTTCTTTGTGATTTCAATAAGTTCCGAAAGTTGTTCTTCGAGTGGTGCAGTGGAATCTCCAAGATATTTGCTATGGAATCCGTGGAGCGAGACACCCAATGGTCCAGAGTCAGAAGGAAGGGGATCTTTAGATTTGTTGATAGCTGCGTGAAGATAGGCCGCGGCAAGACTGCATTCTACAACTCTCAAGTTGTAGCATACTGGACCAGTGACATGCTTATCTGCTGCAACAAATGATTGTGCAATAACGAATGTGAGCTCGGGATTTGTTTTTGGGAAGTGGACGGGCTTTGCAGTCAAGGTTGGATTGAAAGAGACATATAATGCTGAGCCACGAATGGAGAAAACTGATGCAGATTGATCCATTCCGCCCGAGTTGACACCGACTGCTCTTTCACTGACAATTGCCAATTCTGTGAGTTGCGTCTTGTCAACAGATTGCTCGCCATTAGCAAACATAACTGCAAGAGCAGAAGCTGTAGTGAAAGCAGCAGAACTACTCAATCCACCACCAGCAGGTACGGTTCCATCCATTAAAACTTCCATACTCTTGGGTTTGAAGCCGTCTCCATGCTTCTTTCTCAGTAACTCTAAAGCACCCCGGAGTCCAGACTTCAAGTAATTTGTCCACTCATGTACCTTGGAATCGATCTCCACTGCATCGAATGGTATATCAAATTCATGTGCTGGGAACTTATCTGCCTGCACATTCGAAACTCGCACCTTGAATGTTGTACTAGTCGAAGCGGATTCGTCGATTTGGGTGGAAACTGCGAGTAAGGCATCTGCAGTTATGGCCATAGGTAAGACAGAGTACAAAGAGTAATCAATGTGCTCGCCGATGATGTTGACACGTCCTGGAGATCGTGAAACGAACTGCGCATCGTGTCCATAATTGCTCTTAAATTGCTTTAGGAGATTGTCCCATCTCTTGGTTTGTGCAGTCAAGGCATCTTCGGTGTAGATGTCTTTGAGAGACTTTGCGACAGGTACAATGCCAGCCATTATGAACGAAAGTTATCGAGAAGTAAGGGGTGTGCGGGTAGGATAGCTGTCGGTATGAATTGCTGCGAATTTACGAGCTTGCGAGTCTGCGACTGTGTAGGTAGTAAATCTGCAAGGTCAAACAAAGATAGATGCTCAAACAGGAAGAAAGATCGAGTTGTAGAAAAGTACAATCACAAACCATCTGTCGGATCATAGAGGGGCACGAGATCATAACATTCACCATCACATATCTAGTACCATTTAGGGCAATACCTAGGTACAAGAGGAAGGACCCCGCCAAATTCCCCGCTGTGCCCCGAAGCCTTCTCCAGATTATTGGTGCGCCTCGTTCCGTCGTCCACTATTCATTTAGAGACGGAAAAACTTACCAGATTCCACTCGTATATGTGAATAAAAGCAAGCTTTACAGTGGAACATCAATCTGAGTGAAATTATACAACCTTACTTTGAGCCGCACATTCGGCTGGAACCGAGGAGAAAAGTTTGATAGTTGAGTACTACCGGGGTAAAGATGTTGAGTACTAGGTATGTTGAGTAGAGCAAGTGAAGAAACATTTATATTGATGCGAGGTATTTATAAGGTTACGGTAACCGACGTAGTCCAACATGGCCAATCATATCTAACTGCCCTCCTGCCCAGGCGAATGCGATGGGCTGATGAAGGGGCTTATAGTTATCCGATTGTATAACATAATATCGGTTTCCTTCGTATTCATCATATCAAAACCACATATCATGAATCTTCCTGTATCATAGGTATTCTTCATTCAACCCATCCCATCTCGAATCATCCCCATCCCATCTTTCCCTCCTCAAATTCTCATTCACCCCACTAACCCCCACCACTCCATTTCTCATTTCTCATTTCCCAATTCCCCAGCCAGCCAAGCCATCCGAACTCCCCAGACAAATCCGACCGTACTCTCCGAACCCCCTTCATACTTTCGTGATCTGGAGAAAAGGCAACTAATAGGAAGCAGCAAAAGACTGTTCGATTACTAACTTTGTATCTGTCCAATGTATTTATTCGAATATGATCTAATCCTTACTCCGTAGATACTAGAAATGCATCTATCTGATCGCCAAGTTTGAGAATACCGGTAGGTAGGTATTCGATCTTGATGTTCTGCTGTTTCCCAAGCCATCACTCCAGCCAACACACCACCAATATGGCATCGCCACAATGGCCTTTGCGACCAAAATGAGCGATCCTCGTAGGAGCGGATAACTTCGGCATTTATAGATGTGCAACAAAAAATCGCAAATATCATTCTATTTGGTCCTTAAGGTTGCTTTGCGTGGGGAATGGCTATTTTAGGGATTGGCTGGTTACATCCCTTATTGAAGAGTATCTAAAGGACTCGGAGATTCTTTCTCGGATGGGAAATTCAAATGCAGTGAGTAATAATATTATTATATTTCGATCTACTTGTGTTTTGATGAAAAGCTATATATGTGAAATTTGAATTATATTCTGGTTCTCGATCCCTGATTTCTAGTTATCCAAAAGATATCCTAAATTCCTTGATCTGTGTATGTCCATATTGGTGAAATAATATTTACATATACATTATGATATCCCAAATCGTTGTTCGCATGATACACATTTTTCCTTGCAGAATTCCAGTCGCAATTAAACCTGTCATCCCAAACGCCTATCGACGCCTATTATATGCCCGATTGTTGAGGGTATATCATGGAGTAAAAAATGGAAGCCCTAACGCCTACCTCTACATCAAATTAATATCTGATTTCAGTTCCTCCTGCACTGTGGCTTTTTCTCGCTTGTCTCCAATTTAAAACCAGAACTTCATCTCCACCCCCTTTAGGTCCCTTTTTCAAGTACACCTGTCGAATCACATTTGTATTGACCACATAGCTATCCAGAAATTTCCAGCTAATTTTCTGTGCCTCGTTCAATTCTGGCCGTGTTGGTGACAGACTATGTTCAACATCGAGATTCTTGTCATCCCAAGTCACTTCTGTTCTCCTCAAGTCGACACTTCCATCAGTAATTGTCGAGTTACTCAAATCGCTCTTTGCCCCTCGCTCTAACGACCCCTTGGGATATTTCGCGATGCTAAACCCATTGGTAAGGACGATATCGCTATCGAATTGCCAACGCTGTAGGAAGCAATCGTCACACACATCTGATACTAGATGCATCTTATCCATCTCATAGGGATATTTGGTCGCCGATCCTGCTTTCCAATGATGTAAAGATAATACTTTTCTTCCATTCTCATAAAATCCAGAATGATCTCCCGTGAAATCGATTTGCGAGAGTCCAGCTACTGTTGTAAGTTGAGCTTTAGAATGTTGATATATACAGTCCATCACAAGTGTATCCCCGGAAGTGAATCGCATATTATTTTTACACTCTTCATTGTTCTCATGGATGATCTTTGCCAGTGGCGTGGAGAGAAAGACGCCAGCCCCTCCAAATGCCATCAGTCCGTACATTCTCACCGCTGCCCAATTCTCCGATAATCCACCGATATATTGAGGCTGCGTATGGTCGTGAAGAGCAAGCTCATCTAGTAGCCCACGCATGGAAGGGAAGAATGTGTCGTCGTCCATAACCACAGTCCACTTTGTCTTCTTATTGCGAGCCTTGTACATCAGATCTATCAGAGAAAAATATCTTTGATTGAAAAAGTCCTCTTTCTTGACGGGTGGTATTATTGTGATGTCCATGCCTGCTTTGCGATATTCTTTCTGAAGTCGAGCCATTTCAGATTTGGATGCCAATATCTCTTCGCTTTCTTTGACTATTGCGATCAAACGAGCTCCACTGTTAGGCAGCCATCGTGCTAGGTGCATCTTTGTGTCCCGAAGACGCTTTATTGTCGTCTGCAGACCAAATATCATATGCGAAGCGTCGATTTTTCGAATTGGAGGGTAAGGAACTTCAAGAGTGAGTGGGGAACAATGGTCGACGGCTCTATCAATAGAAAGCTCTGCGCGCTCGAAGATTTCAGGGCTGTCAAACAAGGACGCTTTCATCACGGTGACTGACGGTCTTTCTCCATGATTAGGTTTCGCGATAATATCTCGCTGGCCAACTTTCAAAGGGTATGATAAGTTGTACCTTCCCAACCACTCAAAGTTTTCTGTGACATTACAATCAGATGGCGAATTGATTCCGGCTAAATCATCTGTCCAATCCTCGTCGGCCAATTCGTATCCAAACGCATCCCCAAGTATTGCTGGTGATCCAAGATATGATGTCACATTAAGTGTACCATGGCGGGCAAACAATATCAGTGCGGGAACGATTATCGAAGACGCAGCCAAAAGAATAGCCAAGCGGACGGTTTTCCTGGATTTCATGGCTCGATTGACTGAGAATAGGTACAAAGAGAGCAACGACAAAACCCAGAGCGAAGGAAAACAAAACACCAAAGAAAGAGTGGGCAAGAAATGAATGAGAATCAAGTAAAAGCAAGGTAAAAGCTAAAATCTCCACTAAGGCGATAGTAGATAGACTTGCGACCTTATCAACAATATATTTGGGGTAGATAAGAGAAAAAGATCTTGAGGGGCGTATTGGTGGTGTGGTACACATGCCAACATCCCAGAATGAGAGAAATTGCAAGAAATTTCCAACCGATCTCCTATTTATTAAGATCGTTTGAGATAGTCAGTGATTTTATTTGTTACTGCCTTGTTTCCAGACAATTGGCGACGGTACCATGTGCGCCATAACACTGGAAGAAAATGCTACCGGTCGACGCCTATCAGTTGCAGTAGCACATGAACACGACGGAACGTTTTCGACATCACCAAATCATGGTATACGTTTACCGATACATTTCACTTGAAAAGATCTCGATTCGACGTGACCCTGTGAGCCTGCCTTGTTTTCATTTCACATTGGTGATACCGATATTACCAAATTCATATGCGCACCGAGAGAGAGCTCTTTACTGGTTCGCATTGATTGAAGATCCACTGTGAAATTTCGAAATGCCTACCAACCTAGTAGATCTGGAGCTATAATCAATAAAGATCTAAGCGATACTCTAGAGTGAGCCTCCCCCTGTTTTCTATGATGAACCATATTATGCATAGAAGTGAGAAAGAAGGCATAACAAATGTCAAATGTTATAGTGATAGCTCTGAAATTTGATGTAAGAAGAAGGAAAGAAGATTAAGTAAGATTGTAGTGAAGAAAACGTGAAGTTTGAATACGAGGTAGCCAGCCAGTATATATACTCCGTAAAGAATATGCCGGGTGAGATCCTTCGGCTTTTAAACCTCCGAGACATATCAGAGAAGCAAGGGGGTCTGGCCTTTTGATCCTCAAATTGGTCTGAAGCGACAAGGCTGAGAATTTAATGTGGCTAGTAAAGGTCAATATGTGTGGCGTCATCAACAAACCGAGGATGCATCTTCATACAACGGGAAGGCTACCTAATTTCACTTATTGTCACACAAGCTTCTTTCCTCAATACCGACACCTACTTTGACATTCCCTCAGGATTTTCCGTTATTACTTTTTGTCTCAGCAATGCGATAATACCCGTCTGTCTACTTTCCTTAATCACTGCGATCAGTAAACTATTCTCGAATTTCCACAATGGAGTCAGCATATCCCAACCCCGGCTTTCAAAAAGCGCAAGATAGAAGTGACCCAGAACACCCTGAGCAATCGAGTCATGAATCTCTGCCAGTTCCAACGACCGCTAGCGATTCTCCCGAAACTCCCATGCCCATAGTTGAAGAATCAAACGAAGCTCATGTTTTAAATCAACCTCAATCTAACAACTCTACCCAGTCCAGCGATGCACAAGATCATAAAGTACCTTCTCCGGAGAGGGAAATACAGACCTGTTGGATATGCCAGATGGACGATACTGACGATGGGCCTCAAGCTTCACCGTGGCGATCACCGTGTCCTTGTTCTTTGCGAGCACACGAATCTTGTTTAATGGAATGGATCGCAGTATCTGCAGACAAGGAAATGGCACCCAAGATTGTCTGTCCAGTCTGCAAGTATCAACTCAAAATAGATCAGCCTAAAGATTATCTCGTCTTGACGGTCGACAAAATACGACGTATGGCGGAGACAATGGTACTTCCCACGGCCGCCGGCGCATTATTCAGTTGCTTTTACTCTGGATCTCTTTTGTTTGGTGTTAACAGCCTGGCGTTGGTATTTGGCGCAGATGAAGCCCGCGAGATGATTTTGACGCATTACGACGACTTCATAGATCGTCCTGTTCTTGGTGGTAGCATACACTTACCCTTGAGACAAATGTCAACAAAATATTTATTTCCATTTCTCGGAGGCGGGTTCATGGCCGTACCAAGTTGGAGGGCAACAATAGGGCTACCATTAATTGCGCCAACCCTCCTATTATCACGGACAAGAATTGCGGATTCAGTTTTCAGTATAGTACCTGTTACTGTAGGTTGAGAATCCCTAGTTGCATCTAATTGGCAAAGTATGGTTGAAGTATCCGTTTGCTAACATGGATCAAGTATTTTCTCTTTAGCCCCGACAGCAAGAGCATTACCTCCTGGCCTCCATCCCCGGGTCGCGCGTTCGTACTTGTTCCCTATGTCAGATTGGCATACAACACCCTCTACCGTCACATGTTTTCCGACTTGGAAAAAAAGTGGGATTTGGCTGTTCAGCGCAAACCACGAGAAGGCGAAACTGCAGAACAAATCGCTGCGGAACAACGCAGGGGAGAAGAAGGCGATGGATTCTTAGCATTGGAGATGGAGATGGAGATTATTGATGAAGTAATGGACGAAGACGGAAATTTGGTTCCCCAAGATGGTGCACCTCTGGGTGATCGCAATCAGAATCAAGGTGGCGGACAAGGCGAAAACGGCAATCAAAACAATATGGGGGTCCGTCGAAATATTAGTACACACAGCTTGTCATTCCAGTTTATGGGCGCAGTGCTATTTCCCGCGATATCAAGCATAATGGGCGATGCACTCAAATACGCATTGCCATCTATATGGGTGAAGGCGAGATGGGGAGGAAAGCCAGGGCTATTACAACAGAAATGGGCCAGAAGTTTAGTTGGAGGATGCCTATTTGTAGTTTTGAAAGACGTCGTCGTGTTGTATTGCAAGTGGAAGAAAGCGAGGAATTTTGGGAAGAAAAAGGTCCTGGAATTTGGAGGGAAAGGGAAAGGAAAGGCTGCGTGAAAAACAGGGTACAGTAGTGTATGGATATCGTGAGCATAGTGGGGGATACATTCCAATCGAGGATGGAACATTGTGGATAGAAAAAACCTCATCTCCTCGCAGA
The DNA here is from genome assembly GCA_004786125.1 of Botrytis tulipae. Classification (NCBI taxonomy): domain Eukaryota; kingdom Fungi; phylum Ascomycota; class Leotiomycetes; order Helotiales; family Sclerotiniaceae; genus Botrytis; species Botrytis tulipae. The sequence continues at coordinate 99,982 of PQXH01000004.1, forward strand.
AGAACGCATTGAGGCTGTTCAAAGTGTAATTTTATGACCATTGGAAATACGTCCAACGGATGGATACGGTTGAATTCCAAATACAAATGAAGGCAATGTTAAATGCATATTATAACACATGCCCATGCCATCTAATTCGCCATTTCCACTACTACCAAACATGGGAGCTATCAAGTATGTGCATTCTAGGGGGCTATGAATTTGAGACGATTGTATCACCTGCTTAAGCAATAACATTATCCTCGTGATTCACCGGATTCTCAACAAAAGATTCTCTATTCCCAAATTCTCTGTCTGCATCCCCAACATATCTCAATACCCATCCATCACCTCATGCGCCTCAAGTAACTGAAGATAAACACCTAAAACCCATCAGCACGAATTCCACGACATCACCCGAATCCCAGAGCAATCATCAGGAAGAAAAGAAGGAAGAGAAAACATACCAGCAACATTCCATCTCACATCCGCCTCCTCGAATCCCTTCCTCACGAGAACCACAATATCGTGGGAAGATGGATCTTTAGATCTTATTTGTTCAACACACATATGGTAGCCGAAAAACAGCGCCCATAGGGACGTGTTTTTGGGATTGCGTCCTAGGAGAGAACGGGGAGTTGATGTGTTTGCGATGATTCGTTGGGTTATGCGTTGGAGGAGTTGGGCTTTGCGTTCAGCGCGGTGCTGGTCTAGAGGGGATGGAGGATTTGATGGGTGCGGAGAGAGAGATGTTGTGTGTAGGGCCAGAAGAGTGCTGAGTGGAGAGTTAGTCGGGGATGTATGGCTGGGACAGTGGGAAAGAATGGGAAAGAGTTATGAAAATCATACCTGTAGATAAACGCAATGCGATCGCAATCCGGATTTTCTACATTCACCGATGCCTCAAGCATAGAGGTTATCGTCCGATCTAATTGCATCCATAACTCATCATCATGAGATGAATCGCCAGAAACGTGGTTGAGTACTTGACCCAATAATCTAGCAGCTTGACATAGCAGAGCGAATTTACTCATGTGGCTTGTGGTTGGAGAGGATAAGGTAGAGTAACTGGAGGAATTGATGATCTGGTAGAAGGGTCAGAAGTAGGTTAAGATAGTTGGTGATTGCGTCTGAGAATAGATCACTTACACCTTTGTTCCATGCTTCGTCGTCGCATGGTAATGTATCATCAAGGTTTGGGTCTGAGGTTGCGAAAGGTCTCCCTGGTGATCCTATAGTAACGAAACTGTGATGATGGTTAGTCCTGATTATAAAGAGGCTCGAAGGATAGAACTGGATTTGTGGATTCTGAAAATGAGATCATGGGAGAGGGAATCACTAACCGATCCAGAATAACAATAGCCCACCAAACTCTTCTTCTGAAGCATTGGAAGGTAAGTAATGATCTACCAAAAAAATCATAGGGATTAACACGAAGAGATAAATGTGGATACAATAGTTAGATCTAGGGTTTGAATAAGATAAGATGCTCATGCAAAGTTGAACGTTGAAGAATGCAAAGCATGACGAATGAGCAGATGATACTGACCTCTCCTCCATCTCCAACATCGTAAGAACCCTCCTTAAATTTAGCCGCTTATTACAATTTATCCCCGGAGCATATGCATACCGCGCACATGCTCCAATAGAAAGATACGCAGCAGGATAAATACCATGACCCATCTCATACAATGCGATCAGGATTTCTGCTTGGAGAATGGGAAGAGAAAGAACACTGGAGGTTTCTACTTCAAGGCAATAATGTTTTACGGCTTGATATAGCGAAGTTTGAGGATTCCGTGTATTTGTGGGAGGTAGTGTAGTTATTAGTTTTATTGAGAGGAGAAGGAGAATGGTTTCTGGACGGTTAGGAATGGTCGTTTGAGAGGGTAGAAGATAGCTGTAGAAACGGGGCTTAGAGACAAATGACATCCATGTGTGATCCTGGGAGAAGAACTCGGTAGCACACATGTGGATAGAAGTGATGTCTCCTAGTTGATCAAAAATATGTGCTGGGATATAAGTACCCGGCTGGGGTATGTCAATTTGTCCTTGCTGTAAGATGTATGGATCCAGAAACAACATTGCTGAAAAAATGATCGATTGTGTATCAAAACGATCATAGTTCACTGGTATCTGGATATTATTCCATGGTTGCGTAGAGGTTAAGGTAAATGTATGTACATAATCCCGGGTCTGTTCTGGCGTAGAGTATTCGCATATTAGATCTCTCCTGAAATAATACTGTTAACGTCAAAAAAAAACAATCGGAAAACAGATGTATTTTCTTACATCAAGCATCCCGAACATTGTGGAAGTAATCTATCGCATTTCTTCTTCCGCATCCTGCATGAAATGCATACTTGCTCCGACGTCCGTGGCTGGTCGGCGCTCGACCCATCACTGGGTGTTTGCATGGTGGGGAGGATATTCCAAGGAAAACTATTGTTCTACAATGATTTCGGGGTATAATGAAAGTGAATGCAGAAAACAATGTTTCGTTAACCCAAGACGATGCGAAGGGGAGTGAATTGTGGAGTTGGTGCGCCGCTGACTAAACGCCGCTTATGCATGCCATCCTAGCGAACCCAATCAGCAAGAGCGAGACTCAGGAGCTCCATCGTGTAAATGTGACTGTGAAACTTACATATAAGTATAGAGCTATGGAGCATGTATTTTCCCTCATCTCTTCATCAGCGCCTTTGCTCTTTCCTCTTCTCCCTCCACCAATAATTTCAGATCCTACACACTTCCCACCATGAATCGTTACGCTGCATCTCACATCAATCCCCAGGGCCCTGGAGATTCTCGGCCAACTGCACTTCAGATTATCCATTATTGATATAGCCAGATTTAGAACAATGCTTTTGTCGCAAAGATCGCTTTCAAAGATTGGCATTCATCTCTCCCTCTTTCATAACTATTCCAATGGCCATTAGTCGTCCAATATCATCTCACACTCTAGTCCTACACGAATATAATCGGCTGAAGAAGCGCTAGAAGAGGCGGCTGAAGCAACAGGACGTCCCCTAGCTACCGCCTCTGCCGCCTTAGCTGCTCTTGCCGCCTTTGCTGCCTCTACATTTTTGGTCTTCTGAATCTTAATAGCTTCCTGTATCTTAGCCTTCAGCGCGAAACTCTCCTCTGACTTTGTCTCAAGCTCAGTCTCGATGAACTCCACATTCAAGTGGGGACAAGTCTCAATAAGAGCTGAAGCAGGAAAGTAAGTTTTGAATTTGAAAGTCTGGCTCTTCCCCTTTTGCTTTCGTCTATCTTCAGAGATGGGGGCGTGGTGGTCTTTGATGAATTGAGACGTATAGTGGACAGGCAAACTATCCTCAACCCTATCCCCATTGGGCAGAGTTTTGCGCGTTTTTTCCAAAAAAGTTCCAATTAGGTCGCTAGTTCCTTCCCGATCCACATTTTCGGCTTTGTCTCTGACATCTTTTGGTTGGCTCTGCAACCATATGTACTGAGCATCGTCAACTGGAACCCTAGGCTTAGTGCCCCTAAAAGACAAAGTGTTCTTATTTTCTGGTCTAACCAAGGTATAGACTTTACGAGATCTATATGGCTCAGGTTTGAATTCAACACTGTAGTCACGTCCCTGTGCCTCTGTTAGATGCCCCATATTGGCCGCCCCTCTCTGAACCCCCGAGGTTATTCCTGTATTATTTTGGCTCGCAGCGGCGTCGTTGACTTCAGCGTTCGAGGGTTGGGCTGTAAGACTTTCGTTGACGGTGTTGTTGGTTGTTTCAATCTTCTTCTCGGCAGAACGTTTCCTTGCGCGGGTCATTCTCATTCCACTTAAGTCGTCGGCATCCGGACTGATTTTATTCCCATCCAAACCGTCGTTGAATTGACCGGCATTCTTTTTGAGTTTCTTTGCCGAGTGCGAGGTCCCGGCTTGGTGAGATTCATCATTGTCCGACTCTCGTTTATTGGACTTGGTGTTTGAGATAGCGTTCTTTGCTGAGTGTGATGCTCCGACTTGATGAGGTTCATCAAGATCCATATTTTCCTTGAGTTTATTGCGCTCATCATTTCTTGTAACCGTTGATTGTAAGGTATCAGGAATACCTGAACTTGCGGCTGCGGTAGATGATTCGGAAACCGGGTCCATGGTTGTCGAAGCTTGATTGGAATAAGAGCCGTTTGTAGCTAGGTTGGATAAATTGAAACTTGGTGTTCGAGATGGTGTACATATTCCCCGGGAGCTTTTCGAAAGGGAAGGCTGTGATGATGAATCGATAGACTCGGAGTCTGCTGTGTTAGATTCTGTAGCTGGACTTGGAGAAGTGCCTTGGGACGACAGCGGTGACAACATCTTGGGATGCTGTGAGACAGAGGGGGTTGATGACATGATTGGCAGCGTATGATAGGTCTCTTGGTTATTCGTAGTTGTTTTATTATTTTTGGTTGTTCTGCTACTTGAGGTTGTTGCTTTTTTTCGAGGTGGTTATGTTATTCGTGTTTGGTTTATTATTCGAGGTGGTTATTTTATTCGTAGTTTTTTTTTTATTCGAGGTGATTATGTCATTCGTTATGCTAGTCGGAGTTTTAATGCTATCCGTATCTCACTCGGGGCTATTGTGTGGCTCTGGAGTTGGTTCTGTATCGTATTGGTATAGAAAAGGGTAGCAGTGATGTATTTGAAGAATGAATAAAGCACGAAGAGGCTTCTGAATAGAAACACAACTTGCAGATAGATTGTAGTTCGGATCGTTCAATGGTAAACCGAGTGTTGCTTGTGTAGATGGAGATGAATGAAGTAAGATGCGAAATTTTTTTCAGTGCAATGACGTAGAAGCGGTGCTCCAAATTGGAGGTGCTGCCTACAATGAAGTTGTAAAGATAGATTTGTACCAGATGTGACTGAGACCAGGTCCTCGCTGTCTTCCTGGTGTATGATCTTGCAAATCCTCAATGGAGGGTAGATTCTGATACAGAGAGAAAGGATCACAGTGATTATTGCGGTGTGAAGTGGATATTTTTGAGAGTCGGGTCTTGCAATGTGCTCTGCACCATAGGGATCTTGGATAACTCTAGCAAACCTTAAAATTAAGGATACTCACATTTTAGACGGCATTTAGGGCTTTCACTGATCATACGTAGTGAGAGAGGGAGCTTGGATAGGTCATGGTCACGAAGGACCAGATCACGAGGTGGATTTTTAAGGTGATAATGTGCAAAATGTGTATTATTGATTTGTATTATACTGACGATAAGATGAAAGGACTTTTGGTAGAATTCTTATAGTACCCAGACGTACGAAATGAGCCATAACAAACTGTAGAGGTACCATACGACGAACGAGTATAGTTCATTGACGGTACTCTATATTTTCGGAAGTGCTCAAAGTCTCTTCATCGGCAATCTCGACAGCCGTTCATCTATATTATCACTATCACTATCATCATTGTATTGATCGGCAAAAGGTCTGAGCTTCAAACTGAATAAGAAGTGGCATGCTCAACCATGCGAAGAGGACTATATATCAAAGATGCTGAGTTTTTGTTATTATATAACAACATGGACATCGTTGCAAATAAGATTTTCTATGCGAATTACATCCAAGACTTGTAACAAGAGCTTATAACAAATTCTGTTAAAAAAAAACGGGTTGGAATACCGACTTCTTGATATTATTAATTGGTATTGAATATAAGAGCGTATTCCTTTTTCTTCTTCGCCAAAATCTGGAGTATGGGGCATGCATGCATTAGCGAAACTGGCCTTGATGCCTTATCAATACTGTAAAGACATACGTTCCAAAAATCAAGCATCGGTGAATTGCATGTTTGAAGGAACGAAAGAGTAGCTGATTTCTTCAGCTACCGTGGCTGTTTTATTGAACGCTGTATAAAGTACAACAGGTGTCGGGTGAACACCGGATAATTGCCTTGAAAAATTCAGTGATCTATTGAAAGTCCTGATCAGTGACGATCTTTAACAAGCAAATATCGGCGACAATCTTAAAGTCCAACGAGGGCTTAGAACAATAGATCTAGTGTACAAACAAGATAGCACATATATAAGAGGACTGCGCTCGCTTTTTTAAGGACAGTTCCTTCTTCGTCTCTCCACATAATTGACTATTTTAATTTTTCTACCAATAATTTAATACCCCAATAATAGGTCCTAAAGAGCACTCCAGGCCCTGACATTAATACAGTCTGAAATATAGACATTCTGTATGCACGGCAAGAGTATCCCTAATCTCTTGACCAGATGGCCATAGAATGTAACGCAACCAAATCATCCAGAACAGAGAACAAAGCCATCAGTCATTGAGACAATCCTCATCAATATGACAGATAGCCAACTTTATTTTACGACAAAGTTTTGAGGAGAAAAAAACTATCATCGCCGAGGCAGGAGCTTCCTTTACCTTCGATCAAATAACCACCGGACGCTGCGCAATGAAATCTACAAAAACACGAATAGTAACCATCAGTCATTGCGACGACACCAACCCCTCTTTTTGCTGAAGAGGAAGAGGCCATGGAACTTTTAAGTCGCTAATGACAAAGGGGAAAAGGGGGAGAGGGGAGAGGGAAGGAAATCACGTGTCTACGCAGCCCTGCCAAGCATCTGGCATTTGTTTAGACTCCTGATCAAATGTGTATGGTATTGCACAGCTGCAAATAGTGCTCAACGGTTATTCAACTGGCTCGAGACGAAAAGCACGCTTGAATTACCACGGTCGACTTGTCAAAACATAAAATAACAAGAATTGCGAAGCTTTCCCACTAGGGCTAAGTCACATGTTCTCAAATTCATGCGAGCAATCAATACATGGTCCCATCCATTTGCGACGGGATGATTCTCGAGTCGGAGCGGGAAAAAGTCTTCAGTTATGAGCTGACTGCAGGAAGCATGAAGACGTTGCTCCCCAAGCATTGTTTCGGGTAAGAAAGCCGAACTTATGCAGTATCACCAGAGAAGGAATGGGACACTTCGTCAGCTCATCGTCGATTCTTATTTGTTTTGAATGTTAATGGCTGGGTGGAGTGACTGCCATAAAGTTATCGCTGTCCCAGTATGGAGTATTCATGGGTGGCTCGAGTGGGTGGTACGCGACGAATGCTTTGTTTTGATTCCATTCCGCTTTGCATGGATTACCGCCAATATCGATAACCTTGCGAGAGTAAATGAAATCGAGTACCAGTACCTCGAGAATTCAATGCCGTGGTTGCACCATACACCTTTGGCCTGTATAACGGAGCACAACGCGTCGATAAAACAATCTCTATTGCAGTAGCAGTATGCGGACACTCCACGCTGTACGAGTATTGTATGGTCAGGAATTCTCGAGGATACTTCCGTTTGCATCCTCTCCACAATCGTTATATATTTTTAATGCCCTCACGATTCACGAATGATCGAATAGGGAAAGCAATGCAGAATTGACAGCCATCAATTATCAGCCAGTGTTCGAGTGTTTGTCGGTTGGACTTATCCTTTCATTATCGATATCAATGTTTCGTGTTTCGTGTTTCGCGTTTCGTCGCGGTTTGATCGCGGGGAGGCCCGTGAGCGCTTACAGTTACTTGGGTTACCACTTTAATAAACAATCCTAGCACCCTTGGCCATCAACCATCATCCATCCACCACATACCACACACCGCACCTCCATCTTTTCTGCAAGAACACTTCATCTTTCTTTCGTGGCTGCATGATATGCTTGCATCTCTACCAGTCAACCATTGTACGTACTGTCTTTACGACGCCAACGATTCGATGGTAATTTTCCACGGGAGTCCCGGTGTCCGTTACTGTGGGATGCTGCACGCTTTGGCAAGCATTGCCAAAATGGTAAGATGAGAGTCAATGTAAGATGTAAGATGCAAGTCCAGCTTGCAGTATCTCACGTTATTCCACAACCACATCAGTTTTCGGCCTAATGTGTGCGTCTCTATTGAATCTAGATTGTTAATTCTGGCAAGCCGGCTCAGGCCGGTACAGCTTAAGTTGGAAGTCCACAAATGTGCTCGGGCAGGTATCAAAAGAGCAGACTGGTGCGGATCTTGCACCCTTTGCCAGCACGCACGTGTACCTTCGAAATTGCGGTGAAGCTAATCCTTATTTCGAATCGCAGAATTGGCTACATCAGAACCTAAGATGGACACGCCAAAAACTACCCTGCATTCAAAATTCTGTAACAAATCGACCCTCAAATATTTCGAGTCAATGTCTGCATACAAAAATTCGTTAGCTTATAATTAATATTCAGAAAAAAAAATCCATCTTGATGATATAATTTTGATTGCTATCGAAATCCAAAAGAAGGCATCCTTGATAGGGCTATGATTTTGGCGATTTAGCAGGAGAACCAGTTCAATCTTGATATCAGAACTGCTGGGCTTGGGAATTCACTTCCTTCGATCTACAAGACAAGTGAATCTTTGATTATGAAGGTGGTGATACTTATATTTTCTGCATCAGAATATCTCCAAAAAGGTGGTCACAAAGAAGGTTTTGGCACTTTTGAGAATGATCAGAGATATGTTTATATGTTATGATTCCAAATAGGGTAATAATGCTAGTTAATACTCTCTTCAATGTATGAAGTATGCTCTCTTGCGGCTTATCCAAGAGATAGCCACCTTTTCAAGCTCAGTCTGCTGGCCTTTCGAGATTGAGAAATATTCCTATATGGGAGGGTTAGGATGCAGGCCGGCTGAACACCAGATAATCTAATGGAACTGAAGATATTGATTTTGCGGAGTGGGATCTTTGAAAAGTGGTTTTTATATACTCTGGATTTTGAGATTCTCAATCTCGTCTTTTTACTATTTAGGCTTTTTCTTGCTTCTTGTGGTAAAGTTCTGAATTCTAAACACATGGTATTTCTTGATTTGTAGAGATGGAGTTGGGCTTGCATTATTTATAACCCGCTCTTGGGTAGTGTTCTGACCATGGAAACGAACAATTATATTCCCAACGCTTTTACAAGGACCTTCAAGAACAAAAAACGTAAACAACATGCATACCCTGCATACTAAAGTGCTGGTACCTCCTAACACTTCCTCTATTGGACAAGCTCATGCATGTCTGACTTTTTCAGAGGGCCCCGGTCGTCAATCTAGGTGCTGTCGGAAAGATATACTTAAAGTGAGAAACGGCTCAACTGATCGGCTTCTCCACTTTGGGAATCACTCTTGAGGTTATTTGGAGAGACTGAGAGCCAATAAAGCTATTGGAAGTTTCCTTATCCAGTTTTGTTGCACATCTCAACAATTTCCGTATGAACTGACCTGAGAAGAAGGTGTCTATTGAATCGGAGATTCAATTACGAGCTACTTCCATTGGCAGCGGCCACCTCCGTCTGAACTGTGATGGTTTCGGAGAAATGGACTGCTTTGACCTATATGTTGCATCATTGTAGGATTTTGAGTTCTCGAACATAGCTCTGGCTTGCGAGGAAAGGTTCGTGCGATCGTCTTTGCACTATTAGGGTTTTGGTTTATCCAGCATTGCGTGACCGAGTCTCGGATATGTAGGGGTTTAGATATGCTGAGAGCGTGAGATTCATGTGCGTCTACACTTCTCATATGAAATGCCTCAGACTGTGTAGAAATCTTGGACTTCTGTTCAATTTTATCTGAGCCAGTAATGAATTTAGTTTTGGCTACTGGTTGGCAGTATATGAGAAACCCATCCGTTTCTCCGTAGGGCTGGATCCACCCTAAATATTGATCGAGAAAGCGCTCTGAGCATTTAGAAGGATCTAGATGATGTGCATTACGCTTCATGATGTTACGAACAGCGACCAAACCTGGAATGGGTGGATCAATAATGATAAGCTTGACTGTTCAGAAATGTGTGTAGTGCGTACTTATACTTGGCAGTCATATGTATATGACTGCTATGATATTGCAACATCGAGCATATACGTCCACACGCAGTGTGATATTTATACTACCGGTACATGGAAGATAGAGTACTTCGGTATTATGGAGGATTCTCGTGGTAATAATGTGTATTCTATCTAGGTCACAGATCAAAATCCAACAGATTTGGCGATGCTAAGCGATATTATAGTTGGGCTGTCGAACTGAAAGAAAACAACTCATAGTAAAATACAATCACTGTAAAGAATATACGCTCATTTTATGGGTTAAACTGGCGGTTATGGGAGTAAAATAGCATCAATAAACATAATATCAGGATAGAATGCTACTACATCAAGGCAATCTGAAGTCCAAGAATCTACTAAACCAACTGATCTAGCATTACTACAATGAAAATGCGGATGAGCTGGTCTAGACTGTTCTGAACCTTGTAATCTAAAAACGGTACAAGTAATACATATATTTCTACGGGAGAGGATGAAAAAAATTACATCTCTTCGAGTTTCCAGCTGTACCATATCTCCCAAAACATGAACATGTTGTTCGATTTGTCTGAATTCGAAGATGTAGATACTTATATGATTCCGAAGAATAGACTGCCCCCTCGCTTGCTTGGTGTTGAGTCTCCTCGCTCCGATTTACCAATTCGAATTTTGTGACGTACACAGCTTTGCGTCTTGCCGTAGTCTCTCAGCACATCAATTGGGTTCTTAACTCCCCATCAACAACCAACTTCATAAAAGGAAACTCCGAAAATTTCTTGTTGACGAAGTATTATAGACTTGACCAGTTATATGTTGCGAAATCCGGAGGATATAGATTTGTTGCACGTCTTCAAATGTCTCAAGTTGAATCATTCATAATTCACTCCAAGATTGTCTCGTATTGTAACCCGTATTGTCTCCAATGGGCAATCACTAAGCTTCAGAGCTAGAAGATTGGTCGAAGTATGTTAGGAAAGTGTAAAAGGAGTTTAGGTTTTCATGACCTCAGCCAAGAAATGTGCTCGGTCAAGTTTTGTCTTGGGTAAAAATATGTCTGAACGTCAACATTTTAGATCACTTGTAGCCATGGAAATGAGTATTTCTTCCTTGAAACAATGTTTTCTCAGCTACGTACACCATAGCCATGTCCGCTTACCTGTATCGAGATGATAAGACAAACTTCTTTCAAGATTCTGACATGATAAACCCTCCAATATACCTTATGTGTCTCTAAATTCTAACCTTATATTCGTACCCTTCGCCCGGGTCATGATTATCACGCTCGCTAAATTGTAGCCCATAACTATCAAGATACCATCCCGAAGGTCTATTCGGATTCAAGACTATTTATATAACATCGCAGACTCTTCGATTAATCAAGCGCGTCTCAATTGGGAAACATCAACTCTTGGTCTAAGGGAAATGCATGAAATGGAAACCCGGACTAATTGCAAATTCAAGAAGCTATTGAATATCCAAAAGCGTAGATCCACATGATAGTGAGAAAAAAATGCTGTTTTTTTGTAGATCCTTGGCACCGTTGCTGGGAATGTTCCGGTATGACCTCGAATTTCCAGAATATTACCTGAAAAGTTGAAACCCATTGATGAAACCAAATATAGATGGGGTTCATATATTACCTACCATCAAGTAAATTGTTAATGAGTTCCAAGGTTGTGGATTAAGGTTATATCATTGCCATTCACCCGGATGTGGCGTCGCAGAATGACGGGCATGAACCCCAAGGGACTAGCGGATTCCCAAGAACGAGAAGTGCGATAGATAGCTAGCTTTTAATCCAAACTTCCATACTTGGCTCGGTCACACGATCCAATCATATCGTTATCGCTCCTCGCTTATCAATCTTGGTCACAGTGAGAATATCATTTCTCAATACTGTTAGAAGAATGATCGACAGGCGAATCCAGACTCAGATTGGTGTCACACTGACAGACGGCATTTATTAACTTTTGTTCTTTATGTCTTTTGTAAAGCCGAGAGACATTCATGACATTCACGGTATCCAATTTCAGATATGCAACAAAGATGGGTAGAGTCACGTGAGCTGGCTCACTAGCAGCTTAGAGGGGCTTGGCATCAAAGCATAGTATCTCTTAGATCTTGCTCTTAGATCTTACTCTTCTTGGCACGAGAGATTGTACTTGATTTTTGAGTCCAGCAAAACAGTATTCATTGACGAAACTTCATATTAAAATTCATTTGGTCCGTCGTAGTGCGGCTACATAGCTGATGATCGGTTAGTGCCACTGGTACCAGTCTCGCGTCATCGTCCGTTCACACTGCGAATATATGGTGAAAAATCATCTTATCTTGCTCCTTACTCCCTAACTCTAAATGTCTCGTCTTATCCCCATCCTCATGTACCTGTTTTAACTTTCCTCCCACACTTCAGGGATGAGAGATCTCGATGCACCAAAAGCTCCGGTCCGATGATGTTAGTGCAAGACGGTCGGATTGGGAATTTTAACAAGCGTCAGATATGCTACAATAGCATCTGAGCACTACTTAACTGAACAATGCATCTTTCGATATAGCTAGGACTACATACTCGTAGCAGAGCACAGATGGATGCGGGGAATTTAGCGGCTTCGCTTCACTGAGAAAGGGGGCACTGACAGCACGTGCATTTTGGGGATAGTCGACAGATCAGCAAACGCCAGTGAGTGGCCAAGTGAAACTTACGTGATAGTCCTCGCCACAAACACAATACTCATACCTTATTGGTCAGCCACCAAGGCATCATCTGACCCTCCCGGGCGCAGAAGCGTGCATCTCGGAGAAATCAAGGCGAACGGTGGCTTGGAATGAATCACCACACACTATCGTGATCCCCGTCACCGCATATCCATGCCCAGACACTTAATCTAGGCTCATGCATGTTCTCCCGTCTCTTTCGTATGTGATAGTCATTTCCATTGTGGTTCGTGAATTTGTAGGCGGGACGGGTAAATCTAAGCATTCGAGGGTGTTACATTTTCCACTTCTGATGGTAATGTCGAGCATATCGAATGTCCGTTTTTTTATTTCGAGTGAACACAAGTGCAAGATACACTGTTAGAATCACACATGCAAGCAACAAATCTTGTTTGTCAAAGATTGCTGTACTATTCTAATTGTTGGTATAGCGATGACTCCGTCCGATGCATTGGATGCTGTATCGATGTACATGTACATTATACCTATTCCTCTTTCCCAACACCGTCTTATTCCTAAAACCCGACCGCTTATTTACAAGTGGTCTTTAACGTATTTTATTGCCATGGAAGCTTGTCTAGCCAGACAAACATGAAAATTCCATCCTTCTACCGTCCTATGCGTTGGAATGTTCCGCCCAAAGGGTATAAAGCGAAAATACCACATAGGTTAAAAGAAAATCCGGGAACTCCAAAACACTTCGTCATGATAAAAAAATACAACTCCCAGTAGATCGGCATGTAGCCGCCGCTATGCTTGTCCTGCCTGCCTTGAACGCCTGCTTGATTCCTGCACCAAAGACCCGAGGTCAAAATTCCAACATTTCTTCGTTTTAATCATGCAATGACCGGGTCCTGACCTCTTTAAGCAGCCCGGCCGAAAAATAACTATACAATGAATTCCAAAATTAAGGTCAAAAAAATAAAATAAGTGAGACTTTTGAGAAACGAGAATTCTCAATGAATTCTATGCGTTGCGCAACTGGTCCATTCAAAACTTCCTTGGAAAAGGTGCTCCAATTTTTGGATAAGTTGAAGATGATTGAGAAGACCCTGAAGGTGTTGGCAGCCCATCAAAATAAACATGCCCGTGGGCAAGAACATCGCGATTCTCACGACTGTCAGAATCTAGAAAGGAGTTGTCGGTGCTGCATAATGGCCGAGTCGAATTAGTGATTCCATTGAGAGTGCTGGTACACCCATCGTCGGAATATATAGCAGAGTCGCGAGACGAAGATGAAGAGCGAAATGGACTTTCGACACAAGGAGATGAGGTGGAGTACCCAGAGTCATTGGTTAAATTGCCGACGATTGGTGTTGGTGTACAACCAGATCCTTGGGAAGAAGCGTAGAAACCTGGCAATTGTTGTATTCTTAATCTCAGTTCTGGAACTGTGATACGGAGTTCCGGGTCCTGTTGAAAAATCATTTGTAAAATGAGATTAAGCTCGTCCGATGGGTTCAAGATAGTCTTCAGAAAATCTGGGTTTTTGAGAAAAGCATTATACGTGGCATCATCCCATGAGGCTTGCCTCCATGGATTTCTTCCAAAGGTGAGGTTGACTAAGATCACTCCGAGAGACCAGACATCGTTTGGCGCACATCTGTATGATTTATATGATTGCTCTAGACACTCTGACAGTGGAACCAGTTAGTATGTGAAGGGTGATGGGAGACTGGGAAGTAGAATGAATAGTGCCTACCTGGAGACATGTAGAATGTAGATCCGCATGCATGATCGCGAGATGTTGGCTCCTGAGTGGCCAATCCAAAGTCTGCTAGGCAAACGGTATGACCAGAATTGGCGACCAGAATGTTCTCAGGCTTGAGATCCCTATGGTATATTCCAAGGCGGTGGCAATGTTCCGTGGCATCCAAGATTTGGAGGAAGATGCTCCGGATTAGAGCATCATGACCTACATATCTACCACCTTCGGTAATATTTGAAAAGAGATCTCCTTCTTGGTAGTAGTCCAGGATAACATAGGTGCAGTCCGGGTCATCGAGAATCTTATACATCGAGACTATGTTAGGATGCGCGGAAGCACTCCAGTGCAGGGCTATCTCTCTTGATTGATAAAGTCGTTGTCTTGCGTCCAAGGGCTGCCCATAGGCATTTCTTTTGTTGAGCGCCTTCACGGCATACTCTTTTCCAGTGGACAAATCCTGAGCATGATATACAGTTCCGTAGGCTCCTGAGCCTAAGACTCGTGACAATAATAGAGTTTCTCCAAGTATTGTACCTATCCTATGATCCTGGGGCATCGCAAATGATAGTGGTGATGGAGGTGGGGTTGGATATGTATGGTGAGATGAGAATGGTGTATGATAAGGGTTGACCTGAGATGGTGGATATTGGTGATGAGGGTTGCCTTGAAAAGCAACTTTGGTTGGTGGGAAACATGGTGGTAACTCCCTATTATAATCCAACATGGCAGAAAGTGAAGAAGGAAAAAGGAAACGACCTGGATATCAATGGGCTCCTACTCCAATGGACCAAAAATTGGGACAGATGAACAGTTGTAAAGGAAAAGGGATCCGGGGCGCAACTTCCGGTTCCAAATGGTATCTTTGCGTGATGGCTAGGTTTATATGTAATTACGCATGTCGTCTTGGGAAAGGAAGGAGCTGAGCGACGACAAGTATATTGAAGAAATGAAGTGAAATCAGTGATGAGTATCTTGATGATCATGATGAGGAGGAACCGATTGCATGTATATATTCAAAATACTAGCTCATTTCTTGCAATCTCGATAATTAAAAATAATTTAAATGATCTAAACTCAATTAAGTAATGATAGATTGAGGTGCGAGCCCGAGAGAACTAAAAGCAAGGCTGTTCTAACTTCTAACACCAAAAAAAAAAAAAAAGATCTGAGACACTTTCTCTTGCCTCAAAATCGCCTCGTGGGTGATCTTTCGAGGCTTATTATTTTTATGACTAGTTTGAATGCATGTACACCTCGATGTACACTTTCTAGGACATTAGAATTCTGCTACTATTTTGTTTTCGACCTACAATAATAATAGCCGACCCCCTTCAAGTAACCACACCAGTACTGTAGTCATTCTGTAAATCATCGTCCAAAAATAAAGGATTATTCTGCTCAACCCATGAATTTCTTCTTCAAGTAATATATAGAGCTAATCATCATGCCACGTACCCAGGATTATAATTATATCTCATTGTTCGATAGGGCTTCGAAGTTCCATTGGGGTACCCTCAGTCTTTGGTCATGGAACAAAACTTAGAATACTCCCTTGCTCCCTTTTCCTTCCTATTCTTTCTGTCTGGGTTCTTTTTGCTGGTCATGCTGGTGAAGACTTCAATTATTCAATATTAGCATCGGCCGCAATCCCTGACGATCTCCAGTTAAAAATCGTCAATTCATGCAACATTACTGCGCCCTTGCCACGCATACGAGCCCAGCCCAGTCAAACATCACCCAATGAGTGATCTGAGCGGCATAAAGTGGAAACGACGATAGTGAGGCTGCAGCTACGGAAATGACTGATGTTTGTGGTTAAGATCGTATTGGATTGATTTGCTCATGAGCAAAAGGGAAACGCTGGGGCGTTGATATTCCTAGGTTTGTATAACTTGGAAGTTGGTAGTGATGTTTGTAAACAGAATTTTTAATTTATACAAGAACAGAACTGTGAAGTTAACACACGTTAGTCTACCTACCGTACCCACAGTGAATTGACCCCAAATTTGATACCTTAAATCGTGAATTGACCTTAATATTCGATAGACAGGCCTACTCATTAATGACTTGACAAATGATCCACAATAATACATATTTGTTGGCAGAATCTCATCCACACAAATTCATTGGTTCAGCTAATTGACATCGATTTTGGTGGCAGACTCATATTTTTCCCCACAGCCTCTTTGCACAAGCTGCACATCTTGATCACTTATGGAATACTTCAATTATGCACAAGAATGGATAAAGCCGGCAGTAGTGACTGGGCGAAGGAGGGCGAGATGCCAAAATAGAGGCTGGACATCTCCGAATTACCTAGTCAGAGCATGGATATCATAGCCTACCAATGAAGGTTGTCTAGTATCTACAGACTCATCGAAAGTTGAAATCATCGCTACTTCGCACATATTGAGCCTTTCCGATGAAAATCCGCCTTAGTCAAACGCCCCGAGACTCCATCTCACCCAATAGTTGAGCGAGTTACTCAGTCAGCTTTCGTACAGGACCCGACATCCTTCATATGGCAGGTTGTACCTAGACTGACAGTTGCTACAAATGCTACACACAATCACTTCCAATCAAACCCATATAATCAAGCCCTCCTATTATGATTGCACAAGATGACATAAGCTACAGCTGCCTCTTCAAAATAACTTCTCTCTTACCGCCAACACCGCCATTATTCGCCCGAGAAAACAAAATTGAAGGTTATTCCTAGCGATGGTGATAATTACCAATTAGCCATCTCCTTGCAATGTCGAACAGATGGTCCTGGCAAACTACTAGCTGGGCACCGTTTAACCTTCGTCGACCCCTGAAACTCACCGCTACCCAGTGCCAATGTCCACTCCAAACTTTGGAACTCCCGAACGCAGCAAATAAATGAGTGAACTTGTCTCGAAACCAAAATCTCCTTCATTAATAGTTTGATGTGCCAATATCTCATATTGTCAACAAGTAATATTACCTGATTTACACCAGCGCCCGAACTGCTAATTTCAGGCAGGAAGGATTAGGATCTGATGTGCTTAATATGCCAGGTAAAATTCAATAGATTGAACATCCATTACTCCATACAACAATATGTGGTCTGTGGTCTTTGGTTGCAAGCCGTTGTGTATCCGTAATAGCACTCTGACCACCATCTGAATCCCTTCAATAACCCATACCCCCACAGGAAACGCCGTACAACCTTAAGGTCTTTTAAATCCCGGCTCCACGTAACGGAAATGGATGACAAGGCAGGAAAACAGGCAATCTCTCTCACACCTTTGAAGGTATGGTTGCAATACATAACCCCCCAATCTAAGCAGCCATCACCAACCATCCAGCCAGTGAATGCACGCCGACAATATAGCCGATTCGCAAGAGGTGAGAATGAAAGGAAGATGCACGTCAGATGGTGGTCAGATGTGGAGGAAATGAAAAAATCTGAGTGGAAGAAGAAGATGGTGTGAAAGGCGTAGGTATAATTCGCCGTCTTATTGCAGCTTTCTTCAATTCTCGAGGTTACCCTGATACTGTACCCTGACTATAGAGTACAAAGCGGAGATAATTCGCCATCGTCTTAGGTGCAGGAATGAAAGCGATTTTCAAATGGATGCGATTGTCATGATCATGAGATGTACAGCATTGTTGATCTTGGTCTCCATCCTCAGCTATCTCAGCTATTGCAAGTCCTGTCCTGACATTCCTGTCTACCTCGTCTCTCACAGGACCGGCCGTGTAGTCCTGCTATTCCTTCTCTTCCTGGAAGATTCAAATGATGACGATGTACGAAGACACCAACCGGAGTCCCGCATCCCAGCCTCATTCCTTCCCGTCAAACTTAGACACTCGGGTCCACCAAAGTTGAGATATGACAAACCTACGACTCTACAAGACGATAACAGAATGGTTGACAATGAAGAAGCAGCCGGATGTAACCGATCGAATGATATTCATTTAATGGTGTACCATTTCAGTGACACAACTCAAGCCTAGTGAGCTCATTATTAATCTCCATTGATACCTCTTACCATCCATACCAGATATGAGATAAATCATAATTGGAGGTCATTGAGTCATGTACGTTAATTCGGGAATACCGATTCAAACTTTCTGGTCGGTGTGACCGTTGGATTGTGGAGGAATCAAATCCCATCATCCTCTATTGGTTACTACTACTATTTATCCATGGCCGAAATTCCCATTTTAGCTTAATGTCGCTACATTCTCAAGGCCAAGCCAACCTTCTGTATTGAGCAAGTTTTAATATGTTTAATCAAGCAAAATCAACAATTAACAAGCAAGTAACAAATTATTGCACATCTCTCATCACCATTTGTCTATTATCAGAAACGCCGGCATCGTCCCTAAGCGTTACGAGATATGCACGTGTTTGGACCCCGCTCTCACTACAATCCAACGCCAACCACCCAAAATTTATCATAACCGCCATGTGTGACGTTTGAGGTCAAACCTTTAATAATTCCCATGAACTACTAAATGCACGTCATCTCCAGATCTGTACAGTGTACTATTCTCAGCACGTACCCGCACGGATTAAAGAAGTGGTCTTTCCTGGGCCCTATATCAATCGTGGGAACATATCGACCGCTTTGAAGACCTCCAGGCCGCAAAGCGAAGGCGCTAAAAGAAACATGCTTTTATGTGCCTTCCATCGATAGTCAACTCAATATATCATCCTCAATTTCTCGAAGTCTGTGGCCACAAGTGTGGAATCCATGTCGATTTTGTATTGAATCAAGTGAATTGCCTTTTTCGCATCTGCGTCTTGTAGATTGGTACCCGTACCCACCATCATTGGTTTTTGAGGGGGTTGCTCTTTCCTCGGGCGGGTATTAAGTACGAATATTAGACTCCTCCACTAGATATAAGTGGCACAATAAAAGAATAATTAGATCCACAGCCTAAATGACACGGCACCTGTAGGAGGAAAGTCTCTCCAAGATAGGCCAATTCAAAGATACGTACAAACAGCATCTACGTGTTTACAGTTCATATGATTAAGATTCGCATGATTCAGATGACATAAATTTTGAATCCAAGACAAAGACAACATTTCGGTTGCGATGACAGCTGCAGCTAGTGCTGTGCCGCAAGGAAGGGTTCCTGTCTGTTGTGTGTGGTTGATTATATTTAGAACTTATCGCGAAATATGTGATGAAACTTTCAATTCATATGTGATCTATTCATAACTAGCAAAGAGATGCTCCGAAGAAAACATGTTGGTGGGATGAGAATAGCTCTTGGTTC
The DNA here is from genome assembly GCA_004786125.1 of Botrytis tulipae. Taxonomy (NCBI): domain Eukaryota; kingdom Fungi; phylum Ascomycota; class Leotiomycetes; order Helotiales; family Sclerotiniaceae; genus Botrytis; species Botrytis tulipae. The sequence continues at coordinate 119,484 of PQXH01000004.1, forward strand.
CAACCAGCGTCAGGTATCATTTCTACGACTCTGAGACAGTCTGACAAGATAGCCCTTCAAGGCACATGAGCTTGTTCTATACTTGGCTCTACATCTAATTTTGTTGGAATTTGATTCATATGAACCCAGATCTACCATCAGTATGGAGTTCATGGTCTGAAACAGGTAAGATGGCAACAAATTAAGCGACTAGAATAATCCCTAAAACATAACTAAACAATCTGAGGATACCCAGTCAAAGTTCCAACGGTTATGATGTATTTGTGGTAAAATCTACTATTCTACAATCGTAAGGATAGAGCATATGGTTGAACTGGCCACGAAATGACTGTCTAGATGATTGACACCGCAATGGTTCTATTCTAGAGGGCTAGTGAACATTAAAATATTCTCAAATCTCGGTTTTCAGGTCTTTTGTATCAATGTCTAATCTAAAAAAGCGGGCAATCCTCGTCTACTCCTTCTGCCTCTTTTGATGTTGGTTGATAACATACTCCTCATTCGACCACCTCCTTAACCATCGCAACGCCAAGGATTCTAGACTATTGTGGGGCTTATAGTACTTTGCTATGTTAGCTACAGATTTTCAGTAGTTCAGGCCGCATGTTAATTAGGTGATACATTTGCGTGGCTCTTTTTTCGGCGAGTAAATGTTTATTGCAATCTTGGACGCTTTCGTTTCAGACTTTTGAGTCATTTGGGTTAGTATTACGTTGTGTATGTAGTCCTGGCCCCTTCATTTATCAACGCCTCACAACTTTAGCTTGGTGCAGTTTCTACCCTCTATGGCATATTTATAAACTTTCTTGACTTCCAAGAACCATTATTCTGATTGAAAGATCTACATGGTTGAGATGATATGAGATGTTGATCTCAGTTGGGTTGTCAAACTATAGTTAAACCCAGATCCGGTGTAGTGGACCTGGACCACTGTAGAATTAACGGACACATATGAGTTTGGTTCCAGTGCATGGTTCTTTCTTTGTTCAGGACTGATAGACTTGATATAAGTTTATTCGAAATAAATACAAGATTCACGCCCAATTCACCACTTAAGATTGCTTCAATATCTTGGCTGGATCCAACAATTCCAAACCTCTTGTCGTCTAAATGCAGTTCAGTCTTGTGAGAACCTTGGATCACTCAAGGTCACCGTGCTTTTGAACTTGTTGCAATAGGTAGTCCATGGATTAGATGGCGCACTAAACGAATGTATATTCAAGTAATTTACCGTATTCATTTGGAAAATTCGAAAAAGCCTAGTAAGGATGCTCAATTTTAGGGCTAATTAGCTCGCTTTTGGATCGATTAAAATGCTCCAAAATAGAAGTATTTAATAGAAATATTAGGGATTTGATGAATAATCTCTTGAATTAACGAATCAAACAACTCTGATGGTTATCACAACCCTAACCCACAATGAGCTTAAATTGTTAATCCTTGCTAGGCTTTTTCGAATTTTCCAAATGAATACGGTAGACTCTTCACGAATATCCATGGCAATAGATTTCTTGGTTGTGTCTTGGCTCAACTCAAATAATACCAGTTGATAATGCTTATTACTATATGCCCAAATTTCAATCCATTTCATCATGTCGACATTGACAATAATGAGTTCAACAGTAATGCGCGCCATGACCACGCTATCATTCCATGCCTTGCACAATACTTTGACGGATAGTCTTGCTTTTCTCCTGTAGCTCTTAATGATGATATAGCAGACTTTATATTTACACCAATAGTTTCAACTTAGTAGGAGCTCTAATGTTCCGACACCGGCGTCTTGGTCATCGTAGTTGAACAAGACGCTAAATATGGTTTTAGTGTACCCCTTAGATCATGCGAGGCTAGATTTGGCGGCCTCACCCACACCTAAAAAGCCGTTGTTGTCGTTCGGCAGTGGCTGGTGTAAAGACAACTTGGCAACGGGTTTTTTAAGTTATAATGAAGACTTAAATCTGGGTCAGATGCAGAGGATGTAAGATCTAGGCAGTTGATGAGAATGCTTGGTCGCGTCAACAATGTAGATGGAATATTGAATCAACCTCTAATCTCTACTCTAGACATCTTACTATATATCTCCTACATTTATAAAGCCCCTTCCTCTTCCTCCCTCTTTCAAATCATTTTCGTCACAATCAACTCTTCCATTCCAACACAACATTCTCATCTTGTCTTCACAAGATGTTTGAATGCAGTCTGAATCAGTGTTGTAATTAGTATTTTTCGTATTTCAATTACACCCCACTTTAGTAATATATATCAATATTTATGAAAATATTTCAGTAATTATTATTGAATTCTATATCATTAAAAATATTCAATATTTTAATAATATCAATATTACTGGTAATATACTGAAATACAGGAATTTACAAATTTATACTTGAAATTTATATATTTTCAATAATGTTTTTCCTTACTAGGTTTAAACTTATTCAAAACATACAATATTCAATAGAAACATATAATATTCCAATAAAAATATGTAAATTCCCATATTTTAATATATTTTCAGTATAATCCCTTTTATACAATACATACGGATATGAATATTATTGGCTATTATACATACTAGCGTACGTATTATACTCCTGATATTAGCTACAGTAATACTACCGTATACTAATTACAACACTGGTCTGGATATTTCTCGGAGTTTCTTCCAGTATTCTTGAACTCCTATCATACACTTTTTACTCCTCTCGTATGCGCCACTCAAAGGACTTTCTCCTCATTATTTTTTCTTTAATAGGAAGAGAGGATAAATCATACGATTCTTGATTCTCTTTTGGAGATAATATGATCTCAAAATATCATGATATCACTGTAAATACTTCTTCCTTCCTTTCCTTCCTCTCCTGTCAGCTCAAGATTTATTCAGTGCTGATGAATCTAAATCACTTTCTTCTGTCCTCTTGTAAGGATTGGAAGAACTGATCATCTCTTTGGGCTGAAGGGAGAAGGATAGGGGAGTTTGGATACGCTGATTTCTATGAGGTTGCGATTCTTCCAATCTTTGACCACACGAGGTATACTTTGTCAAAGTTCAAAAGGCCTTGAAGTTACTTTGAGCCATGCTGTGTTCCTGGAAAAAGAAATGTTGGCAATGACTTTAAATAACATCCAAAATACCAGATATGGGTTTGCGTACTTTACCGAGACGTATGACCCACAGTATTCCAAATATCCTAAAGATACAAAAAACGATCTAGGAGCTTGTTATTGGAATTCAAGATGTAGCAATAAGACACTGTGGTCATTAGACTTTCTTCTGAGACGCATCGTGTGAAAATAGAAGGGTATCAAACTATCACACGCCATTTGACATTGTCGTCATTGCCGTGCACCGTTTTTCTGTTCCCGTCTTGCATAGCTGAGTGAAGTCTAATGTTCGCTTACGGCTGTTTTGAATGTCTCTTGCCTGCTGTGCTACCAAGTCCATTCCCTGGCGAGCACCATTCATCCAAATCCTCAGAAAATGCAAAACTAACCTGCAGAAATTCTAGAAATGAGACTTGAAATATGGAATGAAGACTAACAGAAAAAGTATCTTATGGAGGGGCAGGTGAGGTTTCGACTGAGATAAAGTTCAACAGTTGGCCAGGTCGGCAGGACCTAGTGGTAATGAGCCCTACTGACATAAGCCAGGGGCAGATTGACCCCCCTCTCAACTCTAGGAATTAGTATGTCAGGTGGGATTCTAAGAATGTATAGCACCACTTCATATCATAATGGATACACCCCTTTCATCCTACAAGAGCAATTCCATCATCGATACATTACCCCACTCGTTAGCTCCAGCACATCTTATGTACTAACATCAATAGTCGCTGCTAGACAGTGATCATCTCTTGACAGATCTCATTATGTGCGAGAATGATCTCTGATTGGCCGATAGGCTTAATAACACGGGTGAATGACCAGTATACTTTTAAAAATTCAGTATTAGATACTGACAAACTCAGTTAATACCATATCTAGACCGGAAATTTTCAAATAACAGGTGTCAATCTCACGCTGAATGCATTGTAATTGGTTCAATAGCTTTATGGCGCGAGCAAAGTTCTACATCATATGATAAATGTTAGCAAAAGACTAATATTGCGTGATGTGACTCAGAATCAGAAAATATGTATAAAAGGCACAAATGTCGCAGCCTTCTTGGAATCTACTTTCTCATTCTTAACATCCATCTCTTCTTTCTTTCTTAGCCATTTATCTCCTTGATTATAAACACTTCGAAATTTAATCATTTATATCCAAGCATTTCCATCAAGCTTATCGACATCTATCGACATTTGTATTTATACTAATATTTCATACCAACATCATGTTACATATTTTATTATTTATATTCATACCTATACTAACATCTTCTTTCTTATCTTATTATACATTATTAATATTTACATTTCTATCTACTTCTCTATCTACTTCTCTATCTACTTCTCTATCTTATTACATATCTCATCATTTACATTTATATCTATATCAACAATTATATTAAAATCTACATCATCATCTACATTAACATATTCTTATTTATTTTATTATTTACATTTATATCAACATCTATATCTCTATATATATCTATATCTACTTCTATATTTACATTAATATTTATATCAATATCTTATTTACCTAATTATTTACATTCATATCTACTTCTACATCTATATCATCTATATCAGCATCTTATTTATTTAATCATTTACATTTATATCTATATCTCCATATATAGCTATATCTACTTCTACATCTATATCAACAATAATATCAATCAATCATTCTTCTCAAATTTATTACAAATATATCTTATTAACTATCTCCCATCTATATCTTATATTTATACCTCATATTTATATTAATATCAATATTAATAAATATACTTTCACAGCTATCTCACATCTATATCTCACATATATATCTCATATCTATATCTCATATCTATATCTCACATCTATATCTCACATCTATATCTTACATCTGTATCTCACATCTATATCTCACATCTATATCTCATATTTACATCAACATCAACATTAACAAATATACCACAAACATATCTTCTCAGCTATCTCGTCATTTATATCAAATTTATATCACATTTCCATTACATCTACATCAACATCTAAACACCAACTCCATCGCCAAAACATCGCCAAACCTCACAAGAGATCGCCCGATAGGTACGCTTCGGCAAGGCCTATTGGGTAAACCTGGGAGAAGCGTTAAGAAAGCCCAAGTACCAGCACATCGCCGCCAAAAATCTCGCCACACATCGACAACAGACGCTTTTTCAACTTACCAATCCAGAGGACTTCGGATCGCACGCGGAAAACCCTTATCGACCCCGCCATTTACTCCGCCTTGACAGATTCCATTCCAGCAAGAACAAGATACGATATATTTGATCCCATGGTCCAAATTCCAACCATTATCTAACAGACAACAGAACGAAAATATATGATTTCTAACATCTAGATCTTCTCGGAAATTTAAGCACCACTCAATCTCCCACGACACAGTGACTAATTCCAGTATTGACATGTAGAGCGCCAGCCAAACGCCACCACCTCCAAGTAAGACGACTGATATATTCTTCTCCAAGCGCCAGCACAAAATCGATATCAAAATGTAAAACCTGGAACGATTCAAATCTCTGGAAAACAGAAAAGCAGACGTAAAAATATGAGGGGAAGACGATATTGCATAGGCATTTTGGAACACAGCTGGTCGGAATGTACATGCGTTTTAGCCTGGAGTGAGGATGGATAGAACAGAGGAAAAAGTAAAAGTAAATTCATATAGCACCGATAATGTAGATCTAGATAGTATCGATAGTCAGATAGATCTAGATAGCATCGATTTCTCGGTACCTTCCAGATCCGAACATCAATGTTGGATTTTGGCAGGTGCCTTCCTCTCAAGAGGGAAATCGTAGATGGAAGTAGCCAATTAGAAAGATTGTTAAATGCCGTTTTGTGTGAATCATACTTGGATTGAGAATTGAGTAGCATGTAGTTCCTTTTTTCCGTGAGCCGTTCAACGGGAATAAGTGGTTCGATCAATCATAATTGTGAGACCATTGGGTGGGAGGTCAACAATAGTATTCATTTGTAAGGTAGGAGCGGTTCATAAAACTGACAAACAGATTGAGATCGATGAAGGAATGAATAACAATTGGCTATTGTACCGAGCCCTGGATTTACGGGTTACGATAGTAACATTACTACGAATGCAAAAGACTACCGGAGAGATACGTATATGAGTATGACTGTGAACTAGTAATGAAACAATCCCAATGGTTGACCCTACTTATCACCAACTGATAGAGATCTATTTGTAGCATCAGTAAATGGGAAATATTTCATGAATAGCAACGAGGAAAAACCGAGCAAATTGAAGATAAGACACCAATGAGTTATGATATGACCGAAATAACACCATAGAGGCTGGAGTACACAAGAGAACTAGAGGGAAGATCCAGAGGGTAACAGAAGTGGAAAGTATTTGATTTCAGCTAGCACATTCTCAATCGTTCAAGTGATTGTTAAACACCATTAGAAGACTCGATGTACTTACCTAGAAACTATTTAGCCGGCAAGATCCGCCCGCTTGAGGCATTCAATCTAGGGGAATCCAATGCATGCAAACAAGGTAAGAAAGACTACAAGCACCAAACGATAGCCAATGCAAATTTTGGAGAAGCTATCATTGAATTAATTCAACGCCGAGTTTCTACTAATATCCCCCTCTTGTACTCTGAGATAAGATATTGCTACATGAGGAGCACAATGCACTATGCTAATATGATGCTCAAATGATAAACACCACCAATACTCGAGTACCTAGTGTATGTATCTTTGTTCATCTCGCTCGCTCTCATGTTCTCTATCGTAACAACTCGACACCATTACACGATACCAAAATGTCTACTCCGCCCCGCTTCTCAACCCTGGCAGTTTACTTCATCAATTTTGCGATGAAAGGGTGCTTCAATGCTTCCGTGGGTGTTATTCGTTTCTCTGGGTTAAGCGCCAAACATCTTTCCAGTAAGTCCCCAAACAATGTCAACTCCTTCTGCTCAATCTCTGTTAGCCCCTTTGATGCTGAAATTAGACGAGTTCGAAGATCTCTGCTTGGCTTTGCGAATGCCATTGTCTTAACGACATCCTTGCCAGTCAATTTGTCTGGTTCAACGCTTCTGAAATTCAACATGTCATCAAAATGAACTCCGGCAAAATCGGCTTTTTTCAACATCTTGACTGAAAACTTCCCCCGGCAATCCATGATGGAGCGTAACATTTGATTATTTGATCTACCAGTGAATAGGATTTTACCGGTATACAATTCGTATAAGGTGCATCCAATAGACCAAATATCAATGGCGAAGTCGTATTTCATACCAAGAATAATTTCTGGTGCACGATAGAAACGAGAAACAAGATAGGGAGTGATCTCGTTATCCGTTGCGTCAGAAGCGGATCCCAAATCACAAATTTTGAGCATATTGCGAGTTTCATTCACCTAAGCAATGAGTTAGAAAAGACAATTCGTGAGATGAAGTAAGACTTACCAAAATATTATCAGGTTTCAGATCTGCGTGTAAGATATTGGCCTTCTTCATCAAGCTGAGCCCGAGAAACATTTGATGAGCATATGCTCGCACGGCCCTGAGATTGATACCAACATTGTTTCCGAATTTTTTCAGAACCTCACGCAAATTGATACTCAAATGTTCGAAAACCATACACAAATGACCTTTGTGCTCGAAGTATCGTTCTAGACGTATCATATGTTTTTTGTCCTCGGGATCTGCATCTTTGATCTTTTCCAGAATCTCAATCTCTTTCATTCCAGCCTTCCTCCTATGATACTGTTAGCATGTGAGATTTTGGACGGGTGTAGATTAACTTACATAGTCTCGTTATTCCTGATGAGCTTAATTGCGACCAACTTTTTGGTAGTAATGTCCATAGCTCGAACCACGCCCGAGAACATACCCTTTCCGAGATTTGCTTGGACATGATATCTACCATTCAAGAGTTCACCAAGGATAATCTTGTAATAACCCTCGAGATCATCCCAATTGTCGAGCATGCCGACGTCGAGCTCTTTGGCCTGTGGAATAGGCACTGCTTTGGCAACATCACCATTCGTGATAGCTTGAGGCTTATCATCAGCAACTGAATCTTCGGCAAACATGTCATCGTCGTCATCGTCTGCAAACATATCAAATTCGTCCTTCGATTTTGGAGCTTTGACTTCAACGGGTGCGATTTCGGCAGGAAGAAGTACATCTTGTTCAGATGTGGGCTTTGTTTCGTTGTATGCCCCAGAGGATACCTCATCAAAATGTCGTTGTCCATCGCGCTGCCGATCTTCTCTCATATCCATAGTTGGATCATAATCTGCGGCTGAAGGTCCATCCTCCTCATCTGCTGTTGGAACTCCGTGTGAGTTGGCAAGATCTTGATCATCTGTGATCGCAAAAGCAGAAGGAGATCCTGGGTCCATAGGGGTCCCGGGAGTCGAGACGGTAGGTGAAGCTGAGGTTAACGAATTAGAAAGGAATTCGCCACACAGTGTAGTCTACTTACCGGTTGGGCCTGTAGGGCTATCATCTTCACCTTGTCCAGGAGTGGATCCCCCAGATTTGTCTCCTAAGTGCAAAGCTTGTACTAACAAGGATGTACCAGAACCTCGATACTTAGCTTTAATTGCCTCGCGGCGCTTGCGTCGCTGTTCTATCAGTGTAGCTTCATCAATTGGCTCTTCTTCAGGAACTTCATTAGAAGCTTCCTCGGCAGGGGTAGATCTAGGTTGCATCAGTAAATGCTCAACACGAAGGGATTGATCAATAACATACATATCCATCTCACTTTCATCACGTTGCATCAGTAAATGCTCAACACGAAGGGATTGATCAATAACATACATATCCATCTCACTTTCATCACGTTGATGTTTATGCTGTTGCAATTGCCCTTGAGTAGTTTTAGCCTCATGTCTCGAATTATCAGTAGGCAGCGGGCCCTTTCCCCGATTGCTCACTGACTGGTCTCTTGAACTTCGGTATGAACCTCCATACCCATAAGGCTTGTTTCTATCCGCATAGTCACCATAGCGGTTACCATTTACTGATTGTCCATTTCGTCCACCTCTATCTCCTTCACGATTAGCTCGGTAAGGCGAACGACTTCTGGTTCGAGGACGTTTTTCGGGATGCCTATCCCGATGATCATGATCGTCATATCGTAGTTCGGATGAATTCTTTGGCCCCTTGTCTATATCTTCGTATGAAACCCGTGGGCGGCGTCTATTGTCTTGAGGATAATCTTCGTAATGAACCTTGAATCGCCTTGAGTCGTTTCTGCTACGGTCTGGGCAGTCGTCATCTCTAGGTCTCTTCGAACCTCGAGAGTGTCGGTCAGAATAAGGAGAACGACTTCTTTGATCTCTAGATCTATATAATTGTTCGGGGGAGCGTGGTGATAAAGAAGTCGTACTAGAACGGGTTCTGTCTTGACGGTCAACGGAAGTGCTACCGGGTGTACGCAGCGACGTAGTTGCCTTCTTCTCCACTACTCCATCACGAATCTCGCCCTCGTCAGAGCTTGCCAATGATGCCGTCATATTCCTTATTGTAGTTGTAAGGACGAAAGCGCCCCCTGCCTTTAGATTTGGATAAATGTGTGTCAGCCAAAGATCACAAACAAGATCCCAAAGTGAGAAGAGCCCAACCGGTTATCTCTCAGCGCATAATTTTCTTCTTTGCTTTGGTTTGCTTTGGCAGTATGAAGGTGGAGGATGAGTCTTAGTATAATAGAGAAGAATATAAGAGAGTGAAGTGACAATTATTGATTTGACTGCCAAGTTGTTGCTGTGTATGTGGTTGTACAACTGAAACTGATAAATTCAACATCTTGCATGACGGTCAGTTGCAGCTGCCATATCGATAAACACGCTAATCTAAACGAGGCTAGATTGATCTTGCATCCACCTTGTCAGCATTCTTTCAAGAAAACCCGCAAAAATACCCTTCCCCCACCAAAAAGTGCCTCGAGAAGTCCAGAATAATTCCGCATTTCTTCCACCAAAAAAGACGATCAATTATCTCAAAAGGTCACCCAAAACACCGATAAATTTAATTCAAAATGGGCGGCAGTTCGTATAACCTTGTTCATCCTTCCCAGGCCGCATGATACTGACCGAAATACCTAGACGGCACAAACCCTATCCACAACAAGGTGAAGAAGAAGGTCAAGGTTGAGGAAGATGAGGAGACCATCGCATTCAAGCTGAAGCAGAAGGCGGGTAAGTGACTCTGTGTTCCCACCATCCTGTATAACATCTCATTGACAATCACTACTTCAGACAAGGCAAAACAAGACAAATTAGCCAAGGAGATCGGTGGACAGAAGGGCCCCTTGAAGACCAAGTCGCACGGCATTTCCGGCAGCGGCGGTAAGGGAAAGAAATAAATGGGATTCAATTCTATGCGCGATGGATTATTAAGTTTACGAGATATTTGAGCAAAGGCGTGGATAATACGGCGTATGGGTTTGATGGAGGATTTTCAGACGTGTGCGATAAGGGCCACGAGCTGAATATGGGGAACCATTTACCACGATGGAGTAATCTATTCAATATGCTTAGGCATATTCTGGACAATCTATATTGATCCAGAAGTTATCGATAAATGCAGGCGTGTCTCAACTGTGAAAGTGTTCCTGTTATTAACAGTCATAGATGGCTACAACCTCGCCGCTTATAGGCCCATGAAAACCTTCGCCGACTGTGCTTGTGCCTGTGTGATGGATTTATGGATTTAACTTAAGGCATTTGAAATTCCGCGCCTCCCCCTTCCCCATATCATACACGAAGATATAAAGATTAGAGGATGGATCGTTGCGGATGATCGTGGTCACCGGTCTGCCGCCCCATGGCCATCAAACCCTTCGGGCACAACCGCTACTTTGGTATCAGCTCCAAATAAACACCATTAGTACTTTTGCCATTATTGGAGACACTCAGTATTTAATCAGTATTGTCCGTATCACACTACATCACACAACTTAGAATCTCGCTCTACCTGTGCCTTCTTCTCAGCCTTCGCCTTCATGGATTCCCTGGCTTTGGCTCGCTGCCTTGCCATTCCAATTTTCATCGCGTTCCTCCAGTTGTTGACCACGAAGAGTTTGACCAACTGAATGTTGTAAAATCCGTTCTCATCCCTAATTGCAGCTTCAGGAACAGCCCCCTCGTATAGTTCTCCTTCCATGATGACACCCTTCAGAACTTTTGTAGCTGCCGACCTCGTTTGATTATCACCTCCATCAACAGGAACATTAGCTTTGATACCGACATTCATCACTTCCACTAGATGTCTTGCAAGGTTCCAATCGTGTCGCCTGGTTTCGTATTCCTCCTTGACACCAAATTTCTTGAAAGCTTCATCGCGGATCTGTTCCCTTGTGATTTTAGTATCGATATACTTTCCTGCTTCTTGACATATAGGGATAAATTCATCAACCCAAGCTCTAAAAATCGGTCGCTTTGCCAGACGTTGACGATCATTGTGCTTTAGCTTTTTCTTTCCCTCTACTCCGCCCTCTTGGCCTCTCTCGGCAATACTGCCAGTGCCATCTCCTTCCGCTTCATCTTCGGCCACATCTCTGACCCAGAACATTCGACAAGTTGCGGCATATTCAAACATTTCCTGCTGAGTACTGAAACGTTTCCACCACTTTTCTTGATTCAACCCTAAGAAGTCCAGTATCTCGGCCGGATTGTCAGTCAGAAATACCATGCTCTTCTTTCTGTCTGCCAACTCGATTTCGGGGATTCGAATGAAAAATGCGCGATTGTTGATAGTAAGTCCAAACCCTCTGATCGTGGTGCCAATGATGTTCCATAGGTCGCCATGAGCAGAATGAAACAGTTCCCAGTCAAATTCTTGCTCGCTTTTACATATATGGACATCGACTTGAACGTACCAGCTCGCCGGCGAAACATCTGTAGATTCAGTGACATTCTTTCCATCCTTAGCACCAGTGATAGTATGCTCTGGCCAAGGAACCGCAAAATTGATGGTAGGATTGCCTTTTTCTTGCAACAAGGCTTTGGCATTCAAAGCTTTTTTGAGCTCATCCCCGACTCGATCTTCAGAAGAAAAGGCGCCCTCCAAAGGTAATGCAACAAGGATGTCAACATCCCCATACGTGGTCTTGCCAGGTCCCTCAATAGCACTCTCAACTTTGGAGTAAAATTTGCGTAGAATTGCTTGATTTAGTTTCAGAGCTTCATCGTAGACTTCCTGAGTCATACGAGGCGTCTTGATGGGTGGAACCTGACAAGAAAACGCGTGGCCCCCCATTGTCCCAAGGAACTGCAGTGGAAAGAAAGTAAAATTGAAGAAGAGAATATTCCTTGCTTAAACAAGTATTAGAGATGTAAGGTTCAAGTGCAAATTCTATAAGCCACACCAAACAACGACAAGCATTGCGCTATGCAAACATGATATGAATTGTGATGGAAGTAACATGTGCAAACCTAGAGAAGCAAAACCATAAAAGGGAATCAGGACGAGAACCGGAAAAAGAAACTCCAACCACAGCTCTCCCTTCCCTCTGTTGTACGATGTCAGCAATGGCGATGCTGTTTACATGGTAATTATGGAATAGCTGAAAACATTCGGATGTAGGAACATTTTCAACAAGACTTATGCCAACTTTATCATTTTTTGATCCGATCGTTCTGTAAGTCTTGGGGATTAAAACATTCCACTTGGAATCATCCTCGCTATTCTCGCCAATCCTCGTCTCTCCGGGGATTTACCAGGGAAGAAAGAAATGATCAAGAAAGTCATCGGAGGTCATCATCTCACAATTGTCTTTGCCATACTATTTAATTGGGCAAGAGAACAACAAAGTCGTCATTACTGCGCCTCTACGCCTCAACATTGTCAAAATGGTAGGTAGGCTTGATTTGTATGATGATTGAATTCTAAGCGCTATGTGACTGGCCACCCCTCATTTGACCACTGCCATAGCCCCGCGAGGATTCTTGACCTCAAGGTTTGCCTTCTGCACAGCTTCGCGATAAATAACACTTGAATCCTTCTGCTCTACCTACTTTTACTGGCTTACAACCACACTTTGAGTCAACTTACAATTACAGGCATAGATTTCTCACAGTACAATAAGATCGCAAGAATGTCATATCAAAACTATCCTCCATATGGTGCACCGCCGGCTGGACGTGAGTAAAATCTACATTCTTATTTGCGACAATGTCTAACTTGAGCGCAGTTGCCCCGCAATCTGGATACCCACCACAGATACCCCCCCGTCGTATGTGAATTGATGTTTGCGACAATGCAGCACCCGTTGACTTTGTATTAGATTCTCCTCAGCCATATCAGCAATACCCTCCTACCCAAACTCCATATCCTCAACATTCATATGGTGCTCCTCCACAGCAACCTCCATACCCACCGCAGCAACAGCCCTATCAACAATACCCTCCCCATCAAGGTTCCTACCCACCCCAGCAACCATATGGCGCACCTCCACCAGGTCCGCCGGGACATTATCCCTCGCCGCAGTCATCGCCTTATCCTCCGTCGCAAAGCGGATATTCTCAACCACCATATGGCGCTCCACCCCCAGGCGCACAACCTCAATATGGTGCGCCAATGGGCTACGGACAACCTACTCCACCTTCAGCCGGATATGACCTGAACTTACCAAGCCCTCCTCGCATACCCTACGATGGACGCGCAGATGCGCAGGCGTTGCGCAAAGCTATGAAAGGTTTCGGTACTGATGAAGCGACTCTGATTGAGGTATTGCATAACAAGGGACCTTTGCAAATAGAAGTTTTGCGACAAGCTTTCTTTGATACCTTCAAAAGGAAATTGTTGGCAGATGTGGAGAGTGAAACAAGCTCGTACTTCAGGGAGGGTCTCGCTGCGATAATTCGGGGTCCCTTGATACAAGATTGTCATTTGCTTTATTCGGCCATGGACGGAGTAGGTACAAAGGAGAAATACCTGACTGAAGTTTTGATGGGTAGGTCAAATGCCGATATCAATGCGATCAAGTCAATGTATCAACGCCGATACAAGAGGAGTCTGGCAGGCGACATCAAAGGTGATTTGAGTATGAAGACAGAGGATCATTTCTTGATGGTATTAGAGGCCAATAGAAACGAGGAGAGTGCGCCAGTAATCCCTCGCGATGTTGACCGAGATGTGGCATCCATATGGAATGCGACAGAGGCCATACGTGGACATGACTCAAAGACAATTTGTGAGATATTCACGAAACGAAATGATGCTCAATTACGAGCAATTAATCACACATACCAGCAACAACATGGAAAGCCATTGGAATGGGTTATCAAAAAGGTAAGTGAATTCATTGCAAATGTATTTAGAAATCTCACTGACTCCCTGGACAAGAAGTTCAGCGGCCACATGGAGGATGCCCTCCTCTATCAACTTCGCACAGCTTCGGATAAAGCCATGCGTGATGCAAATCTCATGGAGGAATCAATGAAAGGTTTTGGCACGAAGGATAAATTACTTGTTGCTCGAGTCGTCCGGTGTCATTGGGACCCCAAACATATGGATCAAGTCAAGGGTGCATATCAGCATGCCTACGGACGATCTTTGGCCTCCAGAATTTCTGCGGATACAAGTGGTTATTATGAGAAACTGATGGTGAAATGCGTCGAGTGCAGTAATTTGGTTCAGCCTGGTTACACATGGTTCTAGATTATTTGCATCAAGAAGGGTGTGGTTTCAATTAGGTTATGTCTGGCGTGTTTGGAGGTATGGTCTATAGTTCTGACATTTTTGGAATTCGGTATTGGAAGGAAAGGCCATGAGATAAAGGGAATGGAGGGGTAATTAGGGATCTCCACTGGCGAGAAATCGCGATAGGTAGTACTTTTCGAGTATTCGGCGTTTATTTAGGATGGAAATGGTGAGATGATACCAGGCCCATGTATGCTAAGAATTCATTTTGATTATTTCTCGAATATTTCAGTCTACTTTCCAATGAGTCTCAGTATGTACAATATTTTGCTTGTGTTACCTGTTATACTTTAGCTTGAACACAAGCATGTACGCTAGCAATTGACCACCCCGCCAGTCGAAGAGAGAAGGAAAACCCGCATTATACTGAAGTAATAAATTGCCAGTAATTATTGATGCCTGGGTTTGAATGCGAAAGAACTGTTACGAATAATTATTATTGCTATCTTTTGAAGAATACGGAAATTGAAGTAGAAGCGAGCATTGGATAATATTAATTTCCTCTACTAATAGAATCATGACTGGATGACTATAATATAGAATGACTATACTATATATACTCTACGGTATCATCGTAAGAGTTTCATTCGGCTGTTTCAGAGACTTGTCTTATGAATGATTGATTGGCTTCGTGAATAAGGATTAATAACAAATTGATTGATATAGTAGGTCGATAGGTACCTAGATGGGAATTATATGTACGTAGATACATAATACATACATATATGAGCGTGCCACAATTTCGGTAGCTAGGGAGAGATCCACCATACCACCATTCATATACACACACAGATACAGACAAGACAAGACAAGTTAAGTTAAGCAAGTAGGTTTCCGTACATGAAACTCAAAGTGATGATATGGGGTTGTTCTATACATTCTTCTATCGTTCCCCGAAGGATGAAGCGGGTATCATTTATTGTAGGTAGATAGATAGATAGATAGATAGATAGATAGATAAATATCTGGTATATAGGTACTTACTACAACAAGTATGTAGGTCTGCCCAAATACTCTTGAATTATTAATGCTTACTTGTTGAGTCTTCTATATTCTATTATAGAATACCAGGTACTATTAGTTTCATACTATCATCTGCCGGGCTACTTGTGATCAAACCTATCTATCCTACTTAAGGTAGGTAATGCAACACACCCTAATTAATTAGCTATCTTATGTCATGAAGACAACTAAGAACAATAATGAGTTATTATAGCGGGTACACTGCCTCGTAATGAGTAATGAATTTGAACACCAAATCAACGGCAATCAAATGAATGAATTGTTATGTTATGTTATGTTACCGTTCGGATAGGTACTTACTTTATCAACTCAAAAATTAACGACTCCTTTCTACCGAGTACTTATCATAGTAAAAGTGGTGTATTGAATTCTTCGGAAATTATAATTATAATTATCCTAAAGGGAAGAAACAAAAGACTATCTATCTACTATTATATTCTTTTATCTCTTTCGATTTCATTCTTAAACACATTCTTCATTCTTCATTCTTCATTTATTAGTTTTCTGACTTCTTTAATTACTGATCATATTACTCACTATATTTGGAGCAAATAGGCAAGGGCCCCAACGCTAGCAAATTTTAGCTTCGTATAGTTTAGCTTTTATTAACTTTCTTTTGATTTCTTCATCATCAACATTTACTCTTCTCTCCATTTTATTATCATTCTTATACGCTCACGCTCACGCTCACTCACTTCATCACCATTAATCCTTTCCTCTTGATCTTCTTGACAAACAAATGACGTTAGGTTCATAATGGAAGCTCTCTGATCAATACGGTACACTGTGAGTCCCGACCTAACCTCTTTTCCTCTGACTTTCTTGATACGAGAATACGTCTCAGGCTCTCGGCAATTTGTTCATCATTATCCGTTTTGCATAATCTTCTGATTAGGAATACCTGGGTACTAATAATAAGTACGTCTGAATATAGATCGATTATTCCACTCGAGGAACACTTGTTGCACACTTGCGACATCTTACTTTTCTTCTGAACCCCTATTGACCCTACGATATGGATATCTAAAAGCCCTCGCATTACTCTTCACATAATAACTATCCAGGTACATTTTCCTTTCCTTTCCTTGATTCACTCCCTTTCGACTCTCGACCAATTAAACGATTCTTTATACCACAGTCACATGATACTCATAATAATAATAATTAATAGTGCCATTATTATAAGCTTGACAAGATTCACCTTTCTGCGTTCTACTATTATCATTGTATTAGGCCCGAGAAATATTTCAGTCTGGTCAAAACTATCCTCTCAATAACACAATTCTTGAAGGCTTTGTGATCACCTCGATCAAACAAATCAATCATTCTTCTTTTCTTAAACACGTGGATTCCACGTGTGTGATGGATCAAATGCCTCCAATACGTCTTGACGAGAGTGATGACGACTCTGAGCTTTCGGACGTTGATGTAGCTGAGATCGCCAGCGTAGCTCTCTCAGATACCCCAGGATCTACAGTAATTCCAACATGCACAGATTTACCTGAACATAATGGGATGAATAGGGATGAGTCCCCTCTCGAGTCTCAAACCATTGCAGCATCATCGAACCCGGAAGAGGATGGTGAAACTATCGATCTTGATACCCGTCCACCACCCGAGGACAAAGGCGATCTAGGAAAGAGTGTAAAGGCGGAATCTGAGTCTCCCAAACAAACTAGATTGCCCATACAAAATTCTGGACGTCGAGGCAAGAAGTCACTCACCGAACCGGAGTCTGGAAATAAACCATCAGAACAACCATCAAATATTCTGAAGAGAAAATCATTTGCAAGTGATTCTCCTAAGAACGCTTCCATGAGTCCTACAGCACTCAGACAACTTCGTCGTCCAGATCTTGCTACGCCAACGCCAAGGCAACCCTCTTTAGCGACCTCTGAGCGCCAGTCCACCCGCAACCACGAATCGCCATCCCTTGCAAAAATCCAAGAAGAAACTGCTCGTTTGCGGGAAGTTTTATCGCATGTGTCAACTGAAGCGACTCAAGAAATATTGAAGGAGCAGTGGAGAAATTTTCTTTTCACGAATGCAAAAGAGTCACACATCACATTCATTCTTCGAGCTGGATTGAAAAATGCTAGCCCTAGTGTTCTCGCACGAATCTATAACGACTCTGGTGTCATGAAGGATACCTTCCTGGAGACTATCACCTCTAAGCAGCCGATTGTCGCTAGGGTTCTCAAGAGTGCTTCTGCAAACCAGCTTGCAGATCTCGTACCCAGCAAAGTTCTCGATCAAGCTCTTTCTGAACGGTTGAAGAGTGTTCCAGCAAAAACACTCATACGATGGCTGGCTGAGGCTGATAGACTTGGTTACAGTCTCGATGACATTCTGGATGAGAATGATGAGACTGTCGTACCAAACATGCCGAGTAGAGCGCAGAGTCATGATGCTGGTGATAATGATGACGCTGATGATGCTGATACAGAAATGATAGATGATGGACAAAAGAAGGTGGAAGCTCCGTCTTTGGATCCTCTTGTTGCTGAACAGGAACGAATCAGCGCTCTGCAAAAGTCTCAAAACGATGTCCAAGCAAATCCTCCACGCGAGTTAAGATGCCCCACTTGCACCTATAAATTTGATACCATTAGAGGTCATAATTTTGTGAGTCTGAAATTATCATGATTTTACTTCAGAGCTAACAGTGATATAGCATCGACAAAAGAATATCTGCACTAGAAGTCAGCCTCCAGGATTAAAGTTTTATTGTGGTAATTGCGCTCAAGGCTTTACCACCAAGCAAGGAATGCTATATGTATGTTTGATCTATGTGACTTACGAATTTCGCTGACTTGCCAAAGCATGAAAAGAAGCGTGTTTGCCTTGGGGCAGAAGGCAGTCCAGACGATGAAACCGTTTATCAAGACTATCGAGACATAGTTTCGAATTCGCCAAATCCTCAATACGGACAAACCCCCGACCACCCACAGACTACATCGCTTGGTAATATCCCTCGTCCACCTCTCCACACTCCAGGATCGCGCTCCAAACATATCGAAGCGATTATCGCTGCATCCCCTTGGGACGGAGAGGCTCGCCATTCACCATCTGAATTGCCACCCGATAAACGTGCTGCTCTAGAGGACGCTCTCCAGAAAATCGAAGAAAAATACATCGAGGATCAAAGCAAGATTCCCGAGGACTGGACCCCCGAGAGACGAGAGGCGCGGCTTATCTCTCTCAAAAATGGAAACGCATCTCGTAAATCTCAAATCCGCAAACAATTTGGTGTTACTCTTCGTATGCGCGATAGAGATAAGGAGGCAAAGAAAATACGTGAGGTTTTGGGTGCAAATTCTCCAATGGTACCTACTGGCATGAACAGGATTGAATATCGTAGTTCACCAACGGTTGCTGGCTATCCAGTAAACGCTCAGCAGCAAATAAACCAGAATCAAACACCGGCCGGTATGAGAATGGAGATGGTGGATATGAGACCTGCTACAGGATTTTCACCAATTAATGCACCACAGCAACACCGGCAACAGCAGCAATTTTCGCAAGCACCACCAGGTCACCACCCAATGCAATATCCAGGTCCTCCTCAAGCTCAAGGCTTTCAACAAAACTTTCCCCCTGTACCACAACTTCTGTCACAGCAGCGACCTGGCCCAGACCATCGAATGAGCCCACTTGGGTATCAAGGAGCTCCGGAACAAGCGTACAGAGGACCGGAAGATCATGCAAACAAAAGACTCAAGCGCAATTCAAGTGCAGGAATGTCACGAGCAGATGAAGAAAGAAGTAGACATTTTGCACCCGCGGATTCGGCTCCAATGGGTATGAATGGGAGAAGGGCTTCTGGGGGTAGAACTCAGGCTTACAATGGTCCCGGAATGGCCGGCATGGAAAATCAAAGATCCGTTTCTGCAGGAGCAGGTGGCGCTGTGATGGAAGGCGAGAGTAGACCAAACTCTGCAGGCTCAAGTAGTGTGCGAAAGAGGGTGCCAGTTGGGGCGTTGCAGAGGCAATGGGAAGCGTTGAATGGGAAGGGGTCGGGTAGGAAGACGGAACTTGAGAATAGGGCTGGAAATATATTGATGAGTAGTACGGACGGGGGTGAGAGGGTAAATGGACGGGTTGAGAATGGAAATCTGGTGGTGGGTGGGAAAGGTAAAGAGCCAATGCACGAGGGTGGTAGGAAGGTAGTTGATTTGGTTAGTGATGATAGTTCGAGTGAGCGTGAAGCTGCTGAACCTGGTGGAGGAGAAGAGTAAATTTCTGGCAGGTGCGGTGAGATTCGAAGAAGATTAGATATTTGTTCGATGGAAGCATGCATGGATTTTCATTTTCATTCGTGGCTACTGGCCTTTTTTTTTATATACCTACCTACCTTTGTCAAACATGCCAACTTTTTTTTTCCTCACTTGGAGAGAAAGTTAAGGAATCTACATTGCAGAAATGATGCGGGATGGATGGGGAGAGTGTCAACAAATGTATCGTATTCTGAATACCTCGATCTGCCTTTTGCTTTTGTTTTCTCTTTTCAAAATAATTTCGATGCGTCTCAATGGGATATGATTGATAAGATATTTGATGATAATTATGATGATCCATGGATGATGCTCGTAACTCACTTCTACTTCCAAAATCGTAGCGGTAGAAATGGTAGTTTTAAAAATAAAGATGTTGACCTCGAGATTAGTTGATACGAT
The DNA here is from genome assembly GCA_004786125.1 of Botrytis tulipae. Classification (NCBI taxonomy): domain Eukaryota; kingdom Fungi; phylum Ascomycota; class Leotiomycetes; order Helotiales; family Sclerotiniaceae; genus Botrytis; species Botrytis tulipae. Next base: position 140,013 of record PQXH01000004.1, read on the forward strand.
GAAATTGTTGGTATGTAAATTTGTATCTGATACTGATACTGCATATCGGCAGCGTGATTGGATGGGTACTAGGTATGTGATATGTGTAGATTGATTGATCGCCTCTTCGAGATTCAATTAATTATTTCTAAGGTTGTTTGTTCATTCATTCGGTCATTCATTCATTCATTCAATTAAGCCTCACCAAGTAAAACCCAGGCGTAGAAATTCGCGAAATTGAAGAATGGAAATTGCTGGGAGGGAGAAGGTTTGGGGGGGATTGTTGGTTGATTGGTTGGTGTTGATTGGTTGGTGTTGATTGGTTGGTGTTGATTGGTTGGTGTTGATTGGTGGGTGGATGGGTGGATAGCTAGGTAGGTAGTGATGTATTTCGTGTTGTTCAACTTATATCTTCATTTTGTCGTGGATTAATGGTGGATTTGAGGAAGTTTGGGGATAATGGATATTGGAAATTGGATATTGGATGTTGGAAACCGGGATTGTGAAGGGTGTGCAGCGATGTGATGGGATGGGATAGAATTGATAATTTTGAGGGAGTAATGATTAGTACGTACCGTACGGTACCTATGTAACAAAAAAACGTAGCTTACATATTCATCATCCATAATGCATCTTATCAGATTAGATCATCTCCCCTCATTCTTCATCCATTCTTTATCTAATCTCCATTCTCCATTCTCCCTCAATCCCGATCACAAAACCCACCACATATCCACACACACCCAATCCAACAACCGCGCACACACCATAATCTCACTACTCACACCACCCACCCATCGCTCCCCAAACCCATCCAAACACACACCCATCCAAACACCTATCCAGTATCTAACCAACACCCCAAGCCTACCTTCCACTGCCGGCGCGCCAAGCGCCTGCCAACCCCGGATAAATGCACGCTGGGAAATGCTCCTTCCCAAACGGGTAATGGTACGGAGTTTGGACGATAGCGGGGTCTTGGTATTGCTTGGGGGTTTCGGGATGAGTGGTTTGGAGAGATGGCTAAGAGTTGTCCAAGACCTTTTGCAGAGCTGGCGTAGAAGGGGCCAAGAGATAAAGAATTTGGGGGTAAGGCGTGCTGGGGTGGGTTGGGGAGGTGGTATGAGGCGCAGGGGGGGTGGTGAAGAGGGGAGTGAGAGAGGGAAGGTGGACGGATGGGTTTGTGGTCTTTTGAGTGGTGGGGTGTGTTGAGGGAGGGGGTAGGAGGGGGAGAGGTGAGAGGGTAGAGGAGAAAGTCGGGAAATGCATGTGATAATGTGTTTAGGGACGAAATTGGTCCGGAATGTTAGTTGAGATAATGATAATGGGTTCTATTTTCTGGCTAATTGGATGGGAGGTAGATCGATTTGGATTTGTTTGGGTTCTGGGCTGTAGTCTATAGAAGAGAAGGGCAGATATGTAAGTATATCTAAGAATAGCAAGCCAGTGATTTTATCCCCTTCCTATAGATAACCTTATTATGAGTATCTTCATCCCCGCATCTACCATTCTATAGGCTACTACTTACGCGCTCTTCACAAGGCTACATCGGGAGTTGAGCATGGAGATCTGATATATCCCGTCGCCTTCTTCTTTGGGGTGGTACGATGTGGGTACTGACTTGAACCACGATATCAATCTCTTCCTCGCCGAGCCAACCCACCCCATGAATTAAGAAGGAGATAAGCTGTCTTCTTCATCTGACACCATGAAGCTATTGAGGACTCCAAAAAAGGAAAGTGATAATTCTCAAATCTTTGGATTTGAGGATCCACAAATCGAGCTTCTCATGAATATAAATCTGAAGCTATCACCACATTCTCAGTCTCATCAGCACTTCCAATCCCCTCCTCCATCTCCAGTACCCTCCTAACACTGTACGACTTTGTACCACCTCACCTTCGCAATGGCACCAATTCTCAACTTCGCGCTCGCTCTTGCGATGCCCGTCCTCTCAATGGCTGCTGCTCTTCCAACCGGAGCTGAGCTTGAAAACCGTGGTACTACTATCGGAGGAATTGTCGGAGGTACCACCGCTGACCTTGGTGAATTCCCCTACATTGTCAGCTTGTCCCACAGTGGTTCTCACTTCTGTGGTGGTGTCTTGCTCAACGCCTACACCGTTCTCACTGCAGCCCATTGCTCTGTCGACTACGCAGCTTCCTCGGTTAAAGTTCGTGCTGGAACTTTGGTACGTTCTCATCTTTCATTGGCAATTTCAAAATTCGAACGAACATCTATTCGGATTACTCCGACCATCCACATTCCATTATTTGAGGTTCATGTAAACTGACTTTTGTATAGACCTGGGCATCCGGCGGAACCCAAGTTGGTGTTAGCAAGGTTTTAGTTCACCCATCCTACAGTGCCTCCACCACCAACAACGACATTGCGCTCTGGCATTTGTCGACTGCTCTCCCAGCCAGCTCCACCATCGGCTACGCCAAGTTGCCCGCTCAAGGCTCCGATCCCGTTGTTGGTTCTACCACCACCGTTGCAGGATGGTAAGGGTTTCCGAAATTCCAGCAAATTTCATCTGTGGAAAGAGCGCTAATTCGTAAACAGGGGTCTTTTGACTGAGAACGGATCTACATTGCCATCAACTTTGAGAAAGGTCTCGGTTCCAGTTATCTCCCGTGCTTCCTGCCAAGCTGAGTATGGTACATCTGCTGTTACCACCAATATGTGGTGTGCAGGATATGCTGCAGGTGGCAAGGATTCCTGCTCTGGCGACTCTGGTGGACCAATCATCGATGCTGCCACTGGTGTTTTGGAGGGTACTGTCTCCTGGGGTCAAGGTTGTGCTGAGGCTGGTTACGCTGGTGTCTACGCCAGAGTTGGTAACTATGTTACTTACATTAACTCCAACCTCTGGACTAGTTTGTAAATATGGAGAAGATGATATAGTGGAAGGTTGAGAGCAGGAATGTAAGTAGACAAAAGTTGGTAGCATGTGAGGTAGGATAGGACTGGGTGGTGGTGCAGCTATAGTATGATGAGTTAGGCTTAGTCTAAGGAATTTTATTGTGCTGTTCCATTTTTACATACTTTTAGTGAGAATCAGCCACCTTGAAATCATGATGGAAGTTTGGATGATGCCGAAGGACCCTAACAACATAGCTTCGATGTATTAAGAAGCACTGTATATTAGTTCCAATCCTCGTTTACAATAAAGTCCAAATCTCGAGGCTCTTGAGGCATTGAGATTTGCAATCCATCAATGTTTATGAGGAATGATTGTGTAACTATTCGTCATTAGCAAGAATTTTCAAAATCATAATGCTGCTGTGGGAATATCTCACCAGTGACTCCTCACTCTCATAATCCATTTGCGACTCTTCGTAGGATTTGTATCGATACTGTAATCTACCTCGAGAAATCCAATCAATGCCAATGATACAAGCTAAGACACAGTAAATGACACTGATGTAATTCATATCTATAATTATAAGCTCGAATCATCATGGCACTATTATAAATACTTACTAGATGCTGTCACCGGAAGATGTATTGGAAATGAGAACCTGCAAGATATAATGTTAATACTTCCCAAATAAGATAGAATGGATGACTTACATGATGAGTGCAAATGATGTCCAAACGATTGTCACTAGGTTGGCAATATAGCCAAACTTACCAAGCCAGAAGGGTCCATGTGAGATTTTATCGCGACCCTTATGAAGCAAGCATAGGAGAGGGATGCTGTAAGATATATATGGGAGGACAATACAGCCAATGATCATGCTGTGGGAAGTGTTAGAACTGAGCACTACTTATGTGTGGGATCGTGTAAGACTCGCCTGTTGAAAGCAGTTGTTGATAGTAGATACAAACATCCAAGTATAGCGACGACTGTTGCGCTCATGGAATGTGCTCGAAACGGGACATCTAAAGTGGAATTAATCTTGGATAGAGATCGGTGAAACGGAATACCTCCATCTCGAGCAAAAGTCCAGCAAAGTCGGGATTGCAAAGTATGACATGCAATCAGACAACCAATTCCAGTTGCCATGATAAGAGACTCGAGGAAGATTGCAGCAGATCGATTTCCGACTGACTGATAAAACAATTCCAGAATCGGCACTTTTGTAAGCGTTCCGACAACAGCATCAAAGTTGTTGAGACTGAAGAACATCGCAATAACGAAAAACCATGCAGTCGTAAATCCAATTGCAATGGTAGCCATGATCGAAATTGGGATTACTACTTCTGGTTGATGAGCTTCTTCTGCTAGGTGCACAGCGCTATCAAGACAAGAAAATGCCCAATTTGCGTTTACGAGGCCGACAATAAAAGCAATACCATTGTTTGACCAACCCGTATTGTTAATGAAGGTTGCAAAGACAAATTTAATGTCTTGATGCGTTGGGGCTTGTGATGGCACAAAAAGAAGAATAATCCCAAAGGAAATCAAAGACATATAAAGAGTAATGGTCCCAAGTGTCGGCAAAATTCTACCGTAACAATTGAATAGAAAAGTAAATAGATTGACTACTTGATATGCAATAAAGATGTGCAATTCATGAATAATACTAGTAACGAGTTAGTCTATGACTGTGAACCGAAGACAAACTGTACTTGGAAAACTCACAAATCCGAGTGATTCAATTGCCAACATCCGACTGCTGCTGATGCAACTGCTAATGATACACTAGCTGATGCAAATAGGGACCCAGCCCATGCACAGTATCCAGTCACAAATGACAAAGGCCTGGCATATTTCTTGGGAGCCAGTTCCATAACCCAAAAATGTTGTCCTGCAGCATTTGGCATCGCACTTGCCAATTCTGATAACGAGCATCCTACAAAAACACTCACGAATGCAACAAGAGGTATTCCATACACAAACAGGGCAGGGCCGCCAGAATCTATGCCTGTGATTAAAGCACTCGAAATTCCAAACCATGAGTTTGTGAGAGAAAACCCTTCCCCCAGTATTGACCAGAGAGTGAATTTACGGCGCATATCGTGATTTTCACCGTCATCTTGATTGGTTGTTGCGTTGAGAATAACATCCGACTCGTAGATGGTGACATTGGACGATGAAATATCGTCAATCTTTGGAATATTCATAGTCTCGTTTTGGAATCCAGTGTTCGTCCGACAGATATCAGGGTTTGTATGGGAAGTGATGTCACGAGGCTTCACAATAGTGAGTCCTCTTAGAACTGTCACCAACCTAGGTTCTCTGAAAGAATGGTATCGCGTGTGTAATCCTAAGACCGATGATCTCCGAGAAATAGAGTTTTGAAAGTGCTCTAATTAGCATCCCTTGGACGTGGGATTGCCGACGAATGTTGCGTCTGGAGAGATAAATCCTTTAGACTTAAGAGAGAATTTGACACCTATTCTGACGGGATTGTATGGAATGTCCTATTGTGGCAGTTTGTTCCATTAATCACCCACTTTTGACTGGAAGATGAGTGAGAAGATGCGCTAAAGATAAGAAGTCGAAACCTTATCAATATCATTGCTTCGACATGGAACTACTTCGTATATAATATTAGGGGTAGGGGGTTCGTAGAGTTAAAGTTTGCATATGTAGGGATAGGACACAGGGCAACGCAATAAGAATGTTTCATCCAAACTTTGTTCGTATCGAGGCTGTCCGTGGGTTCCCCATTGGTCGGAGAATTATATTATGCACGTGAAACATTATAGCTAGCTTCATTCCTTACATGTTAGCCCCATGTCAATTTACCTAGTGTGTTCTGGTCATGATTCACCCTGGGATAAGTAAGATATATCACGTCCACGACCAAAGTGTCGATGAAACTGATGGAATAGTTGCGGAAGAGAGAAAGCTGCTAGGAAATCCAACGATAACGAAGTATCGCAGGAAAGAAATTCGAATGGCAGCCAACGACACATGATATCGATTCTGTCAGCTGAACCTGTCAGATTCGAAGCCCATGAAGAGTGTATCCGAGACTGTATCATATAATTACCACGTTTTCAAAGTATTGGTGAAAAGAGATTCTGATATCAGATTGGCAACGAAGAGGTCGATGTCTTTGATCAATTGCTAATTCTTGTTTGGTTGCAACAAATTTATCTTGTGATCCTCTGTGAGACTGTCAGTGTGAAGCAAAGCTTTTTCGGAAGCCTTGGGAGTACAAGACCCAAGGAACGGGATCACAGAACTAAGGTCCTCCCTCAACATGGAGTTCTTTCTTTTGAGAGCGAGTAATATGAATAATATTATAGGAAACCCAGTTTTCACGATAAAAATAAATATCTTGATTTCTTGAGTAGATGATTAACAAACAATAAATGTGTGATAATTGAGAATGATCCTGTCAGATTCTTGAATGTGTCAAAATAATTAGTACTTTAGAGGGCGTGTATTTAGACGCGACTGCATAATCACTTTTTGCGTAGAAGGTCTGTTTTTAGCAAGAAAAAACTATTACTACTATGAAAAGCAAACCTCGCTCCTTTTTTAATTTTTAACTCTCCTTATCTACATATACAATGAGTACCCGACGTGATAAAAGCACAATTACTCAACCCAAATCATCCCATCCATCCATCCATCAATAATTGCGAATAGTAAAATTACGGGAAAGAGTAACTGCCCTTGGAAAGTTCAAAAAGAAAAACAAAACGAAACGACACCTGAGTGATTCGAACACTCGCTCCCGAAGGAAATGCCTGACTTTGTAACACTACAATAGCAGGGCATCGCGTTAACCACTCCGCCAAAGTGCCAGCTTTTATGACGAAAGCGGTTATGTTTGATAATATATACCACAATCTATCCGCAGAAAATGAGTGCAATGGTGGGGCAGTGGGGTAACATCCATATATAACCCTGATACCTCTGTCAACGTCAAGTGAAATATTTCAAGAGACTGGTGGACGTACTTATTAATATTTGTGAAAGCATAAATTGAACTTTCCAAAGCTCTCGATTATCTTTCGCTGAAACCTGCATGACCAAGAATTGATAAAGGGCTATGTTTCAACGGCAGCATCCTTACAGCATTGCTTCACATCTGCCGGATCAAAAAAGAGTTCACAAACAACATCACCTGTCTGGATCTCTCCAAATCAACCCGAGGAAATGTCTCCTATTGTATTTGTACCCCTTTCAAAGAAGTAGCTGTCTAAATATCACGATTCGCCTCGTTGAAGTCATTGAGGTACACGAGTCTATAGAATTACGCAATAGAGACCGCGAATCTGATAGTGCCGAATACCCAAGGGACGAATCTAGGGAGTCTAACCATCAAGAATAATAATGAGCTCCGACCTTGCAGTCAAGTTACAATCAAGCTTTCCATGAGAATGAGAGCAACTACGGGGAACGCCGGTTTGCTTAAACCGCGAGGAGAACTTATGACTTAAAGAACCTAGACAGACTTGTCAAGACAACACAGATACACACTTGGAAACTTACTAACAGTAAATCCATGGCAATATCAGTCATCAGAGCACCAAGTTCCACAACTGCAGCACTGAGTAAAACTCTTGCACCTCTAATAGTACCAACAAATCAGCCGCTCGCGCGAAGATGATATCTACAACGTGCAGGTATTTCATCTGCACATCAACAGGGATATGGTCTTCTCGAAGTTTGCAAATAAGAATCTCTCTCTATAAACATTGCAATTTTTCTCACTCAGTGAAAATCAGAAGAAGAGAAAGAAGAAACTGCACGTATCTCATATTCTAGATCTTCCTTGAAAAGTTTTTCGTTTTTCACATTGGTTCTTTGTTAGACTTCTGTAGGATTTAAGGCTAGATTTCTATTCCCTAGGCATAAGCAGTTGGGATTCTCACTTTGTATGCTGTCTCAAAAGAAGTTTCCATTCGTATAGATTCCCAACTGTGAGCGTTAGGTATAGGATTGTGTGTATGTATGTAGGCTGAAAAAATGTTAGCCATGATTCTGACCAGATAGCAAACGACCTTGGACAGTTCAGAAACTGAACACTATGTAGAATGTCAATATTATGTTAAAACGGTTCAATATGTTAGACTAAGTATAGATAGACATCTGAGGGCAGAAAATCCGAGTTCATCTTTAAGATTGAGTGAGTTCTTTGACAAATCCTAGAACTTTGTTATATAGGGATGGACGTCATTAGTCTGCCCGAGCTATTGTTGAATTATCGAATGTAACTATTCACCAAAGGAATTGGATATCCCTTCATTAGTTCAACAATTTGTAAGTTGAAAGATTCAAAAGTGAATTCGGAGTCGAACAGATGGGAGGTCCTCAGCCGAAAACATTACACCCGATCATCTCAACAACAAATGCCTCCGACTTGATTTGTACTATCTTCGAACTGTAGTTTCTTCATATGTACTCAGACTAAAGAACTCAAACACAACGACATTTAAAAGTTTGATTTTAACTATGGAACACGATTGAGTCTAGCTGGAGTTGTATTTCAAGTATCTAGAAAGGACTTCTCAACAAAAAGCTCCATCGAATCTTCCACCTTTCGAATTTGTCAAAGAAAAATACAAAGTATTCACTCTGCGCCTCCACAAGGAAAACGGCGGTATTAAGACAACGATCTATTCATTATTACCAACTATTTAAACCCCATACCAAGACCCCTACTCCACTTCAAAACAAGAGGGATGGCTTCCTCTTCTTCTTCCTCCTCTTTTTCTCCAGACCAAATCCTCAGCGCCGGCATCTCCAAACTCTCTCTTCAAATCTACCACCCACAACAACCTCCAACCTCAACCATGAATCCAGCTCCATCAACCACACCAAACACCTCGCCTCCAATTCCAACCCCAATTCAAAATACGCACTACACCATAACCAACCCCATAACCTTCACTAACTTTCTCGACCAACTTCCCCCCTCCAACATCACTCACCTAACCCTCGCTCCCTCTCCCCACTTAGGCCGCATCACCTCTCTCCCACACCTCAACGACACCCTCGGCGATTCCCTCGGCGACGCCTCCACATTCGCTGAGCTACACTCCTGGGTAACACTTCTCCAGCGCCTCTCCCACTGCACCCCCTCTCTCCGCTCTCTCACCATAATTTTCGACGCCGACATGAGCGGACGCGATAGCCATGGGTATCGAAGAGGTGTAGGTGAATGTCTCGGGTTCATATGGGCGATTGCCAGATTTCGAGGACTGGAATGGGTGGATTTGCAGGGATATTTTCCGGCGCAGTGGCCGTGGTATTTGAGGGCGATGTGGACTGCACATGGACAGGGAACGAGGATTTATAATCGTGTGGCGGCGCCGGAGTGGGTGTTGAGGGAGTGGAGGAGGGGAACCGAGAGGTTGGATCCGAGAGAGTTTGGGTGGGAGTGAAGTTGGAGATGGATGATGGATGGAGATGAATATGATGTTTTGAGGGAGAAATAACTATTGCGATTACGACTTTCGGATTTGCGGTTTGATTCGGCTTATTGTGGTTTGGGAAGTCATCTAGGGAATGATCCTTGATGCGTAATCTCCACTCATATATGTGTGCAAATCTTTGCAACGCGGATTGTAAAGTTTATAGTTGATGGATGCGGCTAATGCATAGCACAGTAATAATAATAAAATGGTTTTGCTACTCTGTCAAGCGATGTGTGTATTTGAATTCATGACCTGCATATTCCTCGCATTCCTTCTAGTAAAGTAGTCGACAGCTTTTGCGTAAAGATGGCCCTGTGTTCCAAAATAAACCAACCCCAAAATCTCCTGCTTATTATGCGAAGTCGAAGACATCCTGCCATTTTCGAAAGAAAAAAATTGATTAAGAAATTGAGTGAGGATTAGAGGTTTCCACTGCCATACCCAGAGCGCCGTAGCCAATATGCCTGTTTAACCTAGCCCATCTTCCATCATTCATTTTTCATCTCCCATGCCCGTTTCCCTGTCCGTCTCCCCTCGTTCACTTGTTCTCTTCCACTATCCCTTCATCCCAGCTATCCATTACAATAAGTCAATTTGCTACCATAGATCATATTTGACTATCGCATCGATTCAACCACTGTACACTCCATTGGTGAAGCATACCAACAAATCGCTCAGCCAACGAGTCTTTATAAATCAAGCAGAACAGATTGACCCTCCAGCAGAGTATTAAAAAGTTCGTCATCAGAAAGTTTGTGCCATCTATCTTTTCCAACGCGAAGATTTTGGATATTACCAACTTCGCGCAAGAATCTGAAGAAATCTGATACGGGCCCAAATTCAGCTGTAAATTCAGGCATCCTGCTGGCGCCGACAGTGTTGGTATTTTCCTTGTCCATTAATTTATGGATGACAATTATAGATTTACACAAGGAGCTGTAATCAATGACAAGATTCTGTATCGATGTAGAATGATGCCATGTCGAGCCAGGCAATTTGTGTATGTTCCATAATCTTTTTAAGAGCCAAGCTAGATGATGGGTGTCTACAATTCTTTTGCGTCGTCTAAAGGGGTGCGTCTTTCTCCATCGCGGTTTCACCCATACGAGCTTTCTCATATGATGAAATTCTGGATGAAAATTCAAGAGTTCTAAGAAAGTGGGATGAGCAAAATATTCATAGTCCCAATTGGGCATTGGACCCATTCTACCCGCTCGGGTCATTTGGCAAGCGAGATGGTTAAAATCCTGCATGTGGATGATGTCTCTTTTTGGATCGAAACGAAGGATTCCGTTTTCCTCAAATGGCACATGGAAAATAGGAAGAGTTCCACAAAATTTCTTTAGTGCAAGTGAACGAGAGAAGCTATTAATTCGCAGTAAGGTACGAGCTCCAGTCATCTGAACCTTGAATCTTCCGTCTGAATTTCCTTTACAGGAATCATAATGATACACACTCTCCATCAGACTTGGCTTCATATAATAGGTTTGTCTCTTCTCGTCGCTTTCAATGATATAGGTCCACAAGAGTTCGATAACATCTTGTGGAAGTCCATAAAACTCCTTAGAAGCCGATATGACAGGAGCATTGCCTTTCCAATGGTCCATCCAATTGTCCATCCAAGTCCTTGGTCCAAAAACTACTTTTTCCCTCTTCACAATGGTCTTGATCTTCGATAGCAATTTTGAGGATTTGACCTTCGAGACCATTTCCTTTGGCTTGATGTTGAATTTTGACTCGTGATTCTCTGTGGAATAGCTGATTTGTGAGCTGTACACCTTATATGTGACCTTGAGGGGACCCATTTTTGGATATAGGAAGAAAGTATTCGAGATAATTGTTAGACGAGAAGAATGGAGATTCGAAAGAAATGTTGTTCTGTAAGAAGTATGGAAGAGAAATTAAGAATAAATGTGAAGAGAGATGTGAAGAGAGACGTTAAAGATAAACAAGGAAGAGAAGAATGGGAAATTATTAGAAATTAGTATCACTAGGTGTTATGAGAAGAGAAAGTATCGAAGTATCAAGAAAGCATATATAAAATAATGAGATACTCAAAGTCAAGAAAAATTAGACGAAAAATTGAAAATTGATTTGTGTGGGAGATTTCAATAGGATGTATAGGTAGTGTAGCACTAATAACTTACTAAATTTAGGTTGTCTGATATCGTCATCGAGAGGTTTAGTTCCCCCTTAGTGAAAATGACTAAGTACTGTCACACTTAAATGGGATTTTATATGCTTTTGGTGCGTGGTTCTAGTAATCTTTGCTCTTTTGGGATGTACTAATGAATGGTATGATATATTTAGACTATGGTAGGGGAAAGTGACAGATGTGATGATCTACCTAGTATGCAACCTCTACCTACATGAGATCGATTTTGAGTTTAAAATCTGCTTCAGCTACGAATGCACACGTATCATACCTGTGACTAGTTGTAATGGGAGATCAGGGTTAAAAGCACGTATACACATTATTGTACTATCACTCAGATCATATCATAGCTAAACGATGAAAAGTACTTTTATAATTTTGAAAGCTATGAGGAGAATGAATCAGAATAACACAAGCCTGGAATACATATATCTTGGCAATACACACCCTAAGCATTTTAGGTCTATTCATCGCTTCAGATCTTAATAATTACATGTGTATTCTAGTAACTTCAGGGAAGTTGAGAATTCCAGAAGCAGCCATAGTTGACTACCGGAAGCCTGGTCCAAAAACATCTGGGTTCCGATAACGTCGTATATTGAAAGGCTACACGGCGAGAATACTTCAAGATTCGACAACCCGTGATATTTTTGACATCAATGCCCGAATAGATTCACCTCACCTGGATTGGATCTCTTGTGATGCTCCTCTTTGAGTAGTATTTGATTATTGGAATCCAGGGAGACTGAGAATAGACGAACATAATTGCGTTCCGGGATACATTCTTCAATTATCATGCATTGAATCTCTGCCGGTAATTTGTCGAAGTGTAACAAATTGACGGCTTCAGAGTTTGTAGATGATCTTCGTGCTTTTGATACTGTAGAAGATGTTTCTTCAGCCGCAAGCGTCGTAGAGGACTTCATGTTCTTATTTGAGTTTTCTCGTGGTGTGATACTTGACTGTTTGGCTTCTTGTTGAGCGTGTTGAATGATGGTATCTGCATTTGTCATTAGTAGTTAAATTATAAACGTTTTCAGAAAATCATGCTTACCATCATGCTCCAGCTTGTGATTGACCTCGTTGACAGAATTCATCATGGAATTAGATGAGGTTAGGAAAACGATAAGTATGGAGTCAGAATCGGAATGCTTAGAAAGTTTTTGAGTTTTAAATACCTAATAGATGGCATTAAGCTCGTCTGAAATGACAAATAAAGAGTTATACTCAACACTAGAGGAGCTACCCCGATAAGTTCCTTGTCGATCTTGTAGCTTCTATCGACATCAATTGGGCCAAGACTTTGATTAACTGGATAGCTATGAAATAAGTCTGTGATAAACGAGCCTAGAAAACTATTGAGCTTGTGTGGAATGTTTTTGGCTTGAGTCTATTTTATGTATGTCAAAGTTGCTAAGCGATAGGAAACGAGCATCATCATTTGGTGAAAGAAAGGGTCAATGTGCTTTAGATAAACCTTCAATTTGGCGAATTGGCCATGGATATTGAGTAGATGCTTAGAATCCGTATTGTAGCAACTAAATTTGTGAATATTCATAGAAACATGCAGAACATCAAGAGGCGTATGCGAGGCCTGTAACACTCGAGGCTAGTATTACGAGTAGGAGGGAAGGATATCTCCCTCACCCAGCCGAAAAGGGTTGTGCAAAAAATCACTACAATCTAATGAATAATCGACGCGTCTTTCTTTGATAGAGTATGAAACTATTGATAATCAAGATCTTCATGCGAATTAGACCAGCACTGATCGTGTGACCAAAAAAGTCTAATTATCTCCATCAAATGCTTGATCTAAGGAAACGATTAGTTAATTTGATCTTAGATACCAAGGAAATGTAGACATTGTTCAGACAAGCCTAGATTAGCTGACTAGGTAGTCCACGGGTTGTCTAGCACGTGCCTAGAAGGTCACAGAAATTGGCGTGCAGGCTTCTGAGTGGCCAAGGAGCTGCTGACTAATAAATAACGTTATTCATTGTCACAATTATATTTACGTACCTAACCTTTATAAAATTACAACCACACTTTTCAATATTACTTTCATTTTCCAAAATCCTTTTATTAATTTAATTCTTTGACACCTCGACCTGCCCAAAGATTCAAATCTATTTAATCAGTACTGAATAATAATAAATCATGGTTTTAACCAGGAAGATGGCAAAAGAGGCTCGCGCAGCTGCTCAACCACCTGCGACTTTTCATGCCTTTTCCCTTCTTCCAGCCGAATTGAGAACCATGATTTGGAACGCTGCTGAAGATTCACAGCCTGGTCGCCTCATCGAAGTTTACAACATACCAAACCATTATACAATCACTGGTCGCCCCACTTCTTTTGAATGGCATGCGATACTATGCGGTTGCGAGAAGAGATGCTTTGAGCCTCCCCTGGCGCGAGTAAACCACGAATCGAGAAAAGTTGTCTTGCAAAGGAGATCGAAGTGTTTTGGACAGTGGGTGGACTGGGACAAAGATATGATATTCATCGGCAGTAGAGTTGGACATTTGCACAATACTGGGTTTCTCCACGCATTGGAAGTACAGAATTGTCGCGAGAAGTTGAAATATCTTGCCATCGATTTTGATTGCTGGGAGAAATCGTCTATATTTTCCTGCACACGAAGAGCGGAATGTACCCCGGCTGCGATGATTTCACGACTACCGGGACTCCAAAAAGTGGTGCTTGCTCAAGCTTCGGGTGCTTGGCGGGATGGCACTGAATTCGAGGAACATGATCCTGGCAATTACAAAAATATTTGGAGAAGCTTTGACGGGTCTGATGCTCTTATGAAAAAAGATTTCGATGATCTTGTGAGATCTGAGAAGGCGAAACACGCAAAGTGGATATTACAAAGTTACTACAAAGGAATTGATGTCCGGAGAGCTTTTCCTGAGAAAGTTGACAAGTGGAGATGTGATGACGATAGTCATGAGGAGATTGGCGAGAATCCGGGATCATACAAGCCTGAATATGAATATGTTAATGAGTATAATTACCACTATGGTGGAAGTTGTGGAACAGCATTGATACAATTTGAGAAGATTAAAAATGCCTACTGGTGGGGCACTGGCGATGACCAAACCGATTTCTACTTTCTAAGGGATTGGGTTCAAGAGAAGATTGATCAATTGAAGTCGATTTCCGAGAAGAAATTTCACGGCGATCCTGATTATAATACGTGGAAGCAACCTGAAATCGATTATGCATTGATACGAAGAACGGCTCCTTCTTGTTTCACTGATGATTGGGAAGGTCTTGAGCGAGAATGGATGTTTTATGGAGAGGCAGCCTGGGCGAGGGACCACCCTAAAAGCTACAAAGCTCGAGATAAATCCAAAGACTATCCAGCAGGCCAACATGTGCAAAAGTATACAAAGCTTTATCCGGCGTCTGAAAGATGGCGTCTCGTCGGTTAGAAGTCATCATTAGCGATAGTTACTTTTAACCCATGGTGTTCAAAAGTCCGGTTTGGAAGATTGAAGTTCAGCATTCAATGTTTGGAACAATACAGCACTGGCAGACGATTAAGCCTAAGTACTCGGAATGATCTGAATCTTTTATTTTTTCGGGATTGAACACCCCCTAATTATCGGTTTGCAGCCTGGACTATTGGAATCTTTGTCCTCAACGATATCCTCGATATGGATGGCGATATGAATGTCCTCAATGTAACCACAAAATTTCGCAGCAGATAAATACTAGCACCACAAAGATAACACACTTCAGATACCTACGGCTGGGAATTACAAAACCTTAGCCTTACGATAGCAATTTACGAGACCAGCTGCCCGACTATGTTTCTGCGACATATATATCCATATTGGGCAGAAGTTAGTGCAGAAACTTTTGAAAGTCTTCCCAAGTTCCGAGTGCTACAGCTGATAACGAATCACCCAATCGAGCCATAAGCTGTGCAGAAGATAATTTAGAAAATATTGAGATAGTGAAGGGAAATTTTGTTCACCATGGATGATATCAATCGAAGTACAATCGAATGAAGAGATTTATACGAATGGTTCGAATTAAACAAATCTGCAACCACATCTCCCGCCTCTAATTGGTTGGCAGTCGTGGAAGCTTGGCTCGGATAGCAACAGTGATTGTGACAGATGTTCAATCAGTGCAAGAAGGGCCGGTGAAACCAGATTTTAGATTGCCAGTCAGAATGAAATATGTTAGCTTATTACTACAATATGCACAAGATCAAACAATGAGTGATGATCATGGAGAAAATTGATGTAGAAAATTGATCTTAAGACCACGCGCTCAAAACTGAAACGCTTTCTTGAGCTTAGCTTCCTGTTTTTTTATAAGTCGAAAGAAACTCAAGGATCAACATGTCCGTCAGAATGACAATTTGAATTTAGTCCCATAAGTTCTTTTTCAAATAGATAATCTGATTTTAGAAAGAGCATAACCAGAGCAAACTACCAACGAACTATACGTAAAGTCTATCCTATTTCCACTCCTGTCTCCGTCATCTGTCACTATTTATCAGGTTTGGTGTGCAAGAAGTAGGAAAGTAACGAGATTATAGCTTCATGCCTCGATATTAAGGCATGAAAACCGTTTGCCACGGCTTACTAGCTCGCTTAGCCATATAGCTCCAGAACCTTGCGCTAGATACCTAGGTAAATGCATTTATTCCATCTCCCGCATGCGCAACTGCCACAACTGCGCGTAGTTTTCAGTAATCTTCACAACCATCAACTGTACCTGATCATGGATCCACCGCGTCGTCGCCGTCAACCTCGTTTCAAAATAACTTGGTGGATGCGAACAAAGTATAAGATCAAAAAATGGTTCAGTAAATTGTTCAGTACCCGCTTTGAGCTTCGTGGAAGCGTCACTCGTCTTCGACATATCTATCCGCATCCTTACTTAGCCCTCCTTCGTCTTTTCATACCATTTCCATCGTGGAGCTTTCCGCTACCCGAGCCTGTTGCCCCTTTAGTCATCGCACAGAACGAAAAATTATACAGAGTTCGCAACAAATACCATGGAACTCTTCGCAATGTTCCTGTCTGACAAGCTCGTGACACTCCACTCCGCTGTGTTTACCGCATGTATGAGATCTTGATGATGGGTGATTATGTTCCGTTGGGCAGCGAGACAGAATATTTTTGATATCAGTCGACGGAGAAATGGTCTTTAAGTTCAATACCAGATCCGAAAGATCCTGATCCAATCCGCTATGCAATTGTTGCATGTATAGTGGAAGAGTTAGTACGCGCTTTTAACTGGAGGTTGGCTCTAGGAATGCGTCGAGATGTGAAACACATTCGACGGAAGAACGAAGGTGATCCATATCCCCCGTATACTCAAGTTGTTGGACCCGATTGGACACGTTCTGTACCTTCCATTGAGCCGGATTTGCTAAGAGAATTACCATCTGAAATGGTGACTGAGAGTGGAAAATTGGTTCTGGAAGAACGTGGATGCGACGAAAACTTTGAGAAACGGAATATCATCACGAATGTGGGTTGGTTTTATACAGTGTGATTTGACGGAATAAAGACCTTAGGATTGATGGAGCGCAGCACACGTTGTGACAGTAAATGCCAAAAGGTGTTCGAGGAACTGATGCACATGTTCTGATCTCTTATAGAGTTTGATAACCATGATATGATATATCTTTGTCGCTGTCAACACCTGTCAAAATTATCCCTCAACTCCTTACCTTCTGTACACTCTTTAAAGCTTCTTTTTATATCTGATAGCCAAATGACCGTTTAGATTTGTTTAATAAATGCTCGCGTTTCTGTATGTTGTCTGTTGTCTGTCGTCCGTCGCATAGATTTCACCAAGGCATTCGATAGTCTAACAACACAACCATTGTTTCAAAATAGAAAATGTCACATCGTATCTAAGCTTGCGAAATAGTTTATACAATTGGCCCCTTAGCTTCTCGAGAAAAGCTCACAAATCTTATCTTTCGGGCAGCCTATTAAGACTTTCGAACAAGACACCTATTACACACTGTGTGTGTATGTGATTTTGAGTCTCCAGATTCCCCAAACTATCACTCTCCTTATCCTCTAAGTCTTCTGCCACGCGCCATACTTGATCACTTTTTTTTCCCTTGGCAAAGACCCAGTTCACTGTGTTAGTATTGCTGTATCATATATGGTAGGCTTTCGCTTAGTCACGAGTTGATTATCATCTAAGTATCGTTTAATCAAGAAAATTTGGGGCACTGTTTAAATTTGGACGGTGATTTGACTGTCGTGAGATGTTGAAGAGTACTACGAGTATTAATAGTCTTTCAATAACCTAAATAATGTAGTATGTCTCTAGAATGAATCAATACAGAGCCATGTGATTAACGCATTAGCAATAAAAATTGTCTAACAGACTTGGCTCTTCATGTTTTCATATTGTTCGCGTAATGTTCCTCCACCCGCCCGATATTTGTACACCTCATTTGCCCCTGTCGCACAGCTGAACCAAACTCCACGAGAGGCTTTTCCCTCGATAAATATTGTATATCCCATGAACTCCATATCTTTCCCTAGTCCAATAGTACAAGAAATGACCCAAGAACACCAAAGTCGAGCCGAGTAGCGTGATTAGAATTGTTATTGCTCCACCTCTCCTTCTTCTTGCTGGTCCTCTGTACCAGCCTCGGCCTCAGTTGCCGCTAGAGCGGTCTTGGATTCAAGCTCGGAGTCAAGTTCGTTGTCTTTGGTTGCATCATCTTTGTCATTTTGTATAGCATCTTGACTTTCGTCCGGTAGTGTGTTCCCATCGTTCGAAGCCGCAATAGTTTCAGAGCTAGTATCTTCTCTTCTTGCTCGCTTCGCTAACGGCACTTCTTCTGTTTGCTCATCTGCCTTACGTTTTGGGCTGACTATCATGTCAGAATCGATATTTGAAGAAACATCATTTGTAGATGTGGTTTGGTCATGACTCGAAAGATCATTGGCGGCTGCTTTTAAAGGAGCATCATCTGTTCCAGAGGTAGGCGAAGGTCGAGAATTATCAGTCGTCGAGGTATATAGCTTGCTGTCTGGCTGAATATTTTCAAGCTTTTCTTTGGGCTGACTGTCACGAGATTCAGGGTCTGACTGGGAATTGTGCTCCGAAGTATTTGTTCCATTCCCATGGACGTGACCGTTGCCATTCTGATTTTGAGTACGCTCAGACTTTATAGTAGTATCGGCTCCATTTCGCTCTTCTTTCCCACTTGAAGCATGGAGGTATTTGGCAGCCGTGTTTCCGGGTTGGTCTTGGTCCGTGATCTGAAAAGGACTGTTGCTTAGGAATTTATGCAATATTAGTCCAGCTTCAACAATTTGAGGTTCAGTACCCTCAAGATGCTCCCACCAGTCTTTACCCTCTATCTGGGGAATTTCACATTTTTTAGCAGTCGCGGCGAATAGAAGAGTTGTGATTGCAATAATCCGAGGGCTTGTTATGAGACCCAGAGTTGAATGGTGGGTATCGCAAATCAATGCCCATGTATAATTCCTGAGTTCTTTAATTATGGCAGACTCGACACCCACCTTGGTAAATTCCTCAAAGAAACCCACGAGGTATTTCAGCGGAGATGTCGCAGAAAGGTCGAAACATAATAACTCCAACATAAGCTCCTCGTACATTAAAATGCTATCACGCCATCGCCAATATTCTTTAGAGCTAGCATCGACTTCGAGCTTCGGATTCTTCTGGGCGATCTTGATACAGGAAAAAATGAATTGTTTGGTTCCTCGTATAGTTTCTTCGGTCTTTGTCGCGAGGAATAAAGCTGTTGCTGCAATTTCCTGATAGAACAATTAGTATTCATTGCGCCGGAGATTGAATAACAGAGCTGGACAAGCAGGACTCAAGCAAGCGAAGTTATAGTATATAGCCTTGCGCCTTCGATACAAAAAAGAATGATGCATTTGAGCCCTAGACGGTAGATAATAAGAAAAATACATACATAGTGATGAATCCCGGTGCAACCCTTTTTGTCTAAAACCATGCTTCTGCGCATATAGAAACGATGAAAGTAAAGACTTGCGACGCTCACAGTGGTCATAGGGATATGTAGCATATTTCCGATTGATGACATGAAAGAAACACCCTTTGCTCTGCGAATACGCTCTTCCTCGGGCGATAGACCTTCTAGAATAGATGGAGTGGCTTTAAGCTCTGCCTCTGTGAAGAGCCATTGATCGGGAACTTTAGTCGGCATTTCTGATATCAATGCGTGCTTTGTTTGACGGAAAGGTTGTTCGGGAGGTAGGTGATGATTTGACAATCGCGGAGGCGAAGGAACCGCCGGTGGTATGTACTTCTTAGCTATAGTTGAGGCGCAAGAAGATGGAGGTCGAGTGTGGTTTGAATGATCATTCGGAAATTCGAATTCGGCAGTAGGATGTTGATTGGCGGTGGTCATAGGAATGAAGAGGTGTGATGGAATTTGATTTGCGATCGCGAGGCTGTTGTAGACGTAAAAACTTGCTTCGTCTACGGGGAGGCTGTCAACTTTAAAAAAGTCTACAATGGCCTTTTGAATTCAGGTGGTGAAAACATGTACAATTCCAATTGTGCTATTGCTAAAATTCATTATCGATGGAATTCATGTCACAACACAAAAAGACAAGACAATTGAAATCAAAATCGCGATAGCTTGAATCGAGCTAGTCATATCTTAGCGTCATTCATGATGTGCACGTGACTGCGTGAATTCCTCCAAAAATCTACCGCGTCTTGATAGCTCTTGTCTACCGTAGAGACATGGTATGGTGTAGTATGGAGTAACCTCGTATCAGCTATCAAATCATTAACTCGGCTCAGATTCAAATATATACCGAATGACTGGATACATTCCGCAGGTACGGCGATGACTAGGCGCGTGTCTCTAAATCAACATTCTTCAGGAATTAGCATATCGACGGTCATGTTGCCACGCCACTTCAACACCGACAATGGTTGTGTTATTTGACTCAATCGAAGTCATGTCGTGAGAGTGAAACCCACAACCAAGGCCAAGTGGATGATCTTTGGCTGTAGCACAAAAGTTTGAGTAGGTTAATTTCTCGTCATAGTTGAGAGTGTAATGCTTTGTGCAAATTTACTCTAGGGATGAATTCGAGCAGCTCATGGCGGAAGTGCCGCAATATGAGACATTCTTTCTAGACGTGAACCACATTTCTGCTTTAGCATTCCAACTCTTCATCGCGCCAAGCCCCAAGCTATGCGTCTTAGTTATAGTCAGGATACCCTCATAGATATCACAAATCTATTGCTGTCATGTAGAATCAATAGCGGGTCTTCAATATCTAACATTATGATTCTATCAAATCTGCTCATAGCTTCTCTAGGCATCTTTTCAGTCACCTCGTCTCAATCATCCAGTGCCACCAATGTCTGCTTAGATGCACTCTCATCAGAGCCTTATGAAGCCGAAAGTTTTTGCATACATTATTTAGTCTCGAGCACTATCCCTATCCCCTCATTTGCATCACCGTGTTTGGCCACCAACCTATCTGACAATCAGTTATTTAAATCTTGTTACGAGCTGCTTCATCAATTGGAGAACGAAGTTTCACTACCTGAAGTGTCACATCTCGGCGTGATTGAGGGGCCTGTCAAGCGTGGGGAAACATTACCTCGCGACGGAGGCTTCTTTAATACAGGAAGTGTTCCATCAGTAACAACCAATATTGGGACATATGATAATTATGGATGTTTCGAAGATGGCACTCTGGGAAAACCTCTGGGCTCTCCGCTACTCAATCTGACTGGAGCCGCCGCGGACAAAATTCAGAGTTGTGTAAATGCATGTTCTATCTTGGGGCAAAATGGAATACCATACCGCTATGCCGGAATAGAGCCTGGATCTTGTTGGTGTTCTAACTATATCTCGATACTCTCCGTTAAAAGCTCTTCGTTTTGCCAATCGACCTGCCCGTCGAACTATGGCAAATATTGTGGGGGTGTTGTGGGCGGAGTACTTCATATGCAGATATATGAGTTGAAAAATGTGAATCCTACGTCGACGGCATCTGTGAAAACGACATCATCTACTTCTTCCTTGAATTCTTCTGTTCAATTTTCTGTTTCAACGTCACAGTCGGAGACTATATCTTCATCCAAACTCTTGAGTTTGACGACGCAAACGAGTAGTCAAAAGTCTTCGTCGATTTCCATATCTTCTGCTTCTTCTAGCTCAACCAAGCTCATTTCTAGTACATCAGCAGTCCCTACATTTTTCACAACGAGCAATATACCATCTACCTCTCTTCCATCAATTACCGAAATATCGTCCACCACTAAATCATTTGGTCTACCTCCCGACCCTCCAACTCTTCCTCCAATCGTTGGTCCTACAGGCACAGAAAGTTACAGTCAACCGTCGGGTACTTTCGCTTACCCAAGTGAACTATCAACTCCCACCCCATCATTCGGCTTGCCTCCCGACGCTCCAACCATTCCTCCTGTCGTTGGTCCTACTGGTACCGACAGTTACATTCTACCATCGGGTACCTTTGCTTACCCGAGTGAAGTTTCTACCACAGGTAAATCTAATCCTTGGGCATCTCTAACACTTAAAAAGCCTGAATTTTTGACACAAGTACCTTCTGACGCAGTTCCAGGCTTTGTGGATCAACGACTACTCTTCAACCCATCTCCACAGCAACGTCTCCCCCTCAAAAGGTTAAACGCGAGTATGATATCACCGCTCCTGATAGTCCATGGCTTTCTCTACTTCCACTCAACTCCCCAGATATCCTTAAGGAAGTTCTTCCCGGCCAAGTTCCAGGATGGGATCAACACGCCATAGCTAGAGAAAAAAAACTCAAGTCTAGGGAATATAATATAAATGCTCCAGATAGTCCCTGGAAATCCCTCCTTCCTCTCAACTCCCCAGATTTCCTCAAAGAAGTCGCTCCCGATCAAGTTCCCGGCTGGAGACAACAACCCGTCTCCCCGCCCCCCTCACCCGCAAAACGCGAATACGATATCAACGCCCCCGACAGCCCTTGGCGACCCGTCCTTCCCCTCTACACCCCCTCCATCCTCAAATCCGTCCCCGAAGACCAAGTCCCCGGTTGGCGAGGCCAAGCTTCTGCACCTCTCATCCCCGATTCCGATATTCCCCCAAGAGCCAAATCTAAATCTAAACCCAAACCCAAAACCAAACATCGCCGCCAACTCGGGCCTCTCCCAGAAAAATTCCTCGAACCCCCCGGCCGTCCAGATTTCATCAAGACCCACCCAGAAAAAAACAACAACAAACCCCTCCCCGCCCCCTTCCACAAAATCCTCAATGCCATCGACCCCCAAACCGGCAAAAAACTACCCATCCTATCCCCAAAACCCGGATACAGCCATTCGAAAATCAGTCTGGATAAATTCCCTAGCTTGAAAGAAATCGGATTGGAGCAAGATGGGAGAGAACATCACGATAAAGATAAAAAGGATGAAGGTGATGAAGAAAAAACCGAAATCGCAAAAAGAATCGCGGATCTGCAGAAAATTAGAGATAGACGATATGCGCATAAATTGCATTTACAAGGCACGCCCAAGGCGTACGCGGAGATGCGCGAGAAGAGCGCGCGCAGGGGACGGAAGAAGAAGGTGGGGGAGGGGGAAGAGAGCATTTTTAGGGGGTTGGGGAGGCAGGGAGGGCGAGGAGAGGATGTACTTGTTGATCGTGTGGGTTTGGGAGAAGATGGTGCGGATGCGGATGCGGATGTGGACGCGGAGGAAGAAAATTGGATGTGGAAAACTTGGAGTGCGGATGGGGGGAAGAGGAAGGGGAGGAAAATTCGTTTGGAGAGGTGAGGGGAGGTGAGGTGAAGGGAGTTTCTATTTGATGAATGGATGGAATAAGATGGATCTTGGAGATTTTCTTGATCTTACCTACCTACCTACCTACTAAATAAGTGTTTATTTACGTCTTTGAAAAGCCAAAACGATGTTGAGAAGTCACCGTTATGTCATATCATAACTATTCGCTGTTCACAATTATTCCAATCTGGAAACCTCAAACGGATAAACAGATATGCAAGAAAGCAAGCAAGTAAGCAAGTAAGTAGATAGTAGACTCAAGTCTCTTTATTCGATTCTTAAAAATCCATCCGCACGTCCACCCATGCATGCAACCATGCAAGTATTCCATATATTGCACTCCAACTACGCTATGCTATGCTATGCCATGCTATCCAATCCAATCCAACCCTCTCCAATCCTAATCTATGATACCCTATACCCTATACCCAATAGTATACCCTACATCTAAAGCACCTTATATATCCCTCTTTTCACCACCCTCCCTCCATCACTCCCTCCATCACCCTCCCTCCATCACCCCCTCCTCACCACAAACAACTTCATCCCACACCCCCATCCCCTTATAATCCCCATCTATAACCATTCCTCCAATCCCCTCCCCTCCCATCTCCCCACCTC
This sequence comes from Botrytis tulipae, assembly GCA_004786125.1. NCBI lineage: Eukaryota > Fungi > Ascomycota > Leotiomycetes > Helotiales > Sclerotiniaceae > Botrytis > Botrytis tulipae. Next base: position 163,901 of record PQXH01000004.1, read on the forward strand.
CCGTTCTCCCTTTTCACTTCTATCCCCGCATCACACCATACCATACCATACCATACCATACCATACCATACCATACCATACCATATCCAACAAAAGAAACCAACCAAATACACGCATATATGCCAATGAGCTAGCTAAGCAAAACAAAACAGTCTCCTATGCTATGAAACATAAGTCAAGGAAGATTAAAAAAATTGACCGCAATGCAATGCAATGAAACCACACCACCCAAGAGCCGTAAAAGGTAAGATGAAAATGAAAATGAAAATGCCCAACACCATTTGCTATGCAGGTATCTAATATGTATTTCATATACGCTAAGAAGGAGTGTATCCATTCCAATCCTCCAACCCATGTCCAATCAATCAATCAAAAGTTCCTAATGCTCGAACCAAAAAATTGTACTGGAGTATCTATAACAATACTACTCATTATCCAACCATCTCATACTTTTTCATCCAACTCGATAATTACCACTTCACTCCTTTCGGGTCAACAGTGTAGTTATATCCAATTCCACCACTCTCGTCCCCTGTACAAAATAATACTCCCTCCCATTATCTTCTGATCCGTCCATTCCAGTCAAAGTTAAACAGATCACGCTTCATCATCACTGCGTCATTTCTTATGCAGCGAATTTCCTAAATCCCTCTACACCCAAAGTAGGAACCTCAACCCATTTCAGGGTTGGTACTCCCTCCGACCTTCTCCTCTCAACAAAGTTATTGCACTCTCCAACAATCTGCATCCATTCCGCTAAAGCCCTACCCGCATATTTTGATCTCGCGAATCTATCTCTCCCCGCAAGCTTTGGATCCACAGGTGCTACTTCCTTACTCATTCCTGGAACTCGAGCGCCAAGCCATGCATGAGCTGGGGCAGGAAGACGAGGCGGTGTAAGTTTTCTTTCATTTGAAACATTAGCACCAGCAGGTCCTCTACCAGCTGTGCCACCTTGGAGGATCGAATGCACTTTTTCGAAATTTTGAGCCCATTCCAAGGAGAACTTAAAGCTATAGGCACGATGAGATGCAGTAGCTGGAGGAGTTTCGCTGTCACTTGAATTTTTGGAACGAGTGGCGGGTCTAGTTCTTGCCACAGATGTAGCTTTCCTTGCTTCCTCGAGTGCTTTCTTTTCCGTTGCAGGCTTGACGGATGTGGAAAGAGAAGCAGATGATTCAGGCGAAGAAGATAGAGATGGGATGATTTTCCCCATAAACGTCCATCTTTTCTTGTTTGGGGTAGTGGGTGCTTCGCTAGCTGATTTGGGAGGTTCATTTTCGTTTTCTTGATTTTCTATTTGTGCCAGATCTCCTAGAAGTGACTGTCTTTTGTATGCATTAGACGGTTTTCGAGGTAGATTTGAGGCGTTATTAGTTGTCATTAAGCCATCGAATCCTAAAAAGAGATTTGGCGCAGGCATTTGTGTATCATTACGGATGATCAAGAGTCGTCGGCCAGGTGCTGGATAACAAGGTGTGATAGATGGAGGAAGGAGGTCGGAGCTCTCAGCCGTTTGTTTGAGGAAGAGATAATTTGCCCAGGTACCCTTGATCCGCGAAGAAACAATGCCAAAGATTTTTCTGTGTTTTAATTAGTCAATGTGCCTCATGGAAGGTGGATAAAAACATGACTCACGTATCAAGATCAGTAGCTTCCCCATCCTCGCGGCACAATCTCCAACATAACAAACGCATGTAATATGCTCGGACCATGGGACACCAGTGGTTGAAGAACTTGTCGAATGTCTCCTCGGTAAGCAACCACTCCAAACATAAAATCTCCTTTCGAGACTCATTGTTTGTGACAAGGTTCCAGGCAGAGTAGAGAAATGCGAATAGACGAATTTCCGACATACTGTTCTGGCTCTCCAGAATCTTTCTGCAAACATCCAGCCAGAAGTGCCATTCGATGAAATCATCTTCAAATTCATGAGCATGATGGAATCGAACAAAGAGTGAAAGTGCTTCATCCATGAAGTCGCACAAAACGAAACATGCATTATGATCATACAAGGACGTCCTTCGTGCTGAAGCTTGCATCATTTTACTAAAAGCCTGGGCGAAAGTCATTCGGGCAGGCTCGAAGTCGGCCGGCCTTTCAGAAAGGAAATCTCGCAGTAACATAATTAGGCGATTTTCGGCCATTAGCCTAGCGGAATTGGTGGAGGGAAGAGGCAAAGCAGCAGCGGATGCATCGGCACCCGCAAGTACGTCGTCAAAGGTAATTGGAAGTGCTTCAACTGCTGGTTGACGATGAATTGTAGCATCCAGAGCAGTCAAAATCTGTGCTTGAACCAAAACAAATCCTGGCGCGCGCGCTTTGCTCGCAAATGGAAGATCTGAAGGCATGAATTGCTCGGCCAAGATATGATAATGTTTCGAAAACACATAGAAAAGATCACTATCTCGTCCGCACCATCTAGCAGCCCACGGACCGTACCATGGTATCTTGGAAACGAGAATTGATAATGTTGGATTTTTCCGGAGCTGATTGGACATCGTCATCACTGACGTCCAACCCAATACTCGAACATGTGGCGGAAATGTAGCAGCGACTCCTTCAGTTTCCACTTTATTGGGTCGTTTTGGTAAACCCAACTCATCGGCAACACGTTTCAAAGTGTCAGCCGGTATTTTCCATATTCGAACCATTATTTCCGAAATTCCAGGCACAAAGAAGAAAGCATAAGCAGCAGCCTTTCCACAAAATGTGACCAGACTTGCAGGAGCATGTCGAAGTGACATTTTGGCAACCACAAAGTGCATCTGAGATGTCAAATTTTGAATAAACAAATTCCTGACATTGTGATAGACAGACTCGGCTAAAAATTGTGATCCTGATGAGTTCAGAGAGCTTGAAGATTTTCTCCCACGTATAGACATGCGCTCAGTGCGCTCAGGAGATCGGTTAGGAGATCTTTCCGATAGGGGCGAGAATTGCGATGGTCCGAGTCTCCATTCTGGCCGTGTCATGATCATCACAATGGCTTCAAGCAGTACAGGACGATCTACACCAGATACTATTTGGTTTGCACGTCCATCTAGTACTTCTAGAAGCCCAAGCCACCATTTATTAAAGATGTTGATTCTTCTATCAATATCTTCCGGGCGAAGACATCTATTGGAAGGGTGGTTGATATTATTTCGAAGGAATGGTAATAGCGTAGAGCGAACGACGTTGGTTTTTAACGATAGTGATTTGGATTGAAATTTAGAGTAATCGTTTTCCAACCCTCGGAAAGCCTGCCAGAGTTCATCTCGTTTTCGTGGTGTCTCAACACTCAGAAGCTTTTCCGTGGAGAAATTTTTGGGTAGCGGAGGGACTTTGTCGATTGAAGTCCTCGGAGTAGATCTGTTGTCTATTGAGCTACCTGGTAGACTGCTAGTGGATGAATTGACGGAACCGAAGCCTCCGATACCCAATATACTACTCGGTCTCTGCCTGATCTTTCGAAGAGTTGAATTCCTCTTCACTGGAGGTGGCTTAGATGGGCTATCGGTGTCCTCGACCGTGTGGTCGAATTTCGCGGGAATGACTGCCGGAGGGGCAAGTATGGTGGTCGCCATTTTCGATGGCTCTTCACTTCTCCCATCGCCCTCAATTTGTTTCCCAGCTTTTCGATTACTTGGGGATGGCGATCTTGACGATGACGAAATCCACGACTTTCGTGCAAACGTAGCAAACGATTCTGATACAGATTTCGTCTTATCTCTGGAAGCCTTGGGAATTTGCGGCACTGGAGGTGCTTCATCGGGCATTGAATTGGCGTATTCAGGAGCGGGGTGTCTCTCGGGTGATCCCTTCACCTTTTGAATCCAAGACTTTGGACGTGCCACCAGTGATTGCCTCCTCCCAACTCTCTCATTCTTTGCCCTTTCTTCCTTCGTGAGTTGGTTGGTGGATTTTCCTTCTCGGATGGAGTGTGATTTCGGTGAAGGTGTTTCTATTTGTGGGAAGGGAAAAGATGGGGTGCTCGCGGCAGAGTTCAGTCTATGTAATTCTCCTTCATTATAATCGGTACTCGCATCTTCAATGGTTGGTAAGGTGCTGAAACTCGCAGATCGTGGAAGTTCGGTATCGCTATGGATGGAAGATCTCTTGTACTCAACATTAACTAAATCGGGAATATTGGAAGAAGAGTGAGAACGAGGGAAAGTATTCTTCGATTCGTAGACCGAAGGCATTGTCAAGGTAGAACCATGCATGGCCGCAACAGACTGCGTAGAGCAGAGAAATGTAGCAGAATCTAGATGAACATTGCAATTCTTTTTTTCTACAAATGAAGATTCAAACGAACAAACAAACAAACAAACGAGTGACAGATTAGTCGCGCGTTCTCTGACCTGCAGAGATGTCGACTGATTTGATGAGGCTGAGTAAATTTCCACGATCGAATTCCTTCTGGAATAGAATATGTTTTCAAAAGCTAGGGTGGGAGGGTAACGAAGGTTGTTGGAGGATGATGGTGCCCGAGTCTTCCGTTTCACAATCTCTCGAATTTAAACGATTGTGGGTACTTTTTTCCTCTTCTTTCTTGTAGGAATTCAAAATTGTAGAGGAAAGAAGTAATTGGATTGAATGTGAATTGAATTGAATCGATTCGATTTGAATGTACAAAGAAGTAGCAAGTATTGGGTTGGTAATTCTTTGAAAATCGGCGGTAGTTGATGTGAAAGCGAATGTGAAAGCGAATGTGAATGGATGAATGTGGTGGGTAGTGGTAGTGGGTGGCTGTGGTCGTGGTCGTGGTAAGATAGGCACTTCCGGGATTGTCGCAAATTAATTAAGCACGATATAAAAAGGTCGTATCTGAGGGGGGGAAAGTGGTATAGTATGGGATAGTATCGTATGGAGGAAGTTGTATGTAAGTAAAGTATATATGTATGAATGTATGTATGAATGTATGTATGAATGTATGTATGAATGTATGTATGCACAAACGAATGTCGAATTTATGTAGATGTTTCCGTTAGAAGGAATATTTTTGATGGAGAAGAAAAAGAGGAGAGCGTCAAAGGATGTACGACGATGATGGTGGATGAGGATGCATGAGACAGAAAGAAGAACGTGAGGAGAGCGAATGAGAAGGGAGAGAAGAAGGAGGAAGAGGAGAAGAAAGAAAAGAAGAAGAAATTTGAAAATTCAAGACAAAATCACGATAAAATCAACATGGTTCGTTCGTTCAATCAATTAAAAACGTGGATTTTTGATAGCGATGAGGGATGAGGGATGAGGGATGATGAGGGATGATGAGTGATGAGTGATGAGTGAGGAGTGTAAGGTTAGTTAGTAGTTGACCCTGAGTGAGTTGAGTCTTTAACTCAATGAGGCTGGGGCTTGGAATTAATTGATGGAAAAGGGAAAGGGATAGTTCGATTGGATGTGTCTTTCGTCTTTTCCTTGATATCTCTCTACTTACTGAGCTAGGTAGGAGGTAAAATGATGATAATATCTCGGTCATTCCATTCTGTCTAGGGAGGGGATGAATTAAGATGATTCCCAATCGATTCATTGGAATTCACAAAAAGATAGGGATGAGAATGATGCAACACAAGATATTACCATACGACACAATACATACGACACAATACAACATACAAAGTAGCATACGAAGTATATCTAGGAAGTGATAATCGACATCAATCTCAATATCAAGATGGAGTACATAGGGATAGGGTATATTCCGTACAGAGAAATCTTTGGCTTCAAATCTCCAGTCTCCAATCCAATATCAAATTCAATATCCAATCCAATATCAAATCCAATATCAAGGGTCCAAAAGAACAAACGTGCATTCATCAATTATACTAAAGTCCTTTATTCATACCGGCACTTCGGAATTAGGACGAGTCCAAGCACACAATTTGATGGAAGAGAAAGACCCAGTGTTGAGTAGGGTTGAGTAGAGTAAGGGATCATCTACCTGAGGTATCGTATCTTGATATTGAGGGATCTTGGAATACCTACAAAGTAAATAGACCCTTGATATATACCTTGTATATATTAGATATTATATACATATCTACAAAGTGTAATTAATACTGACATCGTCTTTTCTCAACATACCTACCTGGGTAGGGATATCGATATACTATCTACATACACAAGTGTACTCGTATTCAATTCTATTACACGTCCATCTTCAGTAGAAAATTGCTCATCGCTTCATTGGATATACTATACGAATTGATTGTATGTATATACCTACGTATGTATGCAGGTATCAAAAGACTAACTAACTATACCGGCTCGTACTTCCATTTCTCATATCCTTTCTTTCATCAACTCCCTCCCCTTATCATGGCCTCGCAATGGTTTGATACCAAGCATCCAATGAACCAACAAAAATCTATTTTTAGCTAGACATGTCGTACGTATTACTTTCCGTTCATGACCTTGATCTATCCATGATTCTGACATGTTGCATGTGTTATATGCAGGCAATGCAGACCAGTGCGAGGAAGCGCAGGCAGGCGTGGGAACCGAACAGCGCAAAGAGAAAGTGGGCGATAATTGTGCAAGAGCACAGCTTTCAAAGAAAACCCCTAGTCGAGGCGATAATATGTAATATGTTGTGCTCTTCCAAGCTTTCTATTCGCCCCCTTAAACATCCCTTAAGCATAAGAACATGGATCGGTCTATTCCCCTCTTCGCAACTTCGCAATGCCTTTATCGCCCATCAAACGTCTTTGCTTTCCGCTCGTGTTTCTGAGAAATTTCCAACTTGAAACCTTTACGAAAAGGATACTTGACTTCACATAATCGTTCCTTTTGTGGGGACATGCTGTACCTCTTCGGGTCTGTCGGATTGATACGTTATGATTGAAGAGAAATATCACCGAGATTCGATTTTCGAAAACCCTTAAATCCTTGAAATGTGGTCGTAACCGAAAGAGATCATTACGAATGTTCCGCGCTTGTTGAGATAGCATGTGGGTAGCTGTGTGGCCTGGTGGAGACATCAATGCTGGTTGGATGCAACGATGTTTCGTAGATCTCAGCAGGGGAAGTCTCATATCCGAGATTTGATGCCAAGATATCGAAAGATGTTGAAGAAATAACGATGCCGTGAAAATATACAGTGCAGATATACATACATACATGCCGATATAAGCAATGCTTAACTTCTCGCAGACTTTGACAATGGTATTTTGGAAATTGCCAATCAGTGAAATAAAATAATTTTCCGAAGTCTTACTCAAAATTTAAGAGTAAGGGGGCTGTGGAGTCCTGAATTGTTGAATCAAAATACATCATCTACTTCTTCCAACCTGCTGAGCCTGCTGAGCCTTTTCTAAAAAGGAGCTCTTGCATACCGTGTTGTTGTAAGAGTACTCCGTACATAAGCTCTACTCTGTAGGTATCCCAAAACCTGCATGTCTTAGGTCGTATGCCTTTGAAGCCACCACCAGATTGTGCACAGTTCCTAAATTCCTGTCTGCATGTCAAATACTGCAATGCTTATCGGAAAAGGAACGTGGATATAACTGCTTGGTCTCCTTCATGCAATGATTCGTTGTCTTTCTCTGAGATTACTCAAGATGCATATTCTGCCATTTCGAAAGCAAATAAAAGAACACAATAAGATAACGGGATAGTATCGAAATATGACGATGTGGAGATGTACCAGAATCGAAGAGATCCTTCTCCCAAGAACTCATCCGTCCAGAGTAGTGGTCCGCCTTTCTCGTGGTCTCCATAGGTAGTGCTCAAACTGGTATAGGATACACGTTCTTCGCGGTTCTCACGCAGAGTAGACACAAATCATGATACACACAGCCTTATGAAAGAAGCCGTCTTGGCTTTCAGATGTGGCTGGCGGTTAGGCTCACCATTGGTTGAATATTCTCCGTTGATAGTTTGAGTGCCTCTGCCTATCTTCTGTCGAATTTCTCGAGGTCAATACAAGGTAGATAAAAACACACAGTACCTAGTAGTCTTAAGACCGCGTCGATCTACTTGTTAATCACATCATCAATGGTGAAAATCGGATGCCAGTCCCTTGATATCATTTGAAAACCTCGATATATATCCATAGGTAGGTTCCTATGTGAAGTACCAGCCACGTGATAGATAGGTAAAAGGGTGACAACAGCGCTAGTTGGTTGAATTCATTCATAGGACGAACGAACTACCTAGTTATTAGCTAATAATAGGTAGCTTGCTTCATCATTTTATTGGTCAGCCTTGCATGCACGGCTGTGATTGTTCGCCTTCCCCACAAAATTATTTAATTGTCAAAGTTCCAATCACACCACGAAACAATTGCAAGAACACCACATCACCACCGCAACTCCATTTACAACTGTTATTCTACCACCTACAGTAACGAATGTACTGGCCAAAATACAACTACTTCACACCCAATCTTTCCTACTCATAGCTAGGTACTTAGATTTCAAATATAACATCATTCTCAAAATTTTAAAATTAACGTCATCTCAATACTCCATCACATTCGGTATAACGAACATTCAACGACAGCATGGATCAACTTCCGCCTGAGATTCTTGACTCAATTCTTCAAAAGAATATCGAGATGTGTCGCGACCATAAATCCCAACTTTTGGATCTGCGATTAGTATGTAAGGCGTTCGATCAAGGCTTAAAATCATCAATCTTCAAGACGACCTCGTTGGAATTTTCGCGATTCATCCGATTCCGAGATATCGATGACAATCCAGATGAACTGAAAACCCTCCAAGATATTGCTTCATTATCATCCTCCATGTACATTGATATGATGATAACTCGAGATACGGGTATGCGTTAATATCCTACCCTCGTCCCTCAATTGCATCACATCACTTTATATGCGCATTCAGCAGTCTCTATACTGATCGCGATGTATCATTTTATCTATCAGCGAGGCATTTCAAAGCTAACACATTTCTCAGATGAAATAGATCAACTGAAAGAGACATTCAACGCTATCTATGCTGCGGTTCCTGAGATGGCAGACTTGATTGACTCCCTTCGATCGTATTGCCTCAACAAGACCACATTTACAGAGGAGGATTACAGTCGTCTACTTCGCAGATTCATGCAGAATGCCCCAGATATAACTCGACTTAAGATTAACCTACCGTTCCAGGTCGTCAGCAATTCTTTCATGACATCTACAAGATTATTCGCGAACACTCTAGCATGCGCGGCGAATCGTCCAGAGGAGCACCAAAAGATAGATACATTGGTTCTAGATCACATCACTGATGTCACGATCAACAGTTTATGCAACGTGCACATCGACGTCGAAAATGCTTTCAAGGTATTTGAAAATTTGAAAAGCTTATTGATCTCATTCAAGAGACAAGAAAGCAGAACACCACTACAAGCGGTTTTTGCTCGAAATTTCTGGCTGTTAATTGGGAAAGCTAAGGATCTGGAAACCTTGTGTATCATTGGATGGAACGTGGCGCAAACCACCAAACGTATAAGGAATAAAAGAGTCGCGTCCAGGATGACGAACGAACAGTGGACCATGCGGTGCCTCCCATACTATCCTAGCAAAAGACTTGTCCTTAGCAAGTTGAGGTGTTTGGAATTAAAACGGATGGATCTAGACCCTTTAATGCTGCTGCTTTTGATCGAGGAAACCAGTCATTCCTTGACAGAATTATACTTGAATGATATCGGTCTGAAAGTTAATGGTTCGACGGATCGAGAGAATACCAGTCTATGGATAGGTCACCACGATATCGTGAAGCCTGAGAAATGCACATGGGTTGCTCCAGCTATTCGAGATATTGAAGGTCTCAATCTCAAGATTCTTCGAGTTAGTAAACTTGGTTATGATGATTACAGTCCAGACCTTGATTCGGAACATCCCAATTATGATCTTGACGACCCTACTGGACACAATCAATCTTTTGATCAAAGGTTTGTGGAGGCTGTCATGGGTACAAAAGCCCCGCTGCCCCTCGAGTTGGTAGCCAATATATCTTCTGAAGTGGAGAATCCACATGGAAAGTCAACCTATACTGAGGTTGACCCGAATACTTACGATGCTGAAATATATCAAAAGATTCACAACACAACATCGAACTACAAGAAATCCATTGATGGCGTCTTCCACAATAATAATGAACGGGCATTGAGGGAATTACAAAACATAGTCAGCGTTGCCGACAGAGGCATGGCATTACTTAGTAGAGAAGTGGAAAGAGGCACTGCCTTGACTGCCGATCCAATTTCTGGCGCAATTGTCGATCCTCCAGTCGGTACTTGAATAGTCTGAAAAGCTGGAGCCCCTCAATCATGACTATATGAGACCACATATTGAACGATATGGGATGTTGATACTGCATTTTGAAATAATTATTGCTCTATTTATGACCTTACTATTTAGGGACACCAAAATTTCCTCTCCGCAATTTTCAATTGCTCATTGGAGACATACTAATCTCTAACTTGAGATTCTCTGTTACGTTACATAAACTGGGGACATGATCAAAACACATACTGAACCCTTCAGCCCAAGAAGGATTATCTCTAACTAGGCACAGCTCCCATCAAGTCAGGTGATGACAGGAGTATAGATGGTTTCGTCGCAATTTTTACTTTAAGCGCCTAGTCTGGGACACCAACAGGTGGCAGATTGATCGAGCACCCACTCTTGCCCAAAAACTTAGTTTCATTTCTTATACTATTGGTCAGATCAGTCTTCGACAATTTACCTTTTGTCTTACGCAAGTTCCAACAATCGTCTTCGTGGCAATACATCACGATCATGCAAATATTCTAGTATGCTTTCGTTCCCCTTTTCACATACGATATTAGCCACTCAGGTTTAGCAGGCAGATTCATTCTTGTCGCTAAATGCACGAGTTGCTTAAAGCTATATGAAAATTCAATCTTGAAAAAATCTTTAATTTTGTAGGATATACCTGCTTACATGTCTTCACAGGACTGCAAAATGGTTATCTTAGATTTTTGAGGCCCATCATACGGTTTGGCGGAGCAAGACGGTGCTCGCAGGCTTGGGCTGTTGGGATAGAGGGATAGAAGGTCCATAGCAGATAGAGGAATGATTATACTTAATGACCTCTGGTCCACACTTGACTTTTCCCGACCTGGGATTTTATTCTTCTCACCAACCAGTGAGCCAACCTATCTGTTCTTCCCTTTTCTTTTTGAAATTCATTCTTAGTTGAAAGATATCAGCATTTACATACACAATCAGTCCCAAGACGAAGTCCAGAATCTAAATATACTATATTCTCATCCTCGCCTTGCCAACTATTGAATACAAGTTCACCTGCTTATTACCCTCGTATCACTTATCCGCGCGGAGCTTCGCAAAAAAAATCAAACCTAGAAACCCACATAATAACAGAAATTGATGATTGATCTTTTGAAAATAGGTGGTGCTTCATTTTTTGTCAAGTTGAAGGATTAAAATCTTTCTCTGTTTTTTTCCTTTCCTTTTTTTTGTTCTGCTTCTCTTTCTTTTGCTTTCTCGACTTTTTGTTTTCATATCTTTCTTGGATAACGGGAGAGAGTTTTTTGGGGTTGAGGTTTAGGAGTAAGCGATATGTTGAATTTTGAGTCGGGGCAGGATGGGCTTGAGGAGGGGATGTGTGGATATGCGGGTGCGGGTGCGTATCCTTTTTTCGCGTTGGGTTTGGAGAGGGAGGGGGAGAGGGAGGGGGAGAGTGAGAGGAGGTTGGATGGGGATGTGAGTGCGGATGTGAGTGCGAAGAATGGGGATGGGAATGGGGATGTCAGTGGAAATGGGGATGGAAATCAGATGGCCAAGTTAAGACAAAGACAACATGTAAGACATATTTCTTCGGCTACGACGTTGATTGTGGCGAGAGAGGAGGAGGGTGAGGGGGATCAGGTGCAAGTGCAAGTGCCGGAGAAGGTATTGATTATTGGGAAGGGTGGGGATGGGAATGAGAGAGGTGAGAAGGATGATGATGATGGGGAGCTGGGACTGAAGAGGAATGCGACGGGTTTGTCGATGGGGGGGTTGGAGGTGTTGGTTAGAGATGAGGATATAGAGTTTGATGGTGGGGGGTTGGAGAGATTTGGGGATGGGAATGGGGATGGGAACGGGAATGGGATAGAGGAGGGAGGGGAGATGATAGGAAAGGTTTTGAGGTGGGATGAAGTTGGTGAGTTTTTTTCTTCTTTTTTTCTGGGCTTCTTCTTGGGAGTCGATACTACGGTATATATCACGGTGGTACGAGAGTGCTTGCGAAGATTCATTGGGGAGGGAGCCAGGGGGTTACAAAGTACTCATACTGATGATTTTTCAAAGCGGAATGGAGACAGGATAATGATTATATTCTTACTGGATATCGGTTCGTCTTCTCTCATTCTCAATTCTTATTCCCTATCAAAATAACCCATATCACACACCCCCATCATCCCATCCTCTCATCAAACTAACTCCATCTCCAGACCCGAAACCAAATCCTCACTCCGATCCTTCAGAAGTGTATTTCATCTGCACAATGAAACGGGTAACTAATCTCCTTCCTTCCCCCTCCCTTCTTTCCTTCCTTCCTCACACATATCCATCTCAAACTAACAAACTTTCAACCAGTAAACATCCATTCCCATCTCATCGGCGCAATACTATTCGCACTCCTCCCCATCTACATCTACCACACCTTACTACCTCGCTACCACGATGCCACGACCGCAGATCTCGTTGTTTTTGCGTTGTTTTTTGGAGGCGTGGCGGTTTGTTTTGGATTAAGCTTTTTGTATGTTTTTCTTCTCTTCTCTTCTCTTATCCGTGGATTCCCCATCCCGTTCCCCCCCCCCCCCCTTTTTTTTTATTGACTCATCTTTTGTATTCTTGTCTTGCATATGATTTTCTTCTTCGTTTCTGGCCGGCCTTTGATATCGCATTACTTCTTTTTCTTCAGATAGATGTCAACGCTAATTTTAGCTCCTAAATTTGAAGCTTGATATTTGAATCTTGAGACTAATCTATTTCACACACGCAGATATCATACTCTCAATAATCACAGTCATCAAACCGCAGCTTTCTGGATCGAGCTCGATTATCTCGGTATCGTGGCTCTCATGTGGGGAAGTACTGTTGCGACCATCTATCACGGTTTTATATGTAATGTGAAACTCCAGAGAATCTACTGGTCTATGGTACTATCCTCCCATCCTTTCCCCCCACCTCTCATTTCCTCCTCACGCCCCCCCGCTAACCCCACCCCCAGATCACCCTCCTCTCCCTCGCACTCACCCTCTTCACCCTCCTCCCTCCCTTCCGCACCCCCTTCTTCCGTCCCTACCGCACCCTCATGTATGCAGCCCTGGGTCTCTCGGCCATCATCTTCATCGTGCATTCGATTATCATCTACGGCATCTCGTTGCAGTATAAACGATTGAGTCTGGGTTGGATAGTGGGCATGGCGGGACTTAATTTTGTGGGAGCCTTGGCTTATAGTTTGAGAGTGGGTTCTTTTCCTCCTACCTCTTTTCCTTTTTTTTGTTATCTTTTTTTATTCTTCATGCGAGATTTCCCCTACGAAACTTGCACATCGAGAAATCAGTAGCTGGGAATCCCCCAGCGTCTAAGCTTCAGTCCACAAAGCTCGATGTAAAGTGCAGTCAAAACTATAATCCACACGCAGGAAAAAAGAAACACAAATAAACATAAACTAACATCACACAAATAGATCCCAGAAAAATACTTCCCCGGCCGCTTCGATCTCTACGGCAATAGCCATCAGATCCTCCATTGTATGGTTGTGCTGGCGGCGCTGGCGCATTTTGCGGGCTTGGTGCAGAGTTTTGATTATTTGCATTCCGGGATTGAGGAGTGTCCTGTGCGGTGAGGTGGGGATGGGATGGGGGTTTTTGGAGGGGGGGAAATTGAGGTTGGAGAGTGGGGAGTGGAGAGTGAAGAGTGGAGGGTTGGTTTAGTTGATTTGTTGAGTTGGGTTGGATGAGTGAGTTGGGGGAGGTGATGTGGTGTGGTGTGGTGGTGGTATTGGGAAATATGGATTGTGTTGTTTGGGGATTTGGGAAAGAAAGAAGATGGATGGGAGTGAGTAAAATGAATGTTTACCTAGGTAGTTCATTCTATCATATGTATTTACAGTTGTATGAAAGAAGTCTGCATATATACACAGACACAAATAGATCAAGTCAAAGAAGAACTAGGTAGATACAATTATCATTTATGATATTCCTAGGAGACTAAAAAACTAGGTATCCATTTCGTGCGCGAAACGAGAAATGAGATGTACCAAAGACAATCACAGAAAGTATCTGATTCTTTTTCCTTCCTCCTCGAAGCTTTCAGCAGGATAGATCCGCCGGGAGTCTTTTTTTTAATTCTTTTTTTCTTATCATGTATTGTTCGTGAGGGGTATTGTACAAAAGTCTTCTTCATTTCTTCTTCCTTCTTCCTTCTTTCCTCTCCCATCAACTCGTATCGTATTGTATCGTATTGTAAACATCTTTTCCAACAGCGTAAGATGCAAACGAGACGATCGACGCAAGCTCAGAATCAAAGGTAGAAAGAGCAAGCAGAAAGCGAAATCCGAAAAGAAACAAAAAAGAAATAATCATAGCCCAATCTAGTCGTATGCGTACGCATATATGTATGCAAGTAATCGATCAAAGTCCCATGGACGCTGACACCACATCCCAAACCCACATCATCTAAAGTGTCCACTCTATCTTAAACTCATATACAACGCTCTTCAACGCCGTCTCTGTATCTCTCAACCATCGCTCTGTATCTTTCATCTCTTCATCCATGTCCTGAAAAATCTCCCACAGACCGGATAGTGCGCGATTCACTTTCTCTTTACTCTTCTGCGCAATCATCATCTTCTCCTCGGAATTTCCATCGCTCTTCTCGTCTCGCACGAATTGTGCATTCGGTCCAAATCCCTTCAAACTCTTCCTAACCATATTCAAAACCCCCTCCACATCATTCTTCTCCATAATCTCCTCCACCGCCTTGCGGAACCCCGTAACCCTATCTTCCATATATGAGATCTCAGCACGGAACTGATCATGTTCATCCGCAGGATATGCAGGATTTTGCGCAAATTTTACCACCTCCCAATCTTCCCTGACACCACCATCTGTCGCTCCATCTCCCTTTCGCAAAACACGCTGAGCGCCCGAATTTCGAGCGAAACTCTCGTCAATCCGAGAACCCGCAGCCATTTCCTCAAGTTCGTAGACCCCCTCAATCACTTCCCACAAACCCTTAACCAGCGAATTCTTCTTCTCCGTCACGAATGTGCGATGACACGAAATCCGATTACCGATGACGATTTTCGTTCTGAGCAAATACTCCGAAGCATCGATTCCTTGACCCATCTTGAAATCCTTCATCTTCGCGTCTTTGTTAAAATTGCCGCAATCGATATTTTCACTAAAGTTCATTCCATTCTTTCCATTCTTTTCATCATTCATCTGAGCCTCGCACTGCGCACCGTGGAATGGAGTTTGAATGGTAGGAAGAACTTCGGTGAATCCCACGCTGGTAACACCCTGATTGGCCATCATCATGCGCAGCATCATGACGCCGATGATGAGTTGCGATGCGACCATGACGAGGAGAGCGGTCACTTCGCGAGGAGTGAGACCGCGCTTGGGGAGGAGTGGGAGAGACATCTTTTGTTTGGTCATGGAGATTGGTGTCTCGTACATGTATGGATCGTAAAATCGTAGATCGAGAATTTGAGATGGATGGATAGGATTGTTAAAGAGTGGCTTTGATCACTTGTTCGAGCTTGGGTTTGGTCGGTTTGTTGGTGATGTGTAAATAGAATTTCTTGCGACAACTTGGCAAGCAACAAGAAACAAGACAAGATGAATCTGAAACAATTTCTATGTTATAAATCGAATCAAAATCTGCAAGAGAAAGAAGTGCAAACTGGTAAAAGCCAGTACTTTCAATATTGTCGAAAGGATTGTCTTGTATTGTACAATATGAATTTCGATACTGTGGGTTGTGTATTGAAAGAAACTTGGAAAGCGAGAAAGAAGGCAGTGGAAAAGAAACTGAAAGATCTTTCAAAATCAGGCTGCTAAGTTCGGGTCAGGTGGTGAGGGGGCCGAGCTGTGAAAGTGAATGTTAAGAGAAAGGGATGTTGTTCGGATGAGAGTTGAGGGCTGTCACTCATGTCAATCTTATAATGTTGTTGACACAAGCTCAAGACATGTCTGGTGTGAAAAGTAAACGACCAAAGGAAATGTAGAATAGATAGATAACTCAAACAAAATATCAAAGTAATGAATTGAAAGTTCATAATTATAATTAAATTTACAATATAAAAAACCCAATAGTAAGTTTCCAACTTCCAAAATATGATAGACATAAAACTTTTCAACATAAACACCATTCCCTGGGTATCATAAGAATCAACATTAAAAGAAAGTAGCCAATTTTATCTCTCTCCATCTCTCCCTCTCAGTATGCCACCACCAATCTCTCTTCTTTCTATCCTTTGATTTCGAGTCTAGGTCTATGTTCCAACTCCCCGTACAACCATCACTAGATTTCGACTCAACTCCCTTCTCCAAAAGTGTCTCGACACTCATGATAGACTCATCACTGCCTTCAATATCTGGCTTCAAGTTGTATACAATTTTACTCTCTACTTTGCCAATGAAAGTTCCTAATTTGAACCTCTCGAGGAATTGTCCGTCATCGTCCCAAATTATTATATCAAACTGTGGTGTTGTAGCAGTATCAATCCGAAGTTGAGCAGCATGCCGAGCACTCAACAAACTCATCATCTCATGTTTGCCGCTCCCGTCTATGTGGGTCTCATATGCAAGAGACAGCGAAGATGAATTTGAGGATTTTCCAGTCATTACACTATCGCGACGCTCACTCTGTCGAGAAAATATTGACTGGCGATTTGGCGGAGGTATTACGGGTATAGTGGCAGGCATAGTCGCCGCTCGATTTTGAGGGTTGCCAACTCCCATGTTTCGATACTTGTCTCCTGGTAATTCAATTCTGGACCTTGGCTTGCACAGCCTTTGAAGCATACCATTGAAGTCAGTTGGGGCACGGAGAGACTTTAGATTGGGAAATCCGGAGAAAGTGATAGATTTAGCAAGGATCTCAGAAGCCTTGTCGTCATCAGGATTCGTGATTTCCCAGTGAAGGTGTTCGAGGGTGGGCGAGGCAAGATAAGGGTGTAAGAAGATATCATTCTGGTCATTGAGCATAGGGGAAGGACCCTGAGATAAAGAGAATGATTTGAGGCTCTTCAGGTGAGTGAAAAATCGAGCGAGGATGGTGAGTGATCGGAGTGGTAATGATATTAAAGACAGCGAGGTAAGATTAGCGGAAGTAGGTAATGATGCATAGGCCGCTAATCCATTCGAGGTTATGCCTGGAAGTGAATCGAGTCGAAGTTTTTTGAGAGCTGGAAGGGAAAGCAAGTTCTCATCATTGAAAGAAGTACGTGGGAAGTTCGATATATATAAATCCTGAAGCGATGGAAGACGTCCAAATATTTCAGTGAATAAAGGTGAATCAATCATGCCACCGGGGCTACAATGAAGGACGAGTGTCTGCAAATGTGGCCAATTCGAGTTAAGACCCAAGAAATCGAGATATTGTTCAGAGCGTAAGGGGCCTGGTACAATCACAGGGTTTTCGATTTCATCAGATGCATTGTAAAGACGACGTATTGGACTTGGTTCGATAATCCAGACTTTCTCGACGAGTTTCGATCGCGTCCCCAGTGCATGGAAGAATTTCGTAAATTCATGATCGTATGGCTGATAGATTCCTGGTACGCGTTCCAAGTTTGGACATGCCATTATCACTGAAGCTACCAAGTCCATGTATTCCTCCTGATCTTGTTTCGTTTTGGCCGAGTCTGGCATTGAAGGAACTTTCAATGATTTGACATATTTGGCGAGTTCTGGTTGACTCCGAAGGGTTCGACGAAGGAGTCTCAACCTGATTCCATGTTTCGACTTGTACTTTTTCTTCATGTGCAAACTCGAATCACTTCCAACAAGCTGTATGTCTTCATATAGAATAACTCTTGCAGCACTCCACCATTTCTTATTGCTCAATCCAAGACTGTGCAGATCCCTCATCCAACATGTTGCACAACTTAGGCTCCCCGCTTTCAGATGTGATTTCTTGAGCTCCCGCAGAATAACCAAAAGGATTTCTTCGGGAAGTTTAAGCAAGCCCTCTCCTAAAGATGGCTGCGAGACAAAATTCGTCCAGGATACAGGTTCCTGCATCAATCGTTGAGGCTCGAGGAGGGTTGTTCGAACTGGTGGTCTGGGCTCAAATTCATATCGATTGGAGATTGGATCTGTTTGGGACCTTGTGGGTCCTACCTGAATCGTACTTCTTGATGCCGATTTGATTGAGGAATTGTTCGACACCGACGATATATCACTGGCCAGGCTGGATAAATCGTCAATCGAGGCACTGGTGCTCAATGGACTTCGAGGTCTCGAATCAAAGGTACTCGTACTCCCTGCCGATGCCGGTCTAGTAGTTCGTCGTGGTGATTGCATTTCCCATGTAATTCCTTCCCAAATGATAAGATCGTTTTCAGGAAGTTTGAGAGTATTATATGTAGGATAAGAGATTGAGGTTGTATCGTGTTGGCTGGATCTTCGCCGCTTCTTTAAGATGTCTCGATCCTTTCGGTTGTTTCTAACCTTAATGTGAGATGTCTGATCCTTTCGTAGACTACTGAGTGAATGTAGTGTTTGATCCTTTCGCAAACAATTAAATGAATGTGTGTACGTTGTGTGAGATGGGTAGGAAGAGGAAGAGGAAGAAGAAGAGGATGGAGAAAAAGTCGTGGTTCTACGGAGAAAATGTAGTGTCAGCCATAACAAGCCATATCGTTGCAAATGATAAACCCAAGAACACGACCTGATGTGCTTGAGGCTTTTCCGTTTCCGTATTCCCTACCCCATTTCGACGCCGTAAAAGAGTACTGATCGCGCGCCTAGGTAGTAGAAGATGCAGAATAAGATTAGGGTGGAGCGTTTATGTGCAGGGAGGTGATCCCAGAAAATGGCTAAAGCGCAGAAACAGTGGAGGGACGGACGTAGAATTCCCCATTGGACACAAACGAACCACTGAGAGAGCATAGAGGAATCATACTATTTTAAGGCACAGCCGCCTTTATTGCCTCCAAGTTCCAAGTGTAAGCTCCGAGGCTCCTGCCCTCTCACGCAATGGATGGTGGATGAAATGAATAGCACACCATGATTAATAGAAACATCTTGAACATAAATGAATGCTTCTGTGGGATCTGGATGGGAACACTGAACAGTGAGTGCTAAAGCCTATGAGGCCCGATTACATATCATCTTGATCTTGATGTACTATTCAATTCTCCCACCGACTTCCCAGTGCTACTCCAGCTTCCAACTGTTTCGTTGCCCTTTGAGTTCGGAACTTGTGGCGGGAGTGAAATGAACAATGCAACCCGAAGTTGGAGCCTTCTCGAAACGGGAGAAACAGTAGACTCGAGATGGAAGGAATTGAGAGATTGAATCTTCCATCTAGCCAAAGTGTAAAGGAAAAGAGAGTAATTGAATGGTATCTTTGGGTTTTCATACCTCGGATTTGGATCCATCTTCATCAAACAATGCATGGGTGGATGAATCAATTCGTTATCTTCGTTTAATTTACAGGCTTCAGTAGGTGGGGAACGCAGACGTATCCGGGGATCTAAATCTACCCCATAACAGCAGGAACTCAAAGTAAATATGAGCATCATCGTGTCTCTCAGCTTCTTCTTATATACATTTCCTCAATTACATCGGTAGTCACAACATCGACATCATCTAGAGACCCGCGTGCTCCATCTCTCACATCATCTAAATTGAAGCTGGATTCACCTGATTAGGAATCATGTCTCATAAATTAAAGGATTCCGACAGTGTGGAAGATATCTCTCAATTTATTGGAGAAGCATTCTCATGTGAGCCACGGCGACCCCAAGAAACATTGACTTTTCACTAGGTCGAGCCCATCAATCACTCCAATGAAAAATAAGATCTGCTACTTTGAGCTGCTGTGTTGCAGCGGGTGTGCGGTGTCAACATATGCCAAAGCATCACATTCTTTGGCTAAAGTTCTGCCAATTATGCAGAGAGTTTAGACGGCATGAGTTAGCGCCCCTGCTTGCACAACAGGAGAATTGAAGATCAAACTGGCAATCTTCCTGATCATTAAAGTTTCATATTTTTACTTCCGACATAGATCCCGAATCACGGCCTGCATCCATTTATTGATAATGCACTTTCGGGTGTAAGGCTGGCGTAAGAGGATCGAGCCGAATATAACTCATGATCAGCCCCGAAGACACCACTCATTCAGCTCAAGGAGAAGAACGTAATATTGGATTCGGAGCTGAAGCACCTCGTATCACGTGTCGATAATGTATTTTGATCTATCTTGGGTATTGGGCTGCATTCAAGTATGTTCTTGAAAAGGATGCTATGGAAGGTGCGCTCAATATTTAATGCCCAAGTTTGATCGTTCTTGAATTGAACATGATAGTAATATTATTATTCCGTGAAGTCACGTGGAGGATACACTATCATCTGATGCACAAATAGAGAGTTGGGAAACTTTTAGCTAATTCTGGAATCCAAACTCGACATAGCAATCATTTCAAGTGATACTTTGTAAAAGCACTTTATATATCAATACAAAGGACCTCACTATCCATCATGTTGATCACATAATACTCCCATTCAATGTATATCCATGTTCAGGACGCATTTCGAATATTTTGGATTCTGGAGTCGATATCATTCTAATACTACCACACAAAAATCTCAATATATCTATCCCGTGAGATTAGGAATGCCGAGATGAAGTTATGTGATACAAATTGTACAATAGTGCAACTTGATATCAAGATCGTTTCGGAATCCTATACTGTTCATTCTGTGCTCATTTTGTCCTTCTGAGGTGTGGAGTGGTGTGTTTATGGACATTTCCTTCCTTTTCTAATGTTTCAATCGGGCGACTCTCGAGGACACTTCTGAGGCATCGCCTCTGTAAAGTTAGGATGAGTAGGTATAATCAGGACTAAAGCCCTCGAGACTTTATGACCGTCGACATGCTAGTGGGTTGCTTGGTTCCTCCTTCCCCCTTCCTCTAGCTTTTCTGCTCTCTTCTTTCCCTTTTTAATCTACTCGTTGTCAGAATCACTATAAATATCAATTTTTGGTCGAGCATCATGAGTTCGTCCACGAACAAAACTTCATTAGTATTCGCAGTGGCTTCTATTAAGGTAGGCGTCGACCGATAAATAAACATAACTTTACTTATTACTTTGCGAACATCAACAGACCAAAGATACACTCTATCTTTCAGCACTTATTGCTTTTTTTAAACGACAAAAATGACCAAATCAAAGAATTCTGTAACAAGACAGCCACGAAACTCGACATCTCTTACCACGTTCACCTTATTTCCGAAGCTTGTCCCGGAACTTCGATCGATGATCTGGGAGCTGACGATCTTCAATGACCCCAGAAATATCATTATTGGGAGATATTTGCTTAGTGGGATCCGAGAAGGCCACCCAAGATGCGAAGAATTTGGATATATGTGTACAAGCGCTGTACCGGCAGTTCTTCATATTTGCATGGAAGCTCGCACTAAAGGATTGAAGTATTACAAGCTGTTGGAGTGGGCGCCGGAATGTTCGAAGGGAAAAGCGCGATTGGTTCCAGTACCTAAGCATGCGGCCAGAACGTACATAAATTGGGAAGTTGACAGGATCGTCATAGACCACGTCGATGATTTTATCCTCGGTAGTTGGCGTATCTATCATAATTATCAGGCTGGAAAGTTACAAAACTTCATGAAACTCCACGATGATGACCGGAGTTCTGCGTACGATCTCGCCCAGAAATTGATCGAGAATGGCGTGAAGTTTTTGGCGGTCGATACGAAAAATGATTCGGATTTAATTGAATCCTTTTTCGAGAGCATCTACCCCTGGGGATGTCCGGTAGAACAACTAATCTTCTACAGTTCTGGACAGAAGGAATTCGCCTCTAGATCTCACCGACGCGGGGCCGTTAGACGGGTATTGCCGTGGAGTACTTTCCGTCAACCAAAAGTACGAAATTCTTCGAAGGAGCCCACGTTAGCCCATAGATTTTTAGTTTACCGTTTCAAAGTTCATGCAGAGGGACGAGGCGTCATGTTGCCACGCGATGAGGAAATTCCGCAGACGGCTGGACAAGAAATGCCGAAGTTTATAACACCAATGGGGTTTGGAGGTAAAGACATGTGTGGATACACTTTTAAAGAGTTCCGGAGAAACAGTCGCTAATTGCGCATTAATGAGGGATGATGGTTTTCCGGTGGAAAGCAGAATCAATGTGACTTCGATGGACAATGAGTCTTTAGCGTAGCATGCGAATTAGTTAGGATAACGATACTACAATATCAAAAGGACAGAACATGAAGACTCATCTCAATATGACAGCGACTATGCTTGCAATTCTACCACCAACGGGGACATTGATCACAACGAAAACAGGTGCAAGTTTAGAACTATAGCACTATCCAAAAAATACAACTGTGCAATTCGCCGTGAAAATATATGATTGAAATGACTTGACACTTGAAGTGGTTGATCAGATATACATCAAATTAATATCCTCTCGAAACCACCATCACCAAACCCCAAAGCCCAAAAAACACCCTAGAAATTTTTACCGAACGCACTAAATCGCCACCACCCAACACCAACAATCCCTCGCGATTCCTCACCAAAGAATCCGTGATACCAAAACGTGATATATTCTCCTTATATTATTATTTACAAAATAAAATGCCCACTCATCTCAAACCCCTAAAAAGAAAGAAATGACAAGCACCACCTCGCACAATGGCATTGCCCCAACAAACCCCGCCTTGGAAATAAAGTACATCACTCACCCATCCCTCATGGCAAAGCACCACCTAACTAACTCACCCCCCCTCAGTCCCCTCACCCTCTTCTCCATCGCGCAGAAAGAAAAAAGACCTCTCTACACCTGTGCACCCATGGTGCGCTATAGCAAAGTAAGACCTCGCTTCTGGAACCCGCATCTCGACTGATGACATAGCTTGCTTTTCGCGAAACGGTCGCGCAGTATGGAGTGGATCTTTGTTGGACCCCAATGGTATGTTATGTGTTATGTGTAGTCTGCGCGTGTGATAGTGGGTGGTGTGCTGAGTTGTGCGAGCAGATTTTGGCAAAAGAATTTAATCGCAGTGTTTTTGCACGTGATTCGGGTGAGCACGTGGTTTTTTTGTGTGGATGGGATGATGATGAGTTGAGAGTGGGTTTTTGGGTAGAGTCCAGTGGCTTGCGTCTCCGAGGGTGAAAAATAATTGCTATGTGAAGGAGTCTAGGTTTGTTCATTTGATCGTGTTTGGGTCAAGATTGATGAGTATCAATCAGTGGCAATAGAGGTCTTTGTTCATGTTCACGATACCATATGGAACTTCTGTTGTTAGCATACAATGTGATAAAATGCAGAGAGGCTATATGAGTTTAGTTGAATAGGAAATCTCATCGAGATGTGCTCATGCACACTGCATATCTTCCAGCAGCAAGGTTGCATGCAGCACAATTTGAATACCCAACTCCCGACACCCATTCTCAAACTTCTCCTCACAGCCAGCCTCTTTTCCACCATCTCCCGCACACTAACATGAACCCCTAGATTTCACAACCTCCCCCACTTCCGGCCCAACCATCGCCCAATTCGGCGTCTGTTCCCCCCTCGAAATCTCCCGCTCCACCACCCTCCTCGCCCCCTACGTAAACGGCGTAGATATAAACTGCGGATGTCCACAATCATGGGCGTGCGCCTGTTCCATCGGCGCCGCATTAATGCACAAGCGAGAACTCGTCGCGGAAATGGTCAAGGAGGCAAAAAGTGCATTGCAGAGAGATGGCTTTGAGGGAAAGAAAACCGTCAGTGTGAAGATTAGGATTCATCGGGATTTACGGTATATATTTCCTATCTCTCTTTGAAGGAGAAGCAAGGAATGGGAAATTATAGCTAATATCACTACTAGAGAAACAATCGATTTCATCAAAACCGTCCAAGACGCCGGCGTAGACTTCATCACCATCCACGGCCGCATGCGCTCAACCCCCTCCTCACATCCCGTAAATCTCGAAGCGATAAAACTTCTCACAACCCATACCACCGTACCTACACTCTCCAATGGCGACATATTCACCCTCTCCGACGCCTTCCATCATACCTCGCACACCGGTGTCGATGGTGTCATGTCCGCCCGCGGACTTCTCGAGAATCCCGCCTTGTTTGCCGGTTACACATCCACCCCCTGGGAATGCGTCGATGTTTTTATGAATCAGGTGCTCAAACAACCGATACCGTTTAAACTCGTGGTGCATCATTTGAGCGAAATGTGCGGCACGGATCGTTCGCAGAATGGGGGGAATAATGGATTGTTAGGGAAGGAGGAGAGGATGAGGTTGATGGAGTGTAGGGATATGGTGGATGTGATTGATTTGATGGATGAGGTGAGGGGATTGCGGAGGTTATAGATTTAGAGAGTCTTGTTTTATAGATAGAAATGATGGATGGATATTCAAGATTTAGAAGGGTCTTCATTTTTTCAATTTTTGTAACATGTATTCCATTCGTTATATTCTACAACCACAAAAGAAATTGCGAAGTATCAACTGATCTGTCGGATGTCTTAGATACAAGAAGAGCTAAAGAGAAAAACGGTAAACTGAAAAAGAAGAAAAGAGAAAAAAACATAAGCAAAACGCGATGTCGCACGCCCGGGGTATCTTTACAAAACCATATCAAACAGTAACCTCATCCAACTCCCCATTTTATAGTTTCTTGTCCTTCCTAGAATGTAAGACCCAAGATCGAAAAATCATCATCCTTAGTCCAGAAATTTCCCTTATGCGGATCATTATAAAATTAATAAGCTCCGGAATATTCAAGCCGATCTCGTCGATTTCTCCCTCGCAAACTCTCGTCTCGTATCAGAAGAACCGCCTCTATCGCCACGTCCCCTACTTCCCCCCATTCTACTACCACCTCTCGAGCGTCCTCTATCCTTCTCTCTCATATGTGTGTTCTTATAGTCCGCCTTGGGCTTCTCAGTAGTAAGATCCGCTCCCCAATTCCTCGAATCTGCACCCTTATGGTCACCTGGAAACGACGCATTGACCGGCATAGTTCCACCCTGACAGCCATATTCTCCTCTCTCGTGCGCAAATCGTAGACCTTCCATGGAAACTCTCCATCGCCATTCCGCGTTGATTTCTGCAAGAGGAACTTGATTCTGGGCTGGAGCGCAAGGTGTGATGCCATTAACTGCAAATCCTGTTTTCCAATCTTTGGCGCATCCCCAAGAGTGAAAGCGGGTTGTGGTGCAATTGGGAACGGGACAATAGTATTTTGATACTGCAGGGTAGGGTGTAGGTTCGGATTCTGAATGGATACGGAAAAAAGAGAGGGAATGAAGACAGGTACCTGGAATATGGACGTATGGACATTGTTGGGATTGATTTATCGGGGGTTCTCTGGGTGGGTAGTTCCAGGGCCAGTCGCTGAGAGGAGGTGGTCGAAATGAGCAGCCATTCTCACTTGTAAAATCTGTGCAGATTTTCTGGAGCATACAGTTTGGCATTGGGCATTGAAAGTCGGGAGATGTCAAAGAAGAAGGACATATATGGCGGTGGGTTCGCGGAATTTGCAATTCAACTCTCTTAATATCGTCTGTGGTGGCTGTTGCAGGAACAAAGTTCTTCAACAATAGCTTCTGTGAGTAGGCTTTTTGTTGTTGATAGCTTGCATGAACATTGAAGACCCTTTTCCGAGGACTGGTGTTTGTGCTTGTAGCTTTGAGTGAAGTGTTTGCAGAGAATTGTTTAGTAGGTGAGGTAGGAGTAGACCTATGATCTTTCTTTCCTGGAACAGGTATTCTCAGGAGCGGTTTATCTGCCAACAAAACATTATCATTTCCACCATTTTCATCTTGATCTTCCACAAGAGCTGGCGAATGGGGAGGATCCTGGATGATACCTTCCTGTTGAATGTCCGAATAAACTAGTGCATTCGATGAAAGCTGAGGTGGTGAAGCCATGAAGTAGGGCGACGGTGCGTGCTGAAGGAATATTGGCGTCGGTGGGTTCTGGTTGTATGCGTCAAAATAATTGTAAGGACCAATTGAAATATTCCCAGGGCAATGTGTAGACCATGTTCTCGATCTATTGAGCAGTGGGTAGAATTTAACCTGTGTAGGTGGGGCACGGCTTTGTTCTACCATAAAACCTGGTTGTTGAATAACTGAATACTTCAATCGAGATGGGTTTTGTAAAGCAGGTGCTAATGTAAAGGGAGGTACAGGAGACCTGAGATCTGAAGCCATAGCTTTCGAAGGAGCGAAAGATTTCTACAGAACACAATTAGCGGTTTTCCTTCTCGGCAGACTTCAGCAGATCAAAACTTACCGCATCAGGATTGAACTTGGTAGCTGACTTCAAAGGTTCCGTCTCTTTGACGGTGACAGAATGTTTCTTTTCAAGAGCCAATTGTGCCCGTCTGTCTGCTGCCTGCCTCATCTCACATGCTAGTCTGGTAACCCTTTCTCTCTCTGTTAGAATCTCAATCTGCCTCAAAGTGCTTAGATGACTATCCACAATGTCTTTGATTTCTTGGGGTGGTGCGCCTTTTGCTTTGCTCATGACAACAATGCCATGCATCATGTGCTTGATGGCGTGAATAACTCTATGTGGATCATTTACAACAACGTCCCATAAAGGTAAACCTCCTCTAATGTAAGAGGGAGTATCATGGCGTTCTGCCTCGCATAATTCTTCAACCTCCATATTTTTGGTTTTCATGGGTTCCGGCGAAGCGCTGTAAATTTCGCATTCTGTATCGGCCGCCACAGCTGGAAATTGAAACGGAGGAAGAACTTCTTTTTGTGGAGGGCTTGATGTTTCTGTCGCGATAAAATTCGGGAAAAGCACAGTTGATTCATTATCAAATTCTTCGTCCTTCGACATAGTAGTATCGTCTTCTCCATTTTGCGTCGGTGAGTCCCAAGGAGTATTGGCATTCTCTCCTTCAAGAGCCGTTTCAGCAGTCTCGGTAGATAGAATACTCATACATTCTGCTGTGCTGGGCGATGAAAGTAGGGTTTCTTTTTCGGCGACGGAATCACCTTTGGGGGATTTCATTTCCTTGGTGGGCGTAACAGGAAGAGGCGGAAGTGTAGATTGATTTATTCGTTGAGATGTTTTTGATACTTGCAAAGCAAATAATGATCCCCAATTAGGTGGGGTGGCGATGGGTTTTTGTGCAGAAAGTTTTGGGTTGGATGAAAGTGCAGGGAATTCTTCAGTATTGTTTAATTGAAGCAAATTTATTGAAGAAAGACTTTCTTCGGTTGGTTCATTGTCCGAATCCATGGTGAATGTGCAAGTTGTCGGATGATG
Source organism: Botrytis tulipae (assembly GCA_004786125.1). Classification (NCBI taxonomy): domain Eukaryota; kingdom Fungi; phylum Ascomycota; class Leotiomycetes; order Helotiales; family Sclerotiniaceae; genus Botrytis; species Botrytis tulipae. The sequence goes on from PQXH01000004.1 coordinate 191,368, forward strand.
TGGAGGTTGTTCGGACTCAAGTTGACTGCAAATGAAAATGAGTTGATTCTGTTCAGCATCAAAGGTATCAGTAATGTAACTGACACAAAGCTTTATGGATTGAAGGGGATAGACGATGAAGACCAGAATTTGATAAATGAATGCACAAACCTTATAGTAAAAGTAAATGCAATGCAAGTGATTGTGCGGTATCTGATGTTATACGTGAGCTGCACGTGCTCAATTGTCCCAGCAAACTCTTAATCTGCTGTATAATTTTCAATCTCAGTGGATGAAAGAGTATATCTAAAGTTCATTCAATCATTAGTAAAAGAATCCTTTCCTTCCAATGACAGTACTTATCATGTCAAAATCCCTCTGATGGTGTCAGAAGTGAAGACTTGAAATAAACATACACTTTCTCGAATTTGTACTTCCTAAAGTCTCGGTCAGTCCTTAAACTCGGGACACACTGAGTGATTCAAACCTACAAATCTCTTTTTATCTTCTGCTGAGAGCTATGACGATGTAAATAAAGAAAATGCCAGTTATAGCAGACAAGACAATCATGGAAGTTCGAAATAATAGTGCTTTACGGTCAAGGTTGCTCCAACTTTCGAATTGCATATTGGATACTGAAAGGGGTTTTGATATATTAAGCTTTTGTTGAAAAGTAGAACACTGGGAAGATGGAAAAAAGTTGCCTGGCAATTCGGAGTATATGGTGGCAGTTTCGAAGGTTGAAGGTGGTGATGAGAATTTGTGTTGGAAGAGAAGAAGGTAGATCGAGAAGATTACATGATATATTGAAATCAAAATAATTGAATTACTAGAAGAAGCTATCGAAGCGAGCACCCAGATAGACAACAACAATAACAAAGTTGAGATGATACCACCTAAGTGATGTCTTGGTACCTACTTATAATCATATTTGTGAATCTCTAATACCCATCACTTTTGAGCAATTCATAAAGCTTGCAATTGAGTAAATGTGTTGCTTTGATAGGAAGTCAGCTATAGCTTGTGTTGAAATGCGCATGAATCTTTAAAGCTCGTTATTGGAGAAACCTTTGAAGTGATGATATTGTGATTTACTGTCAATGAGGAAGGCACAAAAGCATTGGTCAGCTGACATCAAACATAAATAACCTCGTTCTTGGGAAGAGGGCATGGATGATGGTCAGTAACCTTCTCAGAGTACGGATATATAAGTATCCAGTATGAGTATAACCAATGGAGTACGAGCCAACCCATTGAAATTCTATGACTGACTCCATTGCGACCTCCTCTCACTATTCCACCGAAACTCAACATCTACAGTTTTCATACTAAATCCATGACACTTCTTTGTGCCCTCCATTCCCCTCTCTTAATACTGATATCTGGTTCATATACCCATCGTAAATTGATTCATGCTACCTACATTACTCACCATCAACTCCAATATCAAGGATACTTTCTCCTTTCATAAGCGCTCTCCCGTCTGGCCTGAAGGTTACAAGGGCTTGCAAAGAGTATTTCACTAAAGTACAATATGGAAGACTTCCGTTCAATCACCACTTGGGATTGAGAAAATATTGTTAGGTGAGCTTCCTGTCATTTGGAAAATGTCGTCTAAGGTCGGGGCGAAATTCGCATATTGCTTAAATGTACGGACTGGAGATCACAACTAAGATAATCACGACACTTCCCAGTCAGTAAGTCGAAATCCTTTCAGTCAATAAAGTATCACATAAAAGTATCCGCAAGTAGGTCATATATGAAGTAGTAATATGAAATAATATTGATAAGCATACAGCTCTTTTGAGCGATGAAATATTGTAGAAATATCAAACGCCTTTTCCTTCCCATCACAGCAATAAGCACCTATGCTGAAAATTGTTTCCCAAATTTATCAATCGTAAATTTCATACATGTCCCGAACGGAACAGATTGAAAATGCCCCAGAAGCTCGCAAATGCGATAATAGTAATGTTAAGAAAATTCGTTGTCTTCGTAAAAATACTCTATTCGATGGCGCTAGCAGAAGAATCGCCAACGACTGGGTTCATGGAATCGCTCCAGTTCATTCTGAAATCGTCACCCAATTGCTTCCTCAAAGCAGCTTGGACGGCTTCCAAAACGTTGTTGAAGACACCAAAATTGGCTGGGTTCTCCTCGTCGTTCTCACCACCTTGGAACACACCAGTGCGGACCAAGCAAGTGTTCCAGCCGTAGTTGTTACCACCGATAATATCAGATGCTGGGTTATCACCGATCATGTAGATGTTCTCTGGCAACTTCTCCTCTCCGTGAATAGTCTCCATCCATGATGCCATGACCTCATCGGCATACTTGTAGGTGGCGAGCTCAGGCTTTCCGTAGACAACACGCTCGAGTTCAACTCCGGTGATGGACTTGTAAATGGCCTCAAGGGCAATACGGAAAGTACCTTGAGACATACGAGGAGTTGGATGCTCGCTAGGGCACAGGAGATCTCCCTGAGAGAAGTAGATTGGGATACGTTGGGAGACGGGGTCCTTGGCACGAGTACCGAGAACACCATCCTCAGATTGAAGAAGATCCATAATAATTTGGAGATCGGTGGCATAGTCGCGGGAATCAGAGAAGACAAGGATAGCATCAATCTTAACCTTGCTGAAATCTCTTGGAGTAGATGTAGCACGTTGCTCAGCGGTGAAGAACTCCTTGAGTGGGGAGATGGTAGGGATGGAGGCTACGATATCGTTTGGTACGACGATGTCCTTGAATCCGTACAACTTGGCGACCTCTCGACACTGGTAGTTCTCACCACCAACAACCAAGACGGTATCGTAATACTCAGCCAAAGCGGACATAGGAGTGTGGGATTGAATGAATTGTTCGGTTGCAACAGGGTTTCCGAGAATCTTGGAGAGCTGAGCACAACGAGTTGGCTCAACCTTTCCGGAACCGTTGGTCAAGAAAATATGGGGGATCTTGATACCGAGCTCGTTGTCGCCATTCAAGATCTCCAATGCTCTCTTTCCTTCAGGGATCAAGCGATCACCGTGAACGAGGACACCATCAATATCGAAAGCGAATGCCATGTTCTTTGCAGCTTCGGTCTTGCGCTTGGACATGTCTTGAACTTGCGAAGAGAGGATCTCGCGGGTTGGTTGGATGGCTGGCATTCCAGGTCTTGAAGGTCTATCTTGGGTGACAACAGATGAGAGACGAGATTGACGCTTGGAGCGGGGAATTGGCAGAGCAGCACCAAAGCTGTTTCTTGAGCCTCTACGTCCATTGGTTTTGTTTTCAAGACTCAATGAATGCATGAGCGATTGAGTCTCTGCGACGGAGGGTCTTGAAGCTGGAACCTCAATTGGTCCAGAATCATCTTCATCACCTGGAACCACCAAGTTGTGGTTGAAACCTGGAGCTGTTGAGCTTTTGCGTTCTGTTTGGGATGTGGAGGTTCCATTGGGGGCAGACTGGGCTTGAGCAGCCAAATCGCTATCATCGAAACCAGGCATGGTGAAATATAAGTTTGGAAGTTAGGGGTATAAGATTTTGGTGTAGAAAAGAAGATTATCTGTATCTGGTAACGGTAGTGAGGAAGAATCAGAAATATAATAAAGTTGAGAAGACAAATATGGCGCGGGGGCACAGCGTATATATCTGAAATTCAGGTTCTTGAAACCAAGCTAGAGAATGAGTAGGAATAACTTGTTAGGAACTGACCTTGTATTGATGCCGACGCCGAAGGGAGTGAGCTCATAGCACTGCATGATTGGATCCGTATTTGCAATGAAATATCGTCTTCGTCTTCAACTTGCCGAAAAGCATGCACCAAGATCCACAATCATGATCCGTCAAAGTATATTGAAACATGAATACCTGTACTTCGTATGTATCTTCAAAGCCGCCTTGGCCGGCGTGGAAAAGTTTTGTATCAAAAGCGGATCCCGTTGCCCTTATCCAGGCTGTCCTTGTCATGGGTGGAATCACGTCTGCGAATGAAGTCGGGTAGTTTTCCAATTTTGAAAATTTGTGCTTCAGATAAGGCAATAATGTGGGTTCGTCGGATAACCTAGTAAAGGGAAGGCTGCGAAAGTTTGTATTCATGAATTGCGTTTGGGTGGATAAGTTGTCAAGGGAAAGGGATCCAGCATGACGTCTGAGGGACCACATTAAAGAATGTGAGGTGAGAATAGACACACCGTAGTATGCCCGATTAGTTGATTATTTATACATACACGACGGGTACTTCGTAGTTTCTAAAACGGTAAGGGATCGATCCATATTTCTTCTGTTCTGTGTACTTCATTGACCTCCTACCATATCTTACTCATGCGATGTCGATCAATACTGAAGGATACCTCATAAAGCTTTGGCAGGAAAACAAATTGACTGATGCGTTGGCTCTAATTGCTGTTCTTCATTTCTTTGTTGTCTTGCGTGAATAGATAAGTAAGTCGAATTTGACACAGGATTCTGGTATCATGTCGATGAATGATCTTGTTCTTCGGATGATATGACATGGCACATATTGCACATGTTGTGAGGATATATTTCTTGGTCCCGGGGGTTGCCTTAGTTGATGAAAAGGCGTAAATAAGGTTGACCAGTGTCTTGGCTGAAGCTCGGATAAACCTTTATTCGGCTTAGTAAGCAACATCCCATCCGAGCTTTCAAGCAAACCAAGAAAAAATGGAATGAAAATTTGGTCCGATTTCTCAAGCCTTGCATATCTATCTGGGTATCTTTCTCTCCGAGATTTCTAACCGCCACAGCCTTGACTAGGTAGCCTTGGTAGCCTTGGTAGCCTTTTGAAACCGACAGATATTTTCCCACATGTCGCCCTTAGACAGGAACAGGAACAGGAACACTGCAAGGACGAAAAATGACATTTACCAGTGGCTTTTCCTTCATATCGGCATCGATCGATCTACGGCCCCTTTACCACATTTGCTACAACTTCCACTATACATTTACCATTGCCAAGCAACCCAACTCGCCCAAATAACAGCAGCAGTTAGTTACCACTTACAACTTACAACCCTCTTATTACGTATACTCCTTCATCATTGATAATTTCAATTCCACTCGGACGCTTTCCTCAACAGCTATTTGTCGCTTTACACTTCCTTCCCATAATTGTGCCCACCACCATGATATCCACTCTCAGGACCCTGACTCAAGTGGGTTTTACATGACTTAGCACAATTTAGAAGAAACCTTAAGAGGGGCATGAGGGAGCATGAATCCGCATGATACGTCATATTCTGTTATGTTGAGACGAAACATCATATGCAATCAAATCATCGATCCCGAGTGAAAGAAATCATGCAAGAGTTTGTGCCATGACTAGAAGCTTCTGTTGATACATATTTACTTACATATTCTAACGGAGCTTACCTAGGAAAATATACAATTAATTCATCCCACCCTTTTCTGAAAACAAACACACAGATTTTTTTTTCTTCAAATTATACCCCGCTTCTTTACCCCTCCGAGAGAACTCAGAATAATACACACATTTTTACAATATGGCAGCACCAGCAGTTACAGGTCCTTTGATCAAGTTGAACAATGGAGTTCAAATGCCAGCTTTTGGCTTCGGCACATTTGCTAGTGAGGGTAGCGTAGGAGAGACACACAAGGCCGTCGTAGCAGCCTTGAATGCAGGATACAGACATTTGGACTGCGCTTGGTTCTACCAGAATGAGAACGAAGTCGGAACAGCCGTCAAGGAGTTCCTTGCTGCCAACCCAAGTGTGAAGAGATCCGACATTTTCATTGTCACGAAAGTCTGGAATCACCTCCACGAGCCAGAAGATGTCGAATGGAGCTTGAAGAACTCGTTAGAGAAGCTTCAAACCCCATACATTGATGCATTCTTGGTACATTGGCCAATTGCTGCAGAGAAGAACGAGGACAGATCAGTAAAGATTGGTGCTGATGGAAAGGTAAGCACCGCAATACATTTAACGATACCTGCAAGACCACAATTCTAACAGTAAAACAGTATGTCATCAAGAAAGATTTGACAGAAAACCCAGAGCCAACATGGAGAGCAATGGAGAAGTTATACAAGGACGGACTCGCAAAGGCTATTGGTGTCTCGAATTGGACCGAAAAAGGAATTGAGCAGCTTCTGTCATTCGCTGAGGTTAAGCCAACAATTAACCAAATCGAGATCCATCCTTTCCTTCCACAACAAAAGCTCATCGACTACTGCCTTTCCAAGGATATTGTACCAGTCGCCTACTCTCCATTGGGAAGCCAAGACCAAGTTCCTGGAACTGGTGAAAAGGTTTCTACCAACAAAGACCTCAATGCAATCGCAGAGAAGAACGGTGCTTCGCTGGCACAGGTATTGATCGCATGGGGATTGAAGAGAGGTTATGCTGTTTTGCCCAAGAGCAGTAACCCAGGAAGAATCGCAGGTAATGCGAAATTGATCACTCTCAGTGATGAAGATTTTGCGGCTGTCAACAAGGTCGCAGAGGGCAGAGCGACCAGATTCGTTAACATGAAGGATACCTTTGGTTACAACGTTTGGCCAGAAGAGAAATAATTTGGGATTTGAGCTGGTCTCACATTAGGCGTCAGGATACCAATATGTAAATTAACGATTGATGGATTGCCATGAAATGCAATGACGACTTTTTTTTTCAATGCGTTCAATTTTTTGTCATCTCGAGGCTATCACTGAATATATCTGTGTGTCTGTTCTAGCATCGTTGTAGAGCCACATCAATGTACGGAAGATTATTATTCTACCGGATGGATGTAATGAATCTCACAGTATTAATGGTTAGGTCCCATTGACTGAAAGCAATTCTTCTGTCAAATTCATATGATCTCAATTTATTCTTCCAACAAAATCGTAGAGATGGTGGGGTAAATTCCGATGACCCAGTACCAAGTCACATCATCTGATCACGTGCCAATACCAAATCTGGCGTTGTGCAACCCTCTTCGGGGTCACCGCTGCTGGTTTATACCTACCTACTTTCTCAACTTCGAATCCCTCGTCTCAATTCTTCAGTGCTCGCTTGAATACTATACATCCACATCGTATCTAGTTACCTCACCCAGGGTCTACAGAAAAACTATCACTTTGGGTCGGGAACGATTTCCATCGTCTCCCATCATCCACATCATCTTTGGCACCCTGTTGGGAAAGCTTTCCGAAAGTTGATGCTGTTTGAATAGCTTAGGAATAAGATACAGTTGTCTGTGTCATTGTCTTGCATCGAAGGAGTACCTGTTTCGTATCACGCAGTTAAGATTGACGTGTACTTTTTCTCTAGGCACAACGTGCGTTTATCTCGTGGCTTATTCGCCGCGGAGTAGAGGACGTTTCGTTGTGCATCTTATACATCGCTTCATTTTGCATTGCAGTATTAAGGGCTCGCCTTTTATGCCTTCGATGTGTACATACTCTTTTTGATTTCACATACTACTTTCATACTTTCACCAAGTGGATAGTTTTACGGTTTCTGCTATCATAGAGTTTGGTGACAATGTTGTTGAGAAGTGCCACGTTACCATTTCTGTACTCTTATTGGATTCATATGACTGAGGAAATTGTACCTACCCCACGATGATCCTAGTAATCTGTTCATCTCAAAGAATGACAGAGGATTTTACCATGATGAGTGAGTAGCTTTTATCGAGACAATGTGGCACAAAAGTACTTTCTATTCTACGAACTTAGCGCTGGCAGGATACGCTTGCGTTTATGTATATTCCTTCGCCTAATTTCTATCTCCAAGTATGGACTCTAGCCCTGCCAATGGTTCATCCTATTATGCCCCAGAAATGTTGAAGGGTTGAAGCTCATCACTTTCTTTTTTTATGGGGATTTCTTTGAAATTATGTCGTGTGCTTGTGGTTGTGGTAGGTGTTTATAGACTTGTTGATGACGATTTAAAAGTTAGATGATGGAGCAAGATTTCAGTTTAACGTTGGTAATCCCAATGGTTTCATTGAGATCGCCCTTTGACTTCTTTGGGCAATGGTCGTCGGGTACTCAGGGAAAAATCAAGATGGAAACCGCTATGTACAATTCGAGGCAAGCATAGGTTTCGGATTTTTAATATGAAAGCCGTAGCCTTGAACAGAATCTATTCTACTCCACCAAACTAGACGCCATCATCTACTTGGTCTTCCAAGTTGTTGGATTCTGCTAATTTATATAAGTTCTCAACTTCAAATGTTTTCCCGTGGAGACAGAGATTTTATCTCAAGCAATCCATGTGTTGGATAGGATGATCACCCAGGGAGAAGTTTGCAAGTGGATTATCAGAATAACGAATCGAACGTTGGAGATGTATGAATAATCAGTAGTTAAGGGGGGAAGGAGGACAAAGATGAAGAATGAATCTTATTTCGAATTTCAAAACTTATAATGCGTGGTTTTGATATTTCACGGTAGTACTCATGATATCACATATATGATACCAAACTACAGGTATCCATTCCAAGCATATATGAAACATCTGTATCTAAGTACCCTTTCCAAAGTTTAATTCCACCATCTACACATACCAGGTTTCTCACATCCCATCTCCCTCTATCACATCGTAAGATAAACATCATACATAATACAAACCATCACACACCCTCGATCTGTCCTCGTAACCCTGACCTACACATCCATCCGTAATATTCAAATCCCAGCATCCGCATCTAACCCCCGTATGGCACGTTACTGAAGACTCAAGATTCACAATGAAACATACTCTCAGTCTTTCTACAATTCCCAGATTCCCTCACCCACCCATCTATCTCCTTGATGTTCATACAGAATACAGAAAGAACACATACATAATTCAGTTCATTTCAAACCAAATCATATCATATCTCAATCCATCTTTCAAGACCCAAGTACATAACACACACCAGCTCAAACACACAATCCAGCCTCCGTCACCCCATTTACTTATCTTCCATTCCCAGATCCGACATCCTTCCTGGAATATAGGATTCGAACATGCGATCTAAAATTTGAAAATCAGATAATCGATGAAAGGAAATGGAATAAAAGAATTTTCGCAAATATTCCTTCGATTCTCGCTATATAAAATTTAAGTATGTTTATAGACCGCTCCCCCCTCCCCCTTGGTACAAGCTCTTTAAATCCTCATATAGATACCTACCTAGGTAGTAAGAGATAGGTTACTCACTATCCCCGGACAGCATAACTCATCTATACCTGGGTATCATCCGATCGATGGATGGATGGATTTTCTTCAACCTCATTGCCCTAGCGTACTGTAGGGTAAGAGATTTCCCGCTTAAATGTACTGGTGTGTCATCCATCGTAATCCAATCCATCTCTGGGGTTCTGGTCTCTATTACTTTTCGTGGAATGGTTTCGGTACTCTGTCATTACTTTTGTTGATAAGACCCCGATGTAGAGGTATGAAAATTCGTATAAGCTAGGTCATTTGGCTAGAAATATAGGATACATGCAAAAACATACACGACGTCACATATTCTTTTGCATTGATTGAAACACATTTATTAATTGTTGGAAACCGCGTGTTCATTAAGTCATATTTGCCTGCCATGACTATGTGGTATGCATCTATTCATTTTCTCATGTAAGATGTAAAACGAAGGTCCGACGAATCAACCAATTGCGCATCAAGGGAATCTGCTAAGTACTAATTGCAATGTCGTTTATTGAGGAGCACCGCGTCCAGCACCTGCACCTCTTCCTGCTCCACCTAAGTTTCTAGCCCTGTTGATGTTGTTAGAGATGAATCAAAAAGGGTGGGAATACAAGAAGAAAAACACTTACATCTCAGCAATAGAAGGATCGTTCATCAAGCTTGAAAGATCGGGCATTCCACCTCCATTACCCCCAGCACCACCACCTCCACCAGCACCGAATTGATTGGCCATCTCGCGTATTCTAGGGTTGCTCATGAGATTGTTCAAAGCATCTGGGTTACTCATGAGGTTCTGAGCCATGCTTGCAAACATTGGATTGCTCATGATAGAGCTCAAATCTGGCATTCCACCTCCACCACCTCCAGCTCCACCACCGAACATACCCGCCAAACTAGCCAAATCTGGCATTCCACCTGCACCAGCACCGGGCGTGCCTCTCTCAGCAACCTCATCATCTTCTCCCGTAGCATCTAATTCCTGCACTCTCTTCTTCGCAGTCTCAAATCCCTTCTTCATCGCATCCGATCCTCCATTTCCTTCATACTCAATACCCTGCTCATAAGCCTCCATTGCACCCCTTGCGTCCCCCAATGCGAACTTTGCGAGTCCCAATCTCGACCACGCCTTAGTATATTTAGGGTCCGCATCAACCGCAGCCTCCGCATCCGCCTTTGCAGATTCGTGATCCTTTGACGCTGAATAGGCAGCCGCACGATTGCTTAAAAAGATTGGGTTGCCGGGAATAACAGCCAAAGCTTGCGAATACAAATCGATTGCCTTTTTATAATCCTTCTTAGCCATAGCTGCATTGCCTTGACTCTTCAAACCCTCTGCTTCTTTCTTTTCATCTGCGGTTGGTTCTTTGCCAGTGGGCTTCTCATCGGCGGGTTTGGGAGGAGCGGCGGCGGCTTGGGATTTTCTCAGACTCTCGTAGACACTGTAGATTTGGAGGAGGTTTTGGGTATCTTTGGGAGTGCCGTCTGTAGGGTCAACTTTGAATGATTCGGAAATGCAGTTCTGGGCGATTTCAATCGATTCGCGCTCTTCTTCGTTGAGAGTACCGTCGGTGAGGGAGGTGGAGAGGAAATCAATGATGGACAGGGCGAGACGTTGTTTGGTGGTCGCCATAGTGGGCAAACTGGAGTTCCTTTTGGTTAGGAAACAAAGTTAGGAACAGGGTGATTCAGAAATGCGTTTACAGGAATAGATCTGTAGTTATCGATACGAACTTGCAAGAATTACGTGTTTATTGTTCGAGGCTTTGAGTCGATTTATATTACTATCAATGGAAGGTTCTGGTGATGGATCAATTTGGATGGTGGGGTAGCAGCTACTACGGTGAGTATACGAACCTGATATGCATTTGTTTTGTCTCTTCTGAATCAACATACAATTGTAAATATCAAACGCTCCATCAACAATGCTACCAAATAAAATTTATTTCAATTATTTATCAATCTCCAGATCACTTTGTTACATGCTCATTGATGTCGTTCTCTCAACTCTGATCTAACATACGAAAAGTGCCTGCTTCAAAGTTCTCTTCCGTTCTCCTCCTATGAGACTTTGAACCTGCTAAAGATTCAAAACGACAATGTTGAGTGGCATTGTTTGTGAAATAATTACCTTACAATTTTTTCACAGCTCCAAGTAGTTCTTTGGAAGAAAGTTTGGGAACTAAGATCAAAAAAACATTTATAGTCTTTCTTATTTGTTATAGTGATACAATTACAAAGCCTCTACACACAAACCAGACAAATCTGAGGCATGATTGTCTAGAGAACACCACATCGTTACAATGATCCTGGACCCCTACCAAACTTTTAATTGCTTCCGTTTATGATTTCTGGATAACCTCCAAGACAATCTCATCCACCGTCATGCCAGATAAAAGCCTCAAAACAGGTATATCGACCCCCAGCTCGGTCATCGTCCACGCCCGGATGTCAACTGCAACCAACGAATCCACCCCAAGGTCGATCAAAGCTGCATGTTCTGCAACAGGCTGATCAGATGGGAGATGGAGGCATGTTCGGATCTTGGTGGTGACACCATCTAGGAAAGAATCAGTACAATTGCTAATCAGAAGAAACAGTGCCCACTTACCCCTGACGATTACTTCTGCTTCATCAGTAGATTTAGACTCTGATAATTGAATTCGAATCGAGGCATTGCCTGTTCTCTTTTCAACTCGATCATCCTGGTGCAACGGTTTCTGCTCCCAGTAGCGCGAGAACCGAATATTCTTCATCCAAGCCGCATTCTCCGCTTTATCAGTTGAGATTTTGGGAATTCCCGCTGTGACAACAGGCATGGAGTTGCACTGCATTCGACCAGCCAAAATTCCTTCAGCAAATAAGGCGTGTAGCTGTCGCTCACCCATGGGCAGACAGTATGCATCCAATCGCTCCATTTCCTGTGCCGAGTATGTTGATCGTTGGCGCTTCACATATCCAACATCTGTCATGTGGGAGATCTGGATCACTGAGCCAGCCAGCTTGCGCTGTCGCCGGCCCACGATCAGTGCCTCGGATGCTACATTGGCAGCAGTGTAGGCACTTTGCCCGAGATTACCTAGTGTTGCTAGAATTGAAGAGAAGGCGATGAAAAATAGCAAGGGTTGGTCGCCAACCAGATCATCTAGGTTCTGTAGACCCCGTACCTTGGGCTCGACGACCTGACTGAATTCTTCCGCAGTTGTTTTTTGGAAGAAATTCTCGCGCATCACCATTGCACCGCTGGCAATGCCATCGAGAGGGGGATGTTCGTTTGTGATGACGGTGTGTATCTCTTTCAAAGAGGCCGCATTGGTCACATCACTGGTACAATTAGCTCTTGTGTCAAATACTAGAAGGAAGCGGGGAAAATAGTTACTTACCCTGCTAGAGGAACGATATTGACTCCATCATCCCGATGCTTGTGGACCCAGTCAGTGGGCATGCGAACTTGTCGACTGGTAAGAACAATTGTTCGAGCACCGTGCAATACCATCCAGTCGCAAAGAGACTGTCCCAGATCTCCCGTCAATCCAACAAGCCAGTATGTCCGATCGGGGCGCAGAATATGCTGTGATATATCTATCGATTGATAATCAGCAAGTAGTGGGGTCGGGCACGACCAATCTACGATCGGGACGCTAGAAAACTCCTTGGGCTTGCGGTTGAGTAGCTCTGCGATACTATACTCCGGAAGCTGGACGGTAAAATCTGATTCGATATACTTTTGAACAGCGTCATGAGCACTTGTAAGTAGCTCAGTCATGTCTTGTATTGGCTGAAGGGAAGGAATTGAAGATGTAGCCGTAATCGCCGAAGGAAATGTGAACTGCTGGCAATGGAGGGGCAGAGAGTCTAGCACTTTAGCCGCAGCATTCTTTTCTGAGAGATTGATGAAAGTGTCAATTCCTTTGGGCAAAGTTGATGTAATAAGTCGTTTTGGAGCCTGTGGATTACAGTATTGCCATAACGCTGTGGTGGCCAAATCCTTCGTTCCAGTCACATAGTGTACTTGAAATTGTTTTGCATGCAAGTGGTATGACCAAAACTTTTCATAGGTCGCTGCAGCAGAGTCACCGGCATAAAGCAAAACACGATTTCCGGAGGAAATTCTATCGACAATGGACTTAATCAATAGGTGGGTGGCCAGAAGATCCAGGTATTGTGGGTGGGTGGAAGTCTCAAGATCAACAGGAATTGAAAGAGATATTGGGGCAGTTAGGATAGATGACAAGGTATCGGAAGCGGCGACAACCATTTCTCCCGAAGAGATGTCTACGCCTTGGTTAAGATAAATTGGCAAATTATGGGGAGGTATGGCTGCTAGTGCCGAGCGTGTCGTGCGGATGACACGAGAACTGCCTTGATAGGAGTGAAGGGGACCTTTTGCAACCAGCATAAAGTCATCCTTCTCCCACTTCAACTCAGTCTCATCTTCATCCACATGAACCGGAGTGATGATCTTCCTCCTCCAGCTGTTCAACCGGTAGTTGGCCTTTTTCAGGGGTTGTAGACGTGGAACCAGGACCCGACTCATTGCATCAATAACCATCTCAGGTTCCATGGTCCAGAGTTCATCGTCATCGCGACCTTTCGCCAAGCGTAGAAGATTATTTGCAATTAATGATGCCACCATGTCAGGTTTTGCTTCGTGACTCAGGTCAATCATCTGCAGACGCAAATGAGGCATTTCATGTAACAAAGAACGAGCCAAACCGGTGGACAGCCCAGATGATGCATTTCCACTCAAGTAATCATCCGTGACCCAAAGCATATGTATAGCCGTCCCCAAAAGGTTTTGAAGCCCTCGCCATGCCTCTTCAGATGGTTGAATCTCCAGATGAGCCAAATTAAGTACGGTAGCTTTGGTTGGCAAAGGCGTGCCATCTATTTCAGCCAGGGAATTAAAATGAGTAATGCGGCTCGCATGAGGAGCCAATAATTCCTTCAGGAGTTGCATGGTATCATGGGATGGAAAGTTGAGATCGGTAACAATGATCAAATCCTCCAGTACTGGCTCGCTTGATAAGAGTGGCTCACGGAGCAATTGAACCCGATCGTCAACTGCTTGAGAAACCATAACACTGATAGGCCATGTGATAGGATCCTTGAGCGGAGTGTGTGTGTCAACGCCGGAGAAGCCGGTGGTGGCTAGGGCCTCCTGCCATGCCTCCAGCGAGACGGTTGGTGAAAATCGACGTCCCTCCTCTCGACCTGCCCACCAGCCAGTAAATCCTCCGAAAATCAAGCCCAAAGCCATTGGTCCATCTCCCAGGACCTCGGCAAGTACTAGAAAGCCACCAGGTTTCAGTAAGCGTCGGACTCGCCTTAAAGCATCACTAAGAGATGATGCCACATGCAGAACGGCGTATGCAACTACCAAGTCATAGGTACCTTCAATGAACCCTTGATCCATGGGATCTTGGTCGAGGTCGAAGGTCTTAAAATCCATAAGATCGGCGTACTTGGAGAATTGCTGTGCGGACTTCTCGAAGAAACCAACTGACACATCAGTGAATGTGTAGCGAGCAAGAGACGACCCTAATGCTGGTAGCACTGATCTTGTAGCACAACCCGTGCCCGCTCCAATCTCAAGTACATTCAAACCTCGATGGCGATGCGAGATCTGGGAGATAATTTCCCCTAGAGGTTCCTCAGCTGGGGCGCAGACCATGCTATTCTGGTACCAGTCGCTTAAAGCATCATCCGCCATGAAGCTTTGTAGCATTGTGGTATCTTTCCTGATGACTGGAGGAAGAACCTCGAACGCCATCTTGATCAATCGGAAATCAATATCTTCATCGGAGTATTGGCAACAAATATGCTCAATCTCTTTATCTGTGTCAGATAACCAAGATGGTGACGCATAAGGATGTTTTCCTACACGCACAGTTTCTTCAAGCCAAGAGCAGTAGTCCAGGAAGGCGCCATGATGAGGTTCAATTTCGATTGTTCGGATCCTCTCGCCTGTCTTCTGATCGATAAACTCGTGGCCGATCTGTCGAAGATAATACAATGACACTCTCTCCCATTCGAGAGTCTTTGTTAAAGTCTCAGGGGAAGCCCGGCGAGTTCCCAGCGCTAGCTCGCCGTTAGGCTCAGAAACTCCCCAAACTGTCTCTGAAAAGAGCACTAGGTCATTGTCCTCGGTAGCAGGCGACACAGGCATAGTGTTAAGTCCTTCCATCTGGATAATTCCTTGCCCAGAGGAGTTGAAAAGAGTGACATCCCCGCAAATACCACTACTGTCGGCCTTGCGCAAAAAGCTATCCACGCTGAATGTCCCTTCACGCCCCAGGCAGGAGAGAGAAAAGTCCAGGGTCACCTGATCAACAGATACTGGCATGTAAAGATTCCACATACTCCCATCGTGATGATCTGTAAAGGCAGAGAATAGAACCTGAATGGCATTGTCTAGTAAGGCTGGGTGAAGAACGTATTCATTTTCCGCCGTATGGTCCCAGTCAATCTCCGCGATCGATTGTCCCAGAGATCGACGAAGCCCGCGAACGCGTTGAAACAATTCTGTATATTCGTAGCCCAACTTGGCTAGATGGTCATATGCTTTGGTATGGTCAAGGTTCGTCATGGTGGAGGAGAAAGGAGCTCTACCAGGCAAGAGATCATCAACCGGGGAGCCCATCTCGAGCATAATGTCCATAGTGGCAGCAGTGGAGAATTTCCCATCATCTTCCGTAGGAGGAATGTCAACACTCAACTTCGCCTGTATGACAGACTCCTCGTTCTGCGACACAATCATGGTGACAGTGATGTTGGCCCCTGAGGCTTCATCAATGCGAAGGGCTTTAAGAAACTTGACGTCCTTCAGAGTAATACTCTGAATGGATTGCCCGGCGGCAAACTGTCTACAAGCCTCCAAGGCCAATGCAATATAGCCCGTGGCAGGAAAAATGATTTGACCTTCGAGTGTATGACCACTGAGCCAGCTCAATTGGTCAACTCTCAAATTATTAGACCAACGATACGTTGTGCCAATGTCACCATCGCCAACCTTGTATCCTAGTAGACTATTGACACGTTTTTGAGACGTTTGCTGATTCCAAATGCCCTTCGTCGAGCTGATTGAAGGTGGTGGCAGCCAGAAGCTATTCCGATGGTCCCAGGGATAAGTCGGGAGGCCAACGAGTGATAGCTTTGTATTTTCTAAAGCTTCAAAGTGTGGAACTCTTGCACTTCCCAAATGTACCCACAAGTCCCCGACACATTCCGAAAATGCCACTAGATCAGTCTTGGCTCGGTTGAGAGTGCTAGAGTATGGAGGGGGATTTTTCCGCACAGTTGTTATCGTCTGCATGGCGGGGCCCTTCAAAGCGGGATGAGGACCAACTTCTAGACAGAAATTGATATCAGGTTGGAGGGATACCGCGTTCCGAATGGCATGATGGAACATTACTGGATTCACCAAGTTATCAACCCAGTAGGACGCTCCCAATTTGTCTGACCCTGCAGAAGAAACTGATTCTCCTGATTGAACACTTGAGTACCAACAGGGGGCATCGCTCGAAGGGTTCAATGCTCCAATTTGACATTCTTCAAGCGAAGCCTGATATGCCGAGGAGCATTTTGACATATGATGTGAGTGATATGCGGTTTCAACATTGAGCATCCGGTTGAAGATCTTGCGGCTCGCTAGCTGGGCTTGAGCCTCCTCTATGGCATCTGCATCGCCGGAGAGAGTTACACTAGATGCAGAATTTATAGCCGCAAGGGATAACCTGCCCTGGAATTCGGTAGCTGCCAACAATTCCTCTGCTTCATCCTGGGACAGTCCTGCGGCCAACATCCGACCCTCCTGATTAGATGATGATATGAATCGGGCTACATGTAGACCTCGATAAAACGCGATTCGGATAGCGTCAGCTGAGCGCAAAAAGCCGGCGAAATATGCTGCGGCAATTTCTCCAGATGAATGGCCAACGACTGCAGAGAATGAGATACCACAGAATTCCTGTAAGAGATGACCAAACATTAGTTGGATGGCTGTGCAGGCTGGCTGGCAAATCTCAGGAGAATTAATTCGTGATTCCTCAGATGGCCGTTCCAACTCCCCTCGAAGACTCCATGTCGGGCGATCTCCTTCCGGAAGTGATTGCAAAGCCTCGTCTAAATCATCAAGGAAGACAATTAGGCTAGGATGAGCAGCCAAAAGCCCAACTCCCATTTGGGCCCATTGCGCACCTTGACCGGTGAAGATGCCAAGGATTTTTGATTCTTTCAGCGGGGATTGATATCCAATCACTCCTGATTCAAGTGAATCCTTAATAGCTTGTTGAAGAGATGCGATCGAAGAGGCGGGAAATCGAACACGAACTGGGAGAAGAGATCGACGGGATGCCAGCGTGGAAATTAGCTCGGTAGGATCAATGGATGGGTTTTCTTGTAGATATTTCTCATACTGTTTCAGCATCGAAATCAAAGATTGTTCCGAGGCAGCAGAAAACACATAAGGAAGGGAAGAACCACTTGTTGGTAACGGAGATGTCTTCCGACATCCATTTTCAGCTCGTAGCGGAACAGACTCTAGGATGACATGGGCGTTGGTCCCTCCAAAACCAAAGCTATTGACGCTTACTCGACGGGGAGTATTGGATGCTATCGTGGGCCATGGCTGTGCGCTAGTAGCCACGTTCATGTTGGTACAATATGGTGCGACCTTTTCATTCAATTGTTGAAATCCGAGATTTGGCGGAATAACGCCATGTTGTATGGCCAGAGATGCTTTCAATACTCCGGCTAGCCCGGCTGCTCCTTCTGTGTGACCGATGACAGTTTTGATGCTGCCGACTAACATATGCGCCTCATCGGGCTGTGATGATGTGAGTGGGAAAGCCATGGCTAAAGCTTCAGCTTCCAAGGGATCCCCCGCTTGAGTGCCTGTACCGTGGGCCTCAATATATTGTGGTCGGTCGGAAGGTTTTGCGGGATCTAACCCTGCTCGATGATAAACATCCCGAATAAGATTTGTCTGAGCAGATGCGCTTGGCAAGGTGATTCCACTAGTTCGTCCGTTATGGTTAACGCCAGTCTCTCGGATAACACATTGTATATTGTCACCATCTGCCAGAGCAAGTCGGAGCGGTTTTAATAGCATCGCGAGAATTCCTTCGCCCCTGGCATAGCCGTCGGCATTGGTATCCCACATCTTGCAGCTTCCTGTGGGGGAAAGCATTCCCATGTTGTTAAAACCGATAAATGGACGACCATCAAGGAGCAAATTGGCCCCTGCTGCCACAGCAAGAGTTGATGAGCCACTCCGCAACTGCTGTACTGCATGGTCTAAAGCTACCAGACTAGATGAGCAGGCAGTATCAACGGTAACTGAAGGCCCGTGCCAATCGAAGAAGTATGAAATTCGATTCGACGCCTTATTTGGGGCAGTACCGGTGATATGATATTTGGGGATGGCCATGTGATCTTGGCTGCTGAGTGAGAGATAGTCGTGAAACATCACTCCCGTATAGACCGCGGTATTAGAGCCGCGCAGTGTCTCCGCAGGAAGTCCTGCTTCCTCTAGAGCTTCATATACTGTCTCGAGCAACAGTCGGTGCTGGGGGTCCATTGCTTGTGCTTCCAATGGACTGAGACTGAAGAATGATGCATCAAATTCTCGCACATCTTGTGAGAGAAAATACCCTCGCGGCAAGGAATCATGGCGTGAGGAAGAAGTTCGATCTGGGGGGAACTCCTGAGAAACATCGTAAGGGGTTTGAAGAAGATTCCAAAGTTCGGAGGGAGATTGGCATCCTCCGGCTAGACGACAACCACTACCGATAATGGCAATGGGTTCATTCATACTGAATTGGAAAGATGTTGAAATCAATTGTTGAGGACAAATGCGGGAATGTACGTATATAAGGTATTTGATATGGTTGAAAATTGCCCAGTGAACTGGAACACACAGTACGGGATAATCTCATCTCAAGAACGACCTACGGTAAAACCCCGAATAGCATCATCTCATGTATTGATGCCTCGACAAGCATGTGACATAAGGAACTAGCATCATCGGCCCAAAACCCTATGCTAGTACTAAGCTTCGAGATACAATGAACAGCAGTGAACGCAGCCCACAATACCGGGGATCTGATTGCGATTGAAATCATATGAGATACCTAAAGCTGAAGCATCCCTAGCAGATAGTATTTAGGATGATTGTGATTGGCTCGCTTTTCTCCGACTATGTCGGTCGATGCAACGGAGGAATCCGATTTTGGATCGATTTGACCAATCAAATGTGCTTCTTTGATTAGCTAGTTCCCCTCTCTACTGCAGGAGAAGGGGTTGGAAGAAGACGAACACGTACAACCCCTCTCTCCCGCTTTAGGCTATATTTCCTCATCAATTAAAATTTCAAGCTCGGTGAGGGCTACGTAGATCACACTATAATTCAAGTCGCTAAATCTCTATGCCAATACATCTTGTACTTGATATACAACTTGCGAGTAATGTATAAAATCAGAAACAAGGTTAAACAAACATCCACTAAGCCTCAAATAAACAGTCAAATAATCCCAAGTCTCGTTAAATTTTGATCGAGTGATCTGATTCATATAACAACAATGATATTTCGGGTATCAATATATAAAATGATACTATTTGAGTTATTTGTTATATATTGTAACCTCAGACGACAACAAACACATCGTACATTAACATTAACCACTACAATCTACACTTCTACTCATTAACAAAATTCTAACCAACATAGGTACCATCTGACTCGTGCCAGATACACGGGCTGGCTGAATGCATGCAACACCGACGCTATATTGACCAGACTACTCCTCTTGCAGTTCGCTATCTTGTGGTATATGCGTCTCATTTCTAAATTGTATACCCTCCTGGCCACGTGGGTACCCGTATGCCTGTCTGAAGAAACAGTATCAGAGATGCATCACATCTTGGGTGTACCGGATTGCGTGGCCACTGCATTAAACATCAAGGTCCAGAATCCTTGAAGTAAATCCTTCAAACTCTCTCACACCAAGCTGGGGGCAGTCTGCAGAAAATTTGACACCTTGCGCACCATAGCGGGGTCACGGGAAATCTCATGTCCGCTATTTGTCTCCACGATGTGAGCATTGGCCGCGGTGCAGAACTTCGCCAGAATAGTGGAGTCACTCCTGTACATATCTTTGGAGCCAATGATGTGCAAGGTCGGGATATTGATACAGCCCAAGGGACTCCATCGCAAAGGAGACCTCCCAAAGGGCCATAGTAGCTCCGTTTCTGAATCCCAGTTGCCCTTGATTAGTGGATGGTATGCAGCTCCAAAAACACTTGTAATATCGTCCGTGGAGCACACCACTTTTGGCGTTTTTGATGCCCCTCCAAGTGATCGACACTTTCCATCATGTGATAGTGTAAATCCTGGGCTGTCTAGATCCCAACATTGAATTGCGCAAAAAAATACGGCACATCGAAAGTCATCTCTGGGATCTTGGCGGGCGGAGTCGTGCAGAAGATATGAGGCTGCAAGTGCAGCTCCTTGTGAAAATCCCAGAATTCCATCGAAGGGACCTTGCGTGTCAATGAAGTCCTCCAAGCGGTCAATCGCTGCCAGTACGGCATCTGGAGAAGGAACAGTAAAATAGGAATAATAGGGCCCCGGAAAGAACATTTCGACTCCTGTTTGTGGCTGTCAGTTTTATGATACAAAGGGGATCTGTTCGGGGTTTCTGACCTGGCGCAGGCGGAGTCTCCATTTCTCCCTGAAAGAAGACAAATTCATGACCTGGAAGTTGACGCCTGATCATGAACAACTGGGCTTCGAGAATGGCCTTCCCAGTACCAATGCCGTGCAAACAGAGGAATCGCATAGTTATCAGAAAATTTAATTTGGATGTGTCTGGATGGTTTCGAGGTTATTCGGTTTACGAGAGGCCTTTTTATATAGCCCAATGTCTCTTACTAAAGTATCTTTCTGGATAAATAGTGAGAAACTATGGTTGACACCTACGATGGTACATGTTTCGGGACCTGTTGTATGAATTCACAATTATACGTAACATAAAATCTATGTAAAACTATATTTCGTCTTAGTTTTCATGCAGAATCATTTAATTGATCGATTGAAATGATACTTTTTCTATGCACTACATCACACTAACACTATTTGTTGAAGCTCAATGTAACAAGTTGAGCAAGCAAAATATTTTGTGTTATTCAAGCTCAAAAACGCTTTCTTGTTACAATGAGTATTCACCACAGAAGCTAATCACTCTGGAATACTCCCAGGAAATCTTCATGTGAATATCAACTTTCCACGTTCATATGGTAGTTTTAACTAGTATCGACCACGCGTGGCAAAGTCTATAACCTGCTGAAGCCTGCCTTAACTTGTTACTACCTCACTTGTAGATAATGTGTCGCAGAAATCACAATGCAAGTTCAGGATCTATCTAATTTTTAGCCGTATAATAGGAAATAGTGAAGCGATCTAGATCGGCAGGTATAGAGCATGCAGCGCGGCCTAAGGGGGACACCCTTCAGCCACCCACCCAATTTCTTTATTTATAGTCTCGGAATGCAGTAAAACCCATGGTCGATCTCAGTATCATCTCAAAGTTCTCTTTCCGTCTCTCTATCACTGAAACGAGAGCAAAATGGCCAAACTCGACTCAGAGTTCAACCCCCCTCAATTCAACTTCGTGCGCGAAGTTGTTGATCAATGGAGTCGACATCGTGGAGACTCTCCCGCATTGGTTCTAGTCACGCAGAAAAGGCGCAAAGATGTGTCTTATCGTGAGCTGAGTGAGCGCTCTATACAAGCTGCATCCGCGCTTTATGAGCTAGGGCTCCGACCAGGAGACATCATAGTGATTTCGGCAGCACGGTGTCGAGACTGGTATGAGATTCTATGTGCCTGTCTCCGCAGTGGAATTATCGTCTGCCCTGTTGCTAGTGGACTCTCTAGCGCAGATCTGGAACATCGAATCCGCAAGGTTCACGCCAAAGCCTTCGTCGGCGACCTTGTCCAGGTGGAAAAAGTGTTGCTTGTCAGATCTCGTCTCGCTACGCTACAGCACATGATTCAGATTGGGTATGATGATAGGATCGCAGATGCGATCGACTACTCGGTCTTGATGGCCCCTGGTAAGGCAGATGTAGTGGACACTACGATCAATTCAGTGGCAAACTCCCCTGCCGTCCTTTATTTCACATCCGGCACGACTGGGGAACCCAAGACTGCCCAGCATAGCCAAGTTTCTCTAGCTCTGAGTAGCAAGATTGCTGGAGAACACTGGGCTCAGCTTTCTCCCGGTAGCCTGTTCTGGAGTCTTTCAGAAGTTGGCTGGGTGAAAGGTTCATGGGCTGTTTTTGCCGCATGGAATCATGGGGCTGCATTACTGGTTGATGAAACGCCGAGTCAGATGTTCGACCCCATTCATACGCTCCGAATTATGCATGAATACCCCGTCACCAACTTCTGTGCGACCCCAACAGCCTACAGGCAATTAGTCACGGCACATAGTCAAGAGTTTGCGACTTCGCATCCTCCACAGATGATCAAAATCTGCATAAGTGCTGGCGAGACAATCGAAAGCACTGTGATCAAGGCCTGGGGGGAAATGACGCGGGGAGCAACAATTTTGAATGGCTATGGTTTGACAGAGACGGTTTTCCTCTGCACTGAAACCATAGATAGCCAGCGTCCAGGATCAATGGGGCGACCTCTCCCAGGCATTCCACTGGAGATCTTAAGCGATGACGCGGAGGCAGTGGTGGTTGGAGAGGAAGGTGCCATCGGAGTTTGCCTTTCTGACTGCAAGGATTCCATATACGGTGTCTTTAATGGTTACATGAACGAAGAAGGTGTTGTTACTCGGCCAACGGTACGAAGTGCAGTGGGTAAAGAGTACTACCTAACAGGAGATCGAGCTTATCAAGATGGAGAGGGCTACTTCTGGTTCAAGGCCCGAAAAGATGACATTATCAATTGTTCGGGATATCGCATTGGACCCAGTGAAGTTGAAGCGGTCTTGCAGAGCCATCCGGGGGTGCTAGAATCAGCGGTGGTTGGTATTCCGGATGAAGAACGTGGGTCTATCATTAAGGCCTATGTTGTCTTAAACGAGGGGTATGAGACTAGACCTCCGCGAAAGCTGCAGGTCGAACTTCGCCAGCATTTTCTGAACAACAGTGCATCCTACAAATGTCCCCGAGTCATTGAATTCATACCCGGGGCTAAATTACCTCGAACGGTCACCGGGAAAGTACAACGGCATGAACTTCGAGCCTGGGAGCAGAAGTCCAACCAATGACATCACTTTCTCTACGTGTTCTTTATGTATTCCTTAGCCTTAAGAGCAATAAATCCGACGATCAATATCCACTATGTCGATTGCATATGCAGCTACGATCGATATCCATAATTGCATATGCAAAGTGAATGAAAAACAGTTTAACCCCTCCTGCAGTCACCGTATTGTTCCGTAAAACCTTATGAAGTGGAGACTTGGAGCGATTCACCTACCAGATGTATGTCTTAGTGACCAGGGATACTACAAGCCTATTTTTAGCGATTAATTCTGTTTAGACAAATGCAAGCTATGGGTGGCAACATTTGGTAGGTAACACAAGTACAAGTTATATTGGGATTTCATGTAGAAAATAACCCGACATCAAAGTTTGCCATGAAATTGTAATACAAATTTGAATTGATGTTGAATTTTCAGCTATGTGAGTACACCAAGTACACCCACGGAAGAAATTGGCGGCCTTTCCCAATTGGGCTTAGCTCGACCATCTCGCTGTCTAGAATTATTCCTTACGATATGATTCGTCTAAATGTAAACGTGGCCACCACTGACTGAAACAGTGTTTCCATTGATCCAACTGGCACCAGTGCTAGCTAGGAAGGCCACAACATTAGCCACCTCTCCAACGGTACCATGACGTTTTGCCGCGCTCGGCCCATTGACCTGTGTATCCCGAAATTCATCTGGAATGTCTCCTCCTTCGACACTAGTGTCAATCTCACCCAGCGCCAAGTTGTTGACTGTCATCTTGTAAGGGCAGGCGAGTTCATGGGCCCACTGGCGTCCCAAACATTCCAAGGCAGCCTTGGTGGATGCGTATAGGGAGAGATTGTTGATACCTATACGAGATAGTCCCGACGATCTGCAGTGTTTTGTGAGTTGCTTGCCATGAAATAGAAGATTAGGAGTACAAACATATTGATTACTCGACCATCTTTTTCGGCGATATGAGGGAGTAAAGCCTGCACAAGAAGATGTGGTGCACGCACGTTGACCATGTATTCACTTGATTGAATTGTCAGTTTTGAAACGAAATGGCATGTTTCAGGGAAACACTTCAAATGCTTACTGATCAAATAATGCCCCGTCCAGTTCTAAGACTGGTAAAAATGGAGGATATGATGCAGCATTGTTGACAAGAATGTCAATTTTGCTGACATTGAGCCCTTTCAAAGCCTGGTCGATAACACGACGTCCAGCGTCCAGCGTCGCAAGGTCAACTTGCACCAGGCAGGCCACACTCCCTACTTCATTAATTTGACTTGCGACCTTTTGAGCTGCCGGGGTACTTTTATCGGAGTGATACACAATGGCAACTTTGGCACCGCGCTTGGCAAGTTCCAGAGCAATGCCAGCTCCGATTCCACGGGAACCTCCAGTCACTATGGCGGCTTTCCCCTCGAGGGAGATATTGGGGGGAAGGTTAAACGAAGTCATTGTCGATTTTCTTAGTTGAGTAGACTGATTGAGGAGGAAACTGAAATCTGATGGAGGAGTAGAATTTCAACACTTGGGGCTTCCTGAAAAGCATGAAGCCACGTTGTTATGAATCGTCACGAATGGCACATGCTGAAAAATTCATCTGTAAATCTCCACATTGCGTGTTCCTTGCAAACATAGCTCAAGTACTTCTGCAATGCATATCTCACGCAAGGCGTGTTCCATCGTCGTACAGACCTGTCGGCGGCAATATCATGCGCGATATATCTTTCAACCTCACACAACACATAAATGAAGAATGCAGGGTGATTTGGCCCTGCAGGGTACTCGTCCGCTGCTAAAACTACCTGCGCACTACGAAAATGAGATTTTGTAAATCCGTCAAACAAGTCAATGTTGTTCCCGCATAACTAGGCTACATTGCCATACGGTAAGCTGTGTGATGCAATGTTGAAGTTGAAAATTGAAAAATGGTATGGCATGCTCGAGTCAGTTCCTGTCGGATAATTTGCCCCCCCCCCCTGGTCTAGTTCGCCTACATTTCTCCACCCCCTCAGCTCCCCTCTCTTTCCCCACATCCATATCCCCCGTCCAATATCAGCTCTCACTATCAAAACTCCACATCATTCGACTCTTGAAGTTACAAGTCCTTCTAGAACTCACATTTCAATTGTTTTCATTAAAATTCATCAGTGAATGAGTCGCGTTGTGGGCTCGCTCTACCCCTCACTAATAAATGATTGTGCTTTGATAAGGTCATGCAATAAACAAAAAATTATACAGAATTTTTTGATGAATGACCTTTCTTTCACGTCGTTTGAAATTACCATTATAGGAAATCTCTTTGAGAGATTCACTAACTCAAACAAAGTCACCGTGTATTACGAATCACTAGTATGAGATCGCGAGTTTCTAACTTGGGTTAGGCATTGGGTTAGGCACAAATATAAATTAGGAAAGTCAATTTTTTGGATGTAGATTGTAAATGCAATGGAGTAGAACAGATCAATCTAACACAAAATAGGAAAATTCCCCTCAAGGGTAATGTTTTGATATATAAAACCACACAATATAATGCGTTAATCTAGTAACTAAAATAAATACTGAAATGAGATTTTGGTTTTAACAGAATTACTCATTCGGTATTATACGCAATACTACAATATTCAATAAAGATTAAAATTTGTATCACGCACTGTCTCAAAAAGATTACATACCTGCTGTCAAATGTGATTCATGACTTTGGTGTAGTGGACCGTACATATGTATCCAGCAACAATTGCATAATCATTGTTGATAAATAACGAATTGAAAATTAAAGGTAACATTAGTTGTTCTACCCTTTTGTGTTTCCTCAACTACGTTTCTCAAACAATCTTTGAGCTTTTTCCAATTCCACAAAGATGGGCTCCACCGTGCGAGAAAGTACTTGCTATGATTCGACCTATCTGGCCGAATACTATGACATTTGGACAGGTACGCGCAATGACACCAGCTACAACTCAAATGCGCTCGTCCAGATGGTCTCTAAAGCACCATCCTCACATATTCTCGTGCTTGATGCTTGCACTGGCACTGGCCGGCTGATTCAGGCAATAACTAGCTATGCGAAGAATCAGTCTGATGTTTCTCTCGCTAATGTGGAGTTCATTGGACTCGACAATGAGCCCCATATGATTGCGCGAGCAGAGAAAATAAACTCAAAACTGCCTGTTCAATCTGGCTGTCGAGGTATCACTTGGCTTCTGGGCTCGGCGTTGGAGATGTCCTCTATTCCCGTATTTCAAAGAAAAAAAGTTGACCTTCTCACAATTGGTTTCGGGAGCATTTCCCACTTCTATCAACCAGGTCAACCTGAAAAGTTCTTGAAAGAGGTGGCTCATATCCTGACTCCGGGAACAGGAATAGCTCATATCTCGATTGTGAGCAAGCTCATCGCAGACCCAGAGTTGGGTCTGGATAAGGATATAACAGATCCTTTGCCACCTAGTGAACATTCGAGTGTCGAGTTTCCAGGTGTAGTTTATCGGGAGAAGGTGGTAGAAAATGGCGTTCAGGGAAATACTTGGCGCGTGGTCAGAGACATTGAGGTCTGGAAGGATGAGACTTTAATCGAGAAGAATCTGGACACAGCTTTGTTCCGTGTCTGGACTGAGAAAGAGCTGAGGGAATTGGTTTCCGGAGCTGGCTTGCGAGTATTAGAGATAATTCCCCAGGAGGTAGATACATTATTTGTAGTGGGATTTTGAAGTTTTGTAGCTACACGCCACTAAAATCAACATTTATTTTCCGTGTAAATAACCTAGAAGTACTTCAGTACACAAAGAGCTGATTGATACCCAATGTGTACATTGACTTGCCGATCAGTGCGGCGTAATATATATATGGACACTCCCTCCTCAATTTCCTGCCAAAATTACATATCATTTTCAGAATTTCTTCAGACCGCACACGGTAATTCACTATGGGAAGTATCGGCGAAACCTCGGTGCTTGCAATTAAATCCCCCCATGACCTCCTCAAAGATTCCTGGTGTCGGATCCTCAGTCTAGACGATGAAGATGTTGAACCCGACTCCAACTTCTTTGCCCTAGGTGGAGATTCTATAGATGCCCTAAAAGTAGCGCGGTTGGTACAGCAAGCTGGGATAGCCCTGAATGTGAATCTCATGCTTCGTCATCCCCAATTCTCGGAGATGGTAAAAGCTGTTTTGGAACAATCACTACAAAAAGTGAAAGTAATCGAACGCCCCGAAAACGCGGTCTCTACCCGGTTCATTCAAATTCCAGAATCCCGACAGCACGAGGTGCTTTCATCAGCAGTGCAACAATGTAACATTTCCGAGTCGGATATAGTGCGCCTATTTCCCTGCACACCGATGCAGACGGGCCTTGTGGTCCTCACAGCTCAACAGCATGATTTATATTGGGCCCAACAAAGCTTTGAATTACCGAGTGACTGGCCACTTGCCCAAGTAGAGGCTGCTTGGAAAAGGGTGGTTGAGGCGAATGAAGCACTTCGCAGCCGGATTATACAGCTGTCTGACGGTACTTGTTATCAAGTGGTACTCCACTCGGAAACCGGCACATTAAATGAAGAGGTCAAAGGCGGTAATAGTAATCCCCCATTTGGAGAGCCTCTATTCTATTGTTGGATAGAGCAAGGGCGACTTAAATGGCGTGTCCACCATGCTGTTTACGATGCGTGGTCGCAGCGGTTGATATTTAACGCGTTGGTAGATGCCTATCAAGATCCAACCAATCCAAAAATCGTTCACCCTCCCTTCTCATCCTTTGCTGGATATCTGGCGCAGATGGATTTGAGTCAGTCTATGAGCTTTTGGCGCCAGAATTTACATGGCTTTGAAGGACAGGCATTTCCCCGGCCCCTAGCAAGGGACGAGCCACGAGATCAGGCTCATGTTTCGATGGAATCTCCATGGGGCCAGAATCAGCATCATCTCGGGTTCACCGCCGCAACGGCCATACAGACAGCATGGGGTATTGTTCTTACGCGCTATAATGAAGCTTCCGATGTTGTTTTTGGGGTGGTAAGCATGGGAAGAAGCGCCGCAATTGCGGGTGAAGATGTCGGCCGTATCATCGGGCCGACAGTTGCTACTATTCCTTTCCGTTTGCAACTGGAGGAATCTACCACCGTAAATGAATCTTTATCGGCTACGCAGTCGCAATATGGAGACTGTTTACCTTATGAACATGTTGGTTTAGCACATATTTCCTCCCTGGGGGATTCCGGACCAGCCCAAGCATCCCGCTTTCAAAGTCTTTTAGTGATACAGCCTGACGAAGTTGATGACAGCCCTATCCATGAAATAATGGATGACCGACGAGATGATTACATGGAATATCCTCTGTCACTCGAATGTTTTCTCGGCTCAAATTCAATTCGCCATGTAATAACTTACAGCAAGGCCATCATGGGGCAATGGGAAGCGGAACGACTCCTCGAAAAATTTATTCATGTGCTAAATTGGATCCTCCAACCATCAAATCAAACATCTCTTGTATCACAACTAGACATGTGGACCGCGACCGATGCTAAGATTATGCAGCAGTGGCATTCAACCCCTATCGACTTGATCGAGGAATGCATTCACACGTTGATTGAGCAGCGTTCAGTTGTCGGTAAGTGGGAAGATAGTCCTGCCATTTGTGGATGGGATGGCGAGTTTTCATACAGTCAACTGCTCTCAGTATCGAAGCGGTTAGCTCAAAGTCTTCGTTTTGCGGGTGTGGGTCCAGAGGTTTTGGTGCCTATAGCTCATGAGAAGTCCTGTTGGACTCTGATTAGTATACTCGGAGTTCTTCAGGCGGGCGGTGCGTTTGTTCTGTTGGATAGTGGACTACCGGTAGCTCGCATGCAGACTATGATTTCGGTGGTACAAGCTCCCCTTATTATCTGCTCTGAAGCTCTTCAATCCAAAGTGTCCGGTTTAGCCAATCGAATACTCTGTCTGGATTCTGTGATGCGGAAAGAGCTGCTACAGGCGCAGCCCACGAACCATACAGATGCCTCCTTCTCCCCTTGTGTCGCAGCGAATAATTCAGCCTATGCCGTTTTCACATCTGGTACCACTGGAATTCCAAAGGCCGTGGTGGCAGAACACCGTCAAGTTGCTACTGCATTTCATGCACAGGCCATGCAGGGTATGTTCCAGCGCAATCGTCGTATGCTGCAAGTTGCGACCTATAGTTTCGATCCATCGATTGCGGACATGTTGGGACCACTGTTCGTGGGAGGAGTAGTGTGCATCCCACGAGAAGAAGAGGTTCTCACCGCACTGGCAGGCGTTATCTCTCGGTTCCAGGTAGATGTGATTGATATTACTCCATCAGTGGCTAACATTTTGGACCCACTCGAGGTTCCGAACTTGAAAGAGTTGCGACTAGGTGGAGAGGCTGTAACTGCGGCGCAGCTGAAGCGATGGACCAAAATACCACATTTTCAATTCCACAACAGTTATGGTCCCAGCGAATGTTGTGTCACCGCGGCACTGACTCCACCGCTATATCCTTCAGTAAATCCCTTGAATTTTGGTTCTCCTGTCGGTTGTCGCATGGTGATTGTGCATCCCGATAATTGCAGTCAGCTGGTGGCATTAGGGCTCGTAGGAGAACTCGCGATTCAAGGCCCTATCGTCACTAGAGGATATCTGAATAATGCAGACGCTCAGAAAAGAGCATTTGTTGAGGTATCTCCATTTAAAACTTTCTCAGAAGCTGCACCACCATGGGCGTCAAGAATTTATTTAACTGGAGATCTGGCTCGATTTGCACCAGATGGCTCTGTGATTTTTGTTGGTCGCAAAGATCATCAGGTCAAGTTGAATGGACAGCGTATTGAGCTTGGAGAAATTGAAGCTACTGCCACAAAAATCGAAGCGTTGGAGGAGGCTGTCGTGATGATCATCAAGAGCAATGGTCGTGCAGAGCTAGTTCTAGTTGCTCAGTGTAAGAAAGATTCAATATCACAGCCAGAAGGTATCCAAGACAGCAAAATCAACAGCAATAATAGCTTGCAAGAGATGAAAATACTAAATCTACCGGATGTATCTGCCAACACCCTGCGGCAGCTTGCCGCAATGCTACCTCCATATATGATACCGGCCGTATGTCTCTTAACAGACCGTCTGCCTTTATCACTGACTGGTAAGACGGATCGCAAGGGACTTCAACAGTGGATAGAACAACAAGATCTCTCGCCTTGGCGAAGAACTACCGCAACAGCTACAATTCCAGCTTCTGATACTGTGGCCCGACAACTTAGCGAGCTACTTGAACCTTTCTTACCGGAGGGGTCTATTGAAGACCCAGAGAATCCTACTGATTTCGCTCCCGTGTCAGCAGGACTAGACTCGATTCGCATGGTCTCATTTGTGCGTGCGATCAACCGTACCTTTGGCATTCTCTTACCACTAAGTCGGATACCTCGCACCATGCTGCTTACTGAGTTGGCCATCACAGTGAAAGAATTACAGTCTCGGAAAGACACAATTGAAGAGGAAATAGTGGATAGTGAAGATGTTGAGCCAATGCTCCGTGATCTTCAGAAGGGGATCTCAAGCTATTTTGCGCCTGGCCCCACACCTTCCTCCGCTATACACAACGTCTTTTTGACAGGGGCGACTGGATACGTCGGGACTGCCATTCTCCA
Organism: Botrytis tulipae; assembly: GCA_004786125.1. Lineage (NCBI taxonomy): Eukaryota > Fungi > Ascomycota > Leotiomycetes > Helotiales > Sclerotiniaceae > Botrytis > Botrytis tulipae. The sequence continues at coordinate 222,389 of PQXH01000004.1, forward strand.
AAGACTCCTTTATACTCCTTCACTCCAGCGAGTTTACCTTCTTGTTCGTGCAGAGGATGAAGTCACCGGACTCGAGCGCGTGCGCGCTGCAGCCATCAAAGCCGGTTGGTGGAATGAGACGCTACATTCTTCCAAAATCCAAGTCTGGGCAGGAGATCTTTCCAAACCAAGACTTGGCCTTAATAGCTCCCAGTGGGGACAGCTGGAAGGATATAACACAACCACCAATACCTCTCAAATTACTGGAATCATTCACAATGGAGCTCTCGTACACTGGCAGTACAGCTACTCTGAGCTCCGAGCAGCCAACGTAGATTCTACCACACAATTAGTATCGACAGTGACACGAAATCCGCATATTGCTCGCTTTGAGTATATATCCGGAGGTGCGCAATGGGATCCTTCTGAAGAGGAGACTGTTTTTTCCACACCCACACTCCAGCGAAAGCTGCACGAGACAAATGGTTACGGACAATCAAAATTGATCGCCGAACAGGTCGTAGCAGCAACGGCAGCACTGCAAAAATCAGAGGGAATCTCAGGAAGTCGACTTGGTATCCTGAATCCGGCTTTAATCATTGGTGGCCCAAGCCATGGTCATGCGGCTAACCTCGATGACCTGATCTGGAGACTCATTAGCGCGTGTGTGCTCGTGGGCGAGTACTACCCCGAGCCCGAGGAGTGGATTTACATTTCTAGGGCAGAAGATGTTGCTGAGATGACTGTAAATGCCTTGATTAACCCCACGGTGATCAGGAAGCAAAGAAAAATGCTGAACGGAATTCGGGTAAGGACTTTTTGGGAGGCGGTCAATGCTGCTCTTGATACTCCCTTGAATGCCAGCGAGACTTATACTGTCTGGCTTGGTAAGCTAAATGGTTCTTTATCCGAATTTGGTGATGGGCATCCATGTTGGCCTGTTATAAATGTCATTGAGACGATGGGCCCAGGACTCCTTAGCAGTCCGGCTCCTGTGTGGACTGATGCTGATGATTGGGAAGAGATGGAGCGGGTCATGGCCCAGGCTGTTACACTAAATGTAAAATACTTGCAAGACCTCGGGTATCTTGGAAGGACTGGGTCTGGCAAAGATTTTCCAGGGGGCTTTAGGAGGAGAGGTTGAGAACTTTGTGAGTTTGCGGGGTTTGTGTCCCACTTTTCTTCGCAGGAATCTTGGCATTTTCGTGGTAAAAATTCGTTTGATTAGTGACTACCCATATAAAGTTTGTTTTTGGGAATGAGCTTTCTTTCGTCTAGATTTTGTTAGACCTTAACTACAACATAACTACAACATCAATATATCAGTCTCATTCATTCAATTACCGATCGATTAGTCATTTTTTGTTCTTAGCCTTCATCTAAACGAGAAAATGGAAAGACGGAATCACTCCAATAGAAACACACGCTGAGGTCCTGACTGGTAAGGTTATTCTATTTTTGAATGATAACATCGTCATAAGTTTCAAGGTTATAAGACGTCAAAAGATCAAAGGTCTTCAAATGTTTGTATTGATGTTCAAGTCTGAATGATTGTCGGTTGATTTGATATCTAACATTGAAAGAATACATACGTTCGGCATTCCGGTTTCCGCGTCTAGCTAAAGAGCGTGTACATCTCCTCAAGAACTCTAATCGGCCAATCTCTAATACGAAAAAAGGAAAAGATCGCAGGGAGAGGTCTGTGTTACATTACGATATACCGGTTCAAGAACTTATTGCACGTTGGCTGCTTCTTCATTGATTTTTCTTGCCGCGCTTGCCTCCTGATTTTAATCAATATGAATTGGTGTTTGACACCAGACTGCCCGGTTTGTTTTAGTGACTACATAACACTCCTCTATGTGAGCATCGTCATATCTTGAAAGACATGGTTGGACGCCGATCCCCTAAGATAGTCATCCAATCAATGGTCACAGCCCTCTTTGAAATAAGCTCGTGCTCTCCAATCGGGATATGGCAAGAGAAAATCCGAAAAAAGAAAGAAGAAAATGTTAGTATCACCAAATTAAGTACAGGATATATTGTCAAAGAGATAGAAAAAGACTTTGTTTGAGTCTGTTAAACACCACTAACTTGGAAATGAGAGGATATATTTATATTCTGATGTTATCTTATTTCTATACTTCAAGAAGATGTATTGACCGCTGTAATGACATAGGCAGCGGAATAAATTTAGTATGTCCCGGGTACTAACTACTTGCATACGAATCCATCCCAAGAACTGAAAGCCTTCTCACAGTCCGTCTGATACTGGGGCAATCCAGCAGCATATGTGAGTAGCTCCCGTTTCTTACCCGGAATGTTTCCACCCAAAAACCACGAGTCTGGAGAATCGAGGAAGAGCGTTCCATCGAATTGAGATTTTACGTGTTGACTCCAAGTTTCCTGTGCGGCGACAGTGGGCTCAACAACAGTGTTTCCTTGCGCCAGTAGCTGTTTAATTGCATCACAGATAAGTCCACACTGCACCTCGATGCCGATAGGTCCACTCGAAAAGGATAATGGACCCTGAGGGCCTGCTAGAAAAAACAGATTGGGATATCCATTGATGGTCATTCCAAGATACGTCTTCACGCCGGACTTCCACTCGTCCTTCAAAGACTTCCCTTCAACACTATGAAGCCCCATATGAGTGAGCCCGCCAGTAATCATATCAAAACCTGTGGCTAGGGCAATGATATCAAGAGGGTAGAACTGACCATCCGTGGTGGTGAGGCCGTCCGGTTGGAAGGAATCAATAGAAGTGGATCTCAGGTCGACTAGATCAATATTAGACCGATTGAATTGGTCGTAGTAGTCAAGTTCACAGGTAGGTCTTTTCGCACCCATAGGATGTAAAGGCTCTAGAGGCGCCAGGAGATCACGTTTGCGTGGATCCTGAATTCGTGAACGGACCTTTTGAGCCCAGAAGTCGTACATTTCTCGGTTCGCGGCACGATTGATCATTACATCCTTATAATTACCGTAGACGTAAGGAAATCCGCCAGTCTTCCATAAATGCTCGCGGAAGGCTTGTCGCTCAGCCGGATCTACTGTGTCAAATGTGTTGGTTGGTGCGAATTGATAGTTTACGCCGCTGAGATGCGTACGTCGATAGTGATAGAATTCTTCGTGGGTCATTTTGGGATCTTGAAGCCAACCTTCACCGTGCATAGGTAGAGCTGTGTTGGGGGTACGTTGGAAGACAGTAAGATGATCTGCTCGTTTAGCCCAGTCTTGCACTATCTGCAACCCTGAGGCCCCTGTGCCAATGACTGCGGCTCGCTTGCCCTTCAGCTCAAACCCCTCCTCTGGCCACTCGTAGGAGTGCGCCACTGTTCCTTTGAACAACTCAAGTCCGGGGAAAGAGGGGATATGTGGTACTGTGCCGGGTCCAGGGCAAGCAATCAAAAATTGACTGGTAAATTGACTGCCGTCTTCAGTTGTTGTATGCCATCTATCCCCCCGAAATTGACCATGGGTGACCCGAGTGTTGAATTGAATGTCTTGTTTCAACCCCAATACTTTATCAAGGTATGCGAAGTATCGTCGCAATTCCGGCTGCGAGGGGAACTTCTCACTCCACTTCCAGTTGTTCCAGATCTCTGGAATTGATAGGGCATAGAATGGAGCTTCAGTGTCGACTCGTGCGCCAGGGTATCGGTTCCAAAACCACGTTCCTCCCAGATCTGATGCTGCTTCCAAGACAAGACATCGGTGACCTTGTTTCCGGAGATGATAAAGAAGAGTTACTCCTGCAAAGCCAGCCCCTACAATGATAATATCATAGTCTAGTGGTTTGTTTGTTATTACGGCCATGTTTCTGGTAGGGGAGAGGAAAGTGTGGAATGGTGGTGAAGTTGAGATGAAGAGATGAATTTTTTTGGGTCTTCTGGCTTCCTTCTAGGAATCTTGCCACATACTTATTTGACAGGTTACAAGCATTGACAGCTGTTAGTGTTTATGTACGAACTGTGGGCTTAGATGTAAGAACTGCATTGTCACCTGCAGACTAGGAAGTTGGTTCAATCGCCACCCCAAGACAGGCTGTCGCATTTTACTAATTGCGCTAAATACATTTCAAGTCGGACAAAACCGATAATCCAATTCGAATCAATTTGAAGTAAGTTATGCACATATATTCAGCCGTATGTATGCAGTATGAATTCAATAGCTTATCACACATTACACCTATCATTGTGCTTCTACCCTCCCAACTCATTGCTTCAATGGCTGGTTGGACTTCAGTCCAATCTGGTCCGCAACCTCGGTGTAATTGTGTTGCCACAATCCACCTCCTAGTGTCGGGTACTGAGAGCGCCAGGCACACATTTTTTGTGCCAGTGGGGTCATGCTCTCTATAACATCACGGGGAATCATAAGCGGATAGCATTCTTCTGGTGTGAGGTAGCTGGCTTGGAAGCACAGGGAGATTCCGCGACGCCAGAAGTCTTCAGTACGGTTTTCACCGCCACCGTGGCAAAGCCTGCCTGTGAAGAAGAAGACATCGCCAGTCTTCATAACGGCGGGAACCGCATCCTCCTCTCGACCCCAATCCTCATAGTCCTCCATCAAGTGGCTCTTGGGGATACCACGAGTGGCGCCATTTTCGGCAGTGAAATCGGTCAACGCAGTGAAGAAACTGATTTGGATCTCATCCATCCGGGGACCCAACTTGGTCAAACCGGGAAACTCTGCTGTGTCGCGATGTAGCTCTTGAGCTTTGCTTTGAGGACCGATTTCGATTACTTGAGCTGTGCACATCCAGTAATCTCCAGATTCCTTGCGGAAGATTGCCTCGCAGATCTGGTGCAATAGATCGTAGTTGAGAACTTCCTCGCGGAAGGTTTTGCTGATAGTAGGTAGGTTGCTAAGTCGGCGAGTATTTGAACCGTGGAATTGGGTAATCCATTCTTCCTCTCCGACATTTCGGTGTGTGCCACATTTGATCTTGGCTAACAAAGGGTCTACCTCTTTGTTGATTTTGGCCATTTGCTCCTGTGTGAAGAAGTCCTCCACCACAATCCCGCCATCTTCGCGGAACATCTGGAGGATCTCCTCGACGGGTGCCTTGGCACTAATGCGTCGGAAAGGGGTTGGGACACTGACAGTCATTCTGAATAGAGAGGATAGGAAGGTGAAATTGAACGGGGATGGCAATACTGATAGTTTCTTTCAACGAGTAAGAGATCTCTATTTATGTCCGGTCTCAACAATCATGAGTAAGGATACGTCAGTGTCTTTGCTAAGCGTACATATGCATGCATTTGTGACTGTTCTCACTATGGATGTTATGGCGACTTGAATCAGATTGACTACTTGTCTTGGTGATATTCATGCACCACGTACTTCTTATCTTTCGTTCCGACGCGTTGCACCTGCATGATTTCAATACGGTCACTGAATTTAGTGCTTTGTACAGGAGCGTAACGACTCTATAGTCTTGGGTACTTATGCAGAAGAATTTGATGATCGGTCATTCGAATTTCCAATATTTACCTGGAGCAATTTGATTTCACTATGGGCCTTACAGCGCACCTAAAATCTGCATATTTACTTCATGGGGATAGTAAAACCTCCTATAACATTGAGCGAACTATAATACATTCATCCAAAAAATCCTTAACTACCTAGCTGGACACATAGTGACAGATGCTGTATATTACAAAATTCTGATGGTGTGAATCCCCTACTGGTTCCGTATCATCATTTAAAACATAGAAAAAGTTTTTAAAAACTGACGGAAATAACGGCGTAAAATTAGTTCAATAGCTTTATTTTAGAAAATGCCTTGACCTTTTAGGGTATCTAGTCAATTTTGAGGAACTTCCTTGATTTTTAAAGCATTAAGATAGCTTCCCGATTGAACCAACAATTAAAATCTATCGAAAGTATATATATGCATTAAAGCATGCAATGAATTTTATAGTGCAAAACTGAAAGTTTCTTACCTAGGTAATTCTTCAAGAAAGTGCTTGAGTCAGTGCTTGCTAAACGATTCGTCACTTTTAGTGTGGTTCGGCTAGCTTTTTCCGTCTCCTGCAGTCTAATTCGGCTAGCTTTACCCCCTCTTTCAGCTCCTCTTCTTCCCGCATTCCCTGTCACCGTCTACCATTAGCTTGCATCTCCCGAAACGCTAAGATTTTAAAGTTTCCAAACTTTAATAAGTCACCCTCCTGTAGAAGGGCGTGAAGGGAAAACGCGGGACACCAATGATTGGCTCTCTTTTTGATATTCGCTGTCAAATCGAACGATCAAAATTTCGCATCACCCATGAAATAATCACATCTATAAGCTCTCAAATGTGTTGTGAAACTTGTCTCTATTAAAATGTAAAATGGTATCGTTAAAAATTATTGAATCAATCAAATTATTGGAATCCAGTCCGAAGTTCGTCTTGGATCCAATGAATCTCCTGGCCCCACTATTCCTCTGTCTGCTCTGGTTTTCGATCACTAAAACCTGCGTACCTGGCAGCAGTCTTGATCCTGAATTTCTTCCCAAAGTAGATAAACACAATGTTACCACCGAGTACAACAGTCGTTATGAGGCCAAATGTCACATAGACCCATGTCAATCCAACACTATCAGTCCAGGGCTGAAGAACAAAAATAAACATTGTCAAGATGGCGTTACGGACAAAAGTCACACCCATAATTGAGTCGGCAATGATCTGTAAATTATGCCGTCAGTAATTGCTAGTGTGAGGCTTAAAAAAAAGCAGAAAACTTACGTCTGTGTATGCATCAGTCAGGTATGTAAGTGCAGCGCTGCTAGTTGGGAGAACCCCGAAACAAATGATTCCAAGCCCAAAGGCCGGTACAAGCCAGTTAGCGCCGTTGTTCAAACCGATTCCAAAAATAAAGACACCCGCTGGGACGAAAGGTGCGAAGGCGACAGAAACCCAAAGACGCATCTCAGGCTCAAAGACACCGCCATTTCTTTTGGCGAGGTAAAGAGAAACATAGTCACTCAAGAAGCCACCAATCAAAGTCCCTAAAGTAGCACCAATGAAAGGTGGAAGGCCCATCAATCCAATTTCGGTAGGATTGAACTCATATGGGGGAAGTGTCATGTATGACGATAGGGAGGTAACTGGAAGAACAATGCAGGAAATCAAGACACCGTATTGAAGCGACATGAAAAAGACAGCCGGTATGGTGAATATGACCAAGAAAGGCTGGTAAGTGTGCTTGAAAAGTTGACTCAGTGGCATTGGTGAGTTCGACCACAGTGCCAATTTTTGCCAATAAGACTTTTGGGGAATTGAATGATCAATTTTGACCTCTCCGATTTGAGGAGCATCGTTTAGTGCCTCTGGGTCGTTGTTGTTGACTGCCTCTTTATTTTCCGGCTGGCTGGAGACTTGTTCAGTTTCAGTTGTCGGACGGGTAAACATTGTCTCTTCGTAGCACAAGATAAACACAACAAGGCCTGCTCCAAGCAATATAGCCAGCCACCACCACACCCAGCGCCAGCCTTGGCTCGAAGTGATGAAACCGCCGGGTAACGGTGATAGAGTAGCTCCGGTGATCATGAACCAGTAGTAGATAGAATTCACGAGTCCTCGCTCATGAAAGTAAAACATATCAGCCACTGTCATCTGAACCATCACTTCTGCTAATGCACCGACCGTGCAACTTAACAGATTAATCAACATGAGCTCCGCCACAGTCCGCATCCTGGCGTACCATATACTCATTCCACATTGAACTGCAGTGCTGAAGATATAAACTGGTCGTCGTCCGAACTTCAATGCAAACGGAACGAGTATAAATCCGCCGATACACAACGCCCCGTTTCCGGCAGCAAAAGCGTCATTGAGTATGGTGTAGCTAAAACCAAGCTCGGCATTCACTGGCGCCCAGGTCACGGTTGCGATGTCGATTCTGCTTGCTTTAGTATTTCTATATCATATCTGTGTGATAGAAGACCACCTACAGTGAAAATACCATCAAGGTATAATAGGAAATCAATATGAAATTCAGGTACTTTCTCCATCGTGGCCAGTTCTAATAATTTGATGAGATTAGCTACTTAGCATACGCAGGGAGACTAAGCTTTCAACTCACGAGAGGGTCATTTGGATCGTTACTAGGCCTTGGTTGCAGGACAATATGTGAACTTCCGTCGAGCGACGTATTACTTGACCCAGCTTGGGGCGCCATGGTAGAAGAAATTTGTTTCGCTTCCATCTTGGAAAGGTAGTTGTCCTTGAAATCAATCTCTACATGTGGGACGAAGAGGGTGATATAAAGACCTTCGGAGTCGCTTAGAGGCAGGCAAATCGGTGAATGTTCAAGGGAGGGTCGGTGAGATGATAGAGGAGCTTATGCAGCATGAGGTGATAATGCAAGATCTAAAGACAGGAGCTTATGTAGAATACGATGATAAGGCGACATCCAGAGCTCAAGATGCCAAACAACATCCAATCGCAAGTAATGAGACGAGCAAAGCTGTACGTACATCACGGGATGAAAACTTACTAGGAAGTACTCGTGTTGATCAAGAAAAAATTGATGATACTACTTTCGTGTATAAGGCTCCGCAATTTTGTCTATCAGATTATGTATGTCGTGTGAGTTCAGGCCTACGTCTTCTTGATGAAAGAATCTAGAGTTCGACTTTAGAGTTCGCATGGGATGTTTAAGGCGAAGGTGACTGACGGAACTGATCAGCAACTTACCGTGTTGTCAAGAAGAGCTGAACAAGAAAAACCCGCAGTGATCGACGAGACGAGGAGTGGGATCCACTTTCGTAACTCTAGAATCTCAATTGAGTTTCGCGAGACTTTAGGGAAAGGCACAAGAATTTGACGGCAGATATATTGTAGGTCACTTTGCGATAATTCAAGGAATGAGTGTAAATTGACAGCGCGGGATGATCGAGACCATGTGTCCAATAATCCAGGCTGCGGCGCGAACCAGATTTTTAAAGTTAAGCAACCAAGTTTAAGCCATTGAAAAGCTACAAAGTCTATTTTTGATTATACAAGTCCCCAACAAACCAGTTTAGTAATTTGAGAGTTCAGATAGGTCGAAGAAAATAAAGATTCATATGGAATTGTATAGTATATCTTGAGTGATAAATCTTGAACTTTCTGACTCGACTATAAAGATACATATAAGCGTTTTAAAGAATCCAATGTATTATACAATAGACCTTATTCAATTCAAAAGTTTCAACTATGGCTTATTGTTTGGATGGAGTATTGACAGACTATTGAACACACCGGGCTGAGATGGATGAAAGCGATGCAATATTCAGCTCCCTTGAAATAGGATAAGCCTCAGATCAAGAAATGGTTAATGACTGGAATTACGATGTACCCTCCTCCAATCACGGATGGAAATATCGACGCATTAAATTTTACATATTGAAGCAGTCGCAAGAAGGGACTTATCGTGCATCTGTAGCTTTAAATCACCATTGACTTGTTCCAGGGACAGGGACCTGGAACCTTTCATTGGCCCACAGCAAAGGCCCCATTATCAAAAGTCATTGACAGGAACCCAGAGTATATAACTGTGGCACGTTACTTTGCGCAAGCTGAATATCAAGCTTTATCAGATGCTGCTCATAGCATACACACGGGCTAATACGATCACGTATAACACTAAGCATACCGTGTAACTAGCTAGGCTAGGTCGGTAGGAGCTAAACCCAGCTCAGATCTAGCTTTTCTCGCTTCCGTTCAAAAGTGAATCAAAAATCTTTTTCGAAGTTTCAAGTTTGCGAAATCTGGAAATCACACACCGCTCAGCGTCCTCAGCTTTGATTCAATCGGGTACAGCTCAGAGTGAGGTGGTTGAGTTTATACGACGTGCGGATGACGAGATAATCTACAGTGATTGACGAGTTAGGCCAGCGAATTTTCTCGGGTCTCAATGACAGCCGTCGGTTGCCACACATACTCCTGGACCAGGCCGCGAAAACAAGATGAGCTGTCATTCCGAAGTTTCACTGTCTTGTCAGAGACCCGGACTGCAGACTTCTACGAACATCTGTGTCCGGTGCGCACTAAACCTCTAACCGATCTTTTGGAGCTGATAATAACCTCGGGAGCTCGGAAGTCTATTTTAAGTTTAGCTCTAGTAACTAGAAAATGGTTCATGAAAGCTCTCACACCTCAGGGTTATAAGCTGTTGACCATACAATGCACCAATCGTCATTATAATTGGCGCAAGAGTCACTTCGCTCTATCAAAAAAGAAAGAAGACGAACAGTGATCATCAATCTGGGAAGGATGAGCTGTCACTGTGCTCTCAGGGTCCAGCTATGTTACGAGCGGAATGTGTTTGTTGCAAGCATACCGCTACTTGCGAGATGACGAAACTTTGAAACAAAAAGCAGCAAGCTAGTGAAACAAAAATTCTTCAAGGTAGTCTGTCAAAGATGGTGCGGCTGAAATTCCGATACGGGTTCATGGTATTGAGTGATACTACCGGGCCATCGTCTGGTGGCAAACGAAATATAATGGCTATCCTATTTTGAAGCCAAACCAAGACAACTTTATGATTTCACATGCTGGCAATAAAGGAGTCAAGACTGAAAAACTGGCATAAGTTCATTGAATTGGTATTTTGATATAGTATATCTAGCCCTTCGCGGCACCGGCCTTGATCAATAAGATATCTACACAGAGTCAGCAATGATTCAAGATACGAATTGAACTTAGTCTTCTTACCTCCGTCTTCAACAACGTAATCTTTGCCCTTAGTCATGACCTTTCCTTTAGCCTTGATCTCAGCTTCATCTCCATTGAATTCCTTGAGTACATTAAAGTTATATACGATAGCTTGAATGAAGGTCTTTTCGAAGTCACCGTGAATGACACCTGCAGCTTGTGGTGCTTTGGTACCATTTCTGATAGTCCATTGACGGACTTCATCTGTACCTGTAGTGAAGAAACTTCCGAGGTCCAAAACCTTTCTCATGGCGGTGATAATCTTTGGTAAAGCGGATTCAACACCCAAGGTCTTGAGTTCCTCCTTGGCTTCTTCCTCAGTCGCAAATTGAGTTAATCTCTCCTCAAGGCAGATGGAGATTGGCATGATTGGATCACCAGCTGCGTGCTCCTTGATCCATTCCATAACCTTTGCCAAATGCTTGTTCTTCTTTCTGATGTAGTCCTTCTCGCTCAAATTAATGAGGTAAACGACTGGCTTGGCAGTCAAAAGGAAAAGAGGGTTGATACACTCGATCTGTGAGAAATGAAGTAAGTATATAGTTTCATGTATCATTCAAGATAGAGATGGAGTATCGAAGTATCAGAACGGGGTTTTTCTCTCAGAATACACTCTGCATTTAATGCGAGGTACTCGACGAGCTGGGATTATTCAGGCCTCATGGCCCTTTGTCATCATTTAAAGATTTATGAAAATGTAGAAAAAATTGAGCACATACCTCTTTCGGTGACCAATTACCCTTTCGGACATCTTTTCCATCGTTGAGCATAGCCAAAACCTTTTCGATAGTGGCTTCCTCCTCTCTAAGCTTCTTCATCTCGAGTGATTGACCACCCCTTCTAGTCAATTTCTTCTGAGCTTCGAGTGCCTTCTCAACGAACTCGATATCCTTGATACGGAGCTCATCACTGATAATAGTTAAATCGCGGACAGGATCAACATCTCCCTCAATATGGATAATCTCGGCATCATCGAAACAACGGACGACTTGAAAGATGGCATCGACAGCACGGATATGCGACAAAAATGCGTTTCCAAGACCTTCACCCTTGGACGCACCTCGAGTCAAACCGGCGATGTCGTAAATTGTAAGATGTGCTGGCACTCTGGACTTAGGGTTGTACTTTTCGCAAAGCCAGTCGTATCTGTCATCAGGAACGATAACTCGAGATTCTTCAGGATCGATGGTTGCGAAAGGAAAGTTCTTGGTATTGTTAACGTTGATACATATGATCGACTCGGGGCTCTGAGACTTACTGCGGGGTTACCAAGGGAGCACTTGGTAATAGCTTGAAAGAGCGTTGACTTGCCGACATTTGCAAGACCGACCTATTTTTAAAATCAGTTCATGTCTTAGACAACTAGAATGAAGAGAGAAATACAATTCCACTCTTCAAGTTGTTACCAGGTCTACCCAGTAACGCCTTCTTCTCTTCGACGACTTTCTTTGGAGGCATTCTGCTCTTCTTTTTTGCGTAAGATCTCTTTTGATTTACGAATAGAACCGTACAGTTAAGTAGGCTCTTGTTGTATTTGTTTATAAAAGCAGAACTTGCTGCTGTGGTGAACAAAGTGGGTTGATAAGAAAGAGAGATACGTTGAAGAGGTAAGAGAGACGTCGTGATGGTGGGATGAATGCAGCCAGCCTTGTGCGGACCGCGAAAATAGAAATTTGTATGGAGGTGAAGGGACGAATTGAATTACTCAAAAAATATTTCGTTTGAAGTTTCTTGTGTGTGCGCGCGCTGGAAAATTACCCAATCGATGAGGGGTGAGGATTATTGAGATCATGTGATCATGTCGATTGATCGGGATCAAATTTCACCGTCAAAATGGGGCAACTTAGCTAAGCAGTACTCTTGATTGGCTCTCCATAGCATAAGTGGATCCCCTCCAATCGTTACGCGAACGGATGGCTAGACCTATGATGATATACCTTGTAGATACAAGTGGCACCCCGACAGTCAGGTAAACAGTCAACTTAATTTCGATAATGAATGCCATAATTTGGATCTGAATCTGAGTCTGATTCATTTTCAAGACAAGGAAGCAAATAGGGGATCCAGAATAAAGTACATACATTCATTGTGATACAAAACCAAGGCAATTCATCATTTGAATATACCATCTCTTGGGTCTTGACTTCTCCAATCATCAAGTTTCTTAACTCTATTCATCTCCTTCAACCTGGACAATTATGGCTTCTTCTTCCAGCAAGAAAAACTCTAGAATTTCTTCCTCAAGTCACAGATCGACACTTTCCCTTCACAAGACTGAAATAGTCATTAATGTTTACGATCTCCTTCCTGTACGTATTGATGTAATAAGTTCATGGTTTGACAGTTGCTGACACGAATTTCGCGATTAGGCAGGCAAACTTTCTTCAATCCTTTGGAGCTTTGGTACGTCCTTACTGCATAGTGGGATTGTTATAAATGGCAGAGAATACGCATTTGGAGGACACGATAAAAAGGGAAACACGGGGGTGTATTGGCAAACCCCAAGAGTAGAACCACCTGGAGGAACTTTCAGATGCGAGATTGTCCAAGGATTCACATTCTCTCCTCTAGCTGAAATCGATGCCGTTATCAAGGAGGCTTCAGCTATCTTCCAAGGAACGTCGTATAACCTTCTCACGAGAAATTGCAACCACTTCACAGCATATATGTGCGAGAGACTTACTGGTCAGTCTGGACCACCATGGTTGAATAGAGCTGCCAGCATCGGAGTCGCATTACCGTGCATGGTTCCCAAACAATGGATCACACCTCCGGACTACGAAACTGCAGATGGGGAGCTTGTTGATGAATACCATGATGAGCAGGCTCTGTTGAGCAGCGCAAGACATAGCATGGATGATGGGCGACCAGATTTACGCGATGATGAGACAGAATGGAGTTGTGATGAAGACTATCAGGCCAGGAAAGGAAAGGGAAAAGATGTCAGAGACACATCAGGCAGAGTAGTTCCCCTTTCAGAGAGGGCACCTACGGCCAGGAGATAAATTGTGTTTGGGGTGGAAGGATATATGGGTACAGGCTTTTTCAGGCCTTTTCAGGCGTTTTCGGCAAAGGACAAGGAAGGATAGGAAGGACCGGCGCCAAGGGTTCATTTTATGATACCATTTTATGATGCCATGATTCCTCTATTGTACAGATTTACACATCATATTGCAATTATGCACAGCGGTCTTTTTACCACCATAATTCCCCATTTAACCCAATCTTCTTGGCTTCTTACTTCTCGTACCACCAAACTTCAATCTTGTAGCATCCGTAACTTTGACGACCTTTCCTCTCAACCATCTACCTTCCGTACCCAAAAGAGCCTTAGTGACAGCCTCTCTCCCCGCACCAAATCCTCTCAGAACTAACTCCAACTTGTGGATATCACGACCAATAGCCCTCTCATGAATCTGCGCCATCACCAATGAAGCCAATTGGAAAGCCGAATCATAGTGTTTCCTCCCCGAATGTCTGAAACCAATATTTCCACACGATAATGAAATGATCGGTTCGCGATTTGGTCTTGTGAGTGTGATATGGGTGTTATGTCTTGTAGCATAAACGTGAAAGTGATGCGGCTCCTCCTCAACGATTCGTTCCCCAATCAAATTTCCATCCGAAGGCATAGTCGTATCCAGTAAGCCCGGTCGCTTTCGTTCTTGCTTATTTAGCATCATCATGTCTTTGAAAACGCTTGTTATGCCCAAGTTTCCTCCTGCTGCTGCCGATCTGGTAGCCTTTGGATTCAGCGAAGCGGATCTGGCAGCCTTAGCTCTAGCTAGCAGACCGGCAGTTCCACCGGTCTTCAGGGTTGAGTGATTGTGAGGTACATAGTCGGGAAGAGGCTTGTTGTCGCCCTCAGCTTTCTGATTTGGTGTACTTGAAAAAGGTCGCAAACATCGGAGGGGTAATGTTTGAGTGATATTCGCAGATTCGGAAATGGAGGCGAAAGGCGATTGAGCCAAAACTCGCCGTGAAAGAGTTCGACTCATGGTTGAATGAATATCGAAACCCGGGGATTCAATGTTGCAGTATTGGTGGCTTTGATATCAAAATCTAGTCGAAAGTTGAATTCGGACTGGGTTGTTCCGCTTCGCTCACTAACCCTTGCAGCCTTGAAATTTTGTCGATCGGAGAAAATGTTCAAATCGCCGCCATTCAATGATAACCTTGCGAAACCAAATTTATTTCAAGTCTTATATCTTTTGAAGTAGCCTTTTAATAATTTATACTCTTCTTCTCAGTCATCATGAACGGGCTACGAACAGCGGCGGCGAGGACGCCCACAAGTAAACAGATTTCTCTGTCTTCAATCGCGAGGCCTTCATCCAATTGCTCCACCCTTCGTCGCCAGATCATTCAACAAAGTCGAAATTTACAATTTTCTACAGCGGGATCTTCGCTACCTGTGACTCGTTCATATCCTGCGCCTTTGCGATCACGATTCCTTCCAGAAGAAATTAGATCCGTAGCATGCCCAGCATCCTCGCGGCATTTCCATGAAAGCTCGAGACTAAGCAAAGAAAAGAAGGCAAAACCAGCAGATCCAGCAGCAAAGGAAGAAGCTACAGAAGAAGAGCCTAGTAAAAAGGAATCTGCTAAAGACTCAGAATCTACTTCTGGAGAGGATAAGACAAAGGAAGAAGGAGAGGGCAGTGAAGGCAAAAAAGAAGGATCCAAAGAGGCCCCTCCACCCCCACCACCCCACGGAGACAAAACTCCATGGCAAGTCTTCACCGAAACCCTGCAAACCGAATTCAAGGCATCAAAAGAATGGAATGAATCTACCAAGCAATTGGCCGAAGGTGCCCATCAATTTACAGAGAACGAAAATGTCAAGCGTGCCAGACAAGCTTTTGAAACTACCACTGGAGCAGTAACCTCGACAACAGGCAAAGTTTTAAAGACTACCGCAGGCGCCGTTGGTAAGGGAGCTGCTTGGACTTGGGAAACTCCAGTTGTGAAGGGTGTGAGAACTACTGTTAATGCTACAGCCAATGTACTTGACAAGGCGACACAACCAATCCGACAAACGGAGGCATACAAGAATGTTAAGAATGTGATTGATGATGGCAGTAGTTCGAGGTATGGTGGATGGGTTGAGAAAGAAGAGAGGCGGAAAGCAAGAGAGTTGCGGGAAATGCAAGAGGGTACCACTGGCAAAATCAAGGAGGTCCCAATAGAAGATCCAAAGTAAGTGGAGTGATATCTTTCCCACATCAATATCCACATCTAACAATTGCAGCGCCGGAACAAATGTCACCCTGCACAAAGACTCAGCATATAAAGAGGCTTGGAGAGATTTCCGCGACTCAAATCGTGTCATGCAATCTTTATTCTCTATGAAAACCGTCTATAACGAATCCGAAAATCCCTTGATCTCAACTGCCCGCAGCATATCTGATCGAGTTGCTGGTTTTTTCGCCGAAAACGAGACCGCCCAAGTAATTAAGAAATTCCGCGAAATGGACCCCTCCTTCCAAATGGAACCTTTCCTCCGCGAAATGCGCGAATACATTCTCCCCGAAGTTCTCGATGCATATGTAAAAGGCGATACCGAAACCCTCAAACTCTGGCTTTCCGCAGCCCAATTCTCCGTCTACGATGCTCTATCAAAACAATACACAACTGCTGGTCTCAAATCTGATGGCCGCATTCTCGATATCCGACATGTTGAAGTCCTGTCGGCGAGAATGTTAGATAATGATATTCCAGTCTTCATCATTACTTGCAGAACCCAAGAAGTCCACGTATATAGAAACGCAAAGACAAATCAATTAGCTGCCGGCATGGAAGATAAGGTACAGTTGGTCACCTATGCGATCGGTGTTACAAGAGTGGCGGAAGATGTTAATAATCCAGAGACGAGAGGTTGGAGACTCATCGAGTTGCAGAAGAGCGGAAGAGATTACATATGAGAATCATTTCTTTACCTCTCTCTTCACTTTCTGTCTCGGCGTCAGGCTCATAAAAGCTTATATCCTCCCTCGTCTCTTTCATCACTATCTTGTAGCATAGCGCCCCCAATCTTCCTCCATCATAAAAGCAATCCATCCCTTCATATTCATCTGGGTCCATATTTCAACCCATCGATCATATAAATTCACAGCTCCTCCTCTTGTACATCATCTCACGCTACATTAAATTACATCACATCACAACACACAACCAAAAGGCACCCCCTCAGATTCAAAGGAGTTCCAGGAAGCGAGGGACTCACATTTCACCAGGCGTGTGTATTAATGAAACCAAAAACTTTTATCTATTTGTTCGTCTCGTCTGAACTAAGCTTCGACGATACCTTTACGCCACTCTTACGATTTTCAATGCATAGTGAAGGAAGAAAGGAGGAGAAAGAAAGAGGGAGGGAGGGAGGGAGAAAGGGAAGTTGATAGAAGAAGATTTCAAAAGAAAAAACCTTCACATACTGAGGGAGGAAGGACATTTGTTCATATACTGTACAATTAACGATCGAATCGAATGTATATCGGAATCAATGGAATGGCAGATTAAAAACTAGAGATTTTTTATTATCATACATTGTTCTTTGTGCGTTTCTCCTCGACAGCTTGCAGTGTGAAGCTGTCAGATATTTGACACTAATTAGTTTATCTAATAGGTAAAGCTATGGTACAACTAACAAGATAGATATTGATAAAACTACCTTTAAAACATGCTTAAACCCCAAAACTAATACATCGATCAATATAAGTACAAACAAGCAACCGCACAACCCAAGCCCTCCAGAAATAAGCTCATCATCCTCATCCCACACAACTTCTCCCTAAACATCATCAGCAAACCGTACACCCCCTTTTCCTTTTCCCTTTCCCTTCCCGCTTCCTTGTGCCTCTTCATCTCCATCTCCATCTCCACCCTCACCTCCCCTCTGCATTCCACCCCCCTCTTTCTCACTTAAACCCAAACTCACACTTCCCTCTCTTTCCCTCCCAGCGCCTTCAAAACTCCCCGTTTCAACCATTCCCATCCTCAAATTTGCATTTGCATCCATACTTCCACTTCCCCCCATCTCCTCACCCACGCCCCGCTCTCCCTTCCAAGCAGACTCCACAGCTCGACTCCTAATTCTCCACTGTCTCCTCTTCCCCCTCATCAATCCCCCTCCCATATACATTCTCCTTCCTGCACTCACGAAATGCTCTGTCTGTGCCTGCCCCCGCATATTCCCATCCCCATCCCCATCCCCATCTCCATTCAAACTCAAACGCAAACTTCTACCCAACGAAACCGGCGGTCCCCTCTCCCTCTCCCTCTCCGACATAACCGGTACCCCGACCCCCAATCCCGGTTCTATCAATCCACCTACCATCGCCATCGGCGTCG
The DNA here is from genome assembly GCA_004786125.1 of Botrytis tulipae. Lineage (NCBI taxonomy): Eukaryota > Fungi > Ascomycota > Leotiomycetes > Helotiales > Sclerotiniaceae > Botrytis > Botrytis tulipae. The sequence continues at coordinate 240,405 of PQXH01000004.1, forward strand.
GTATTCTTTCTCTCCTCTTCAAACCCCCTCTCCCCTCTCTTCCCTCATAACGCATCCCCTCTCTCGCGGGCGCACTAACTCTTCTTTTTTCCTGCGCGAAATTTTTCAAGATACCTTTTCTTTCTCCCGGTCTGGGGGTTCCAATTGCAACTCCATCTCCGTTTACCGACGGATATCTAATCAAACTATTCGTTCCATTTTCACTTCCTCCATCTCCCTCCCTCACAATGATAATTGTATCCTGCGAACCAGTACCCGCACCGTCTAACTCAAGACTAAAACTATTGCCGCTTGGTTCACTTTTCGAGTGAATTCTTCGGTCTCTCTGGGGATATTGAGCATCTACTGCCAATCGTGCTGTGGTAGGAATTGTTATATCATCTGCTATCTCACCCTGAACACTATTTGAAATATCGGTATAAGATTCCACGGTTCCATCTGTAAAACCATCAAACCTACTTGTTCCCGGCTGGTCAACAACTATATTATTAGTATTCATCTCACTGGTAGCAATACCCGTCGTAGCAGTACCATAACCAGCGATCCCTATTCCACATACCATCTAGTCAGCTAGAGCTTAAGATACGACGATTTCAGAAAAATAGAGAAAACAAATATCAAAGAAGAAGAACATACCATCTTCATCACCAGCAGCAACAGCAGTACCAATACCATGTTTCTTCAATTTCTTCTCCGCCTTTCTTCTGATACTATCTTCCTTCTTTCTCAACGACTCTGCTTTCCGCTCTTCCTTGTCTCTTTTTCTCTGTTCTTTGGCTGCCTCTTTAGTTTGTACTTTGACTGGTGTTGCTGACTGGACGGAAGAGGTTTCGATAATGGGAGCTGGGGACACGGCATTAACTGACTCGCTGATAGTTCGTGAGGAAGAACCTGATTTTCTCCTCTCTTTTGCTAGTTGTTTCTTCTGTGCTTTGATAATGTCTCTGGGGGAAGAGAAGCTGGGACCGGTATAGATGGGCGAATTTTTCGAAACGAGTAATGGAGTAAGCTCAGAGGCAGCGGCGGTATGTGCAGGGGTTTCTGCGGCGGAAGTTCTACGTTGTCTTTCCTCAACTGGTTCGTTCATCAAATGCTTTGGAAGTTGAACAAACATTGCACCTCTCGGTAATCCTTTAGGCAGTCCTTTCGGCAAACTTTTGTCTAGTTTCTCCACCTTATCTTGTACATTTCCTTCGCTTTTACCACTTTCCAGCCCACCGTTATCTGCCTTAGATCCGTTATCGACCTTCTCGTGCTTCAGATTAGCACTCGTTGGAACTGACTGAGAAGAGAGCATCGGGTGTGTAGAAGAAGGAGTTCGACAAGGATGTTCCTCGCCCCACGGATTCGGGTGATCAAGCACATTCTTTGCATGAATCGGGACGGGCAAATTTCCAGTAGAAAAGAGAGATCTTGGCTGACTCAAGATTGGTGGGCGAGGTGGGCTCTCGGGTGGATGGGCTTTACATGCTTGTTCAATTGATTGGGTTGTAAAGAATTTGCGTTGAGGACTAGAAGAACGAGAGGTTGTAATATGAGGATTGGTATTAGTAGGACGAGCAGTGGCAGTGGCTGGCTGAGGGGTGGTAGCAGGCCGATGAACAGGAGTTGGTCGAGGAATTCCCCCAAGAGTCTGCTGCTTAATTTGAACCTCCAAGTTACTTGCGGGGAATTTGGGTTTACTGAGATTAGTAATTTTGAGTTTCGAAGAATCTGTCTTTGAGAGTAGATTCGCATGGTTGAGTTCGTCTGCTTTGCGCTTCGATTCCTGAGTATGTCAGATAAAGCCACCCCAAAATTCTGCCTGCTCGTTATGCATTACATAAGTTTTATTGTTAGATTTGTATAGAGCTCACAAAGGTGCAATGTCCATACTACCACACTGTGGTTGGTATCAAGGTTTACCATGGTGATATATAGTAGCATTGGATATATATTAAATAAATGTTTTAGTGCAGATTCAAACGCCACCTAAGCAAACTTGCTATTTTCCCATGACCTCCCGTATGCGATTCTATATGTTCAAAACTTTTGAAGTTTAGCTTGATCCATCACTTACATCTTTTGATTTACCGCTGGAGCTTGTGCCGTTGTCAACCCCCTTTCCATCGTCCTGTGAGTGGTTGTGATCTTTGACCCCTTTTGCCGCTTTCGCAAGAGTGACCGTCTTGTCCTCGGTACTGAGGTCATTCACGAGGGTTGCTTCCTTTTTTGCAGGGCTCTTTGATCTGGACTTGGATCTTGATTTCCTGTCGGAAGGTTTGACGAAGATTTGCTTTGCCCATAGGTCTGCATATCGCCCCTTAGAGTGAAACAACTTATCATGAGATCCTTGTTCGACTATTTGACCATCCATGACAACAACAATATGGTCAGCATTCATCACAGTTGACAATCGATGACTAATAATAGTTAGCACAAAACAATTATGCTTTGCAGATAGGACGAAACTCACGCAACAATAAAGGTTGTTCGACCCGTGCACAATGCGTTGAACCCTTCCTGAATTTTTTGTTCCGTCTCTGTGTCAACAGCGCTGGTAGCTTCATCGAGTAGTATGATTTTTGGTTGTTTTAAAATGGCACGAGCAATCGCAACACGTTGTTTCTCTCCACCGGAAAGTTTTACGCCACGATCACCAACTTTAGAATTGTATCCATCCGCAAACTTCATAATCTTGTCATGAACGGCGGCAGCTTTACAAGCCTCATATACTTCCTCGTCTGTTGCGTCCAAACGAGCATATCGAATGTTATTCATGACGGTATCATTGAAAAGAGTAGGATCCTGTGGAACAACACCAACATGGCTGCGCAGGCTATGATTCTATGTCAACAAGTGTACTGGGTATTTAAAGGATCTTCTTACCTGTGCATTGTGATGTCTCGAATGTCTTGACCATCAATTTTGATACTTCCTGATTTAACGTCGTAGAACCGATCCATCAATTTTAACATTGTTGATTTACCTCCGCCAGTCTCACCAACAAATGCAATCGTCTTTCCACCCGGAGCAAAGAAACTAACATTCTTCAAGATCGGCTTTCGCTCATCGTAGGAAAAGCATACATCGTTGAACTCAATCTCGCATTTAGTAATCTCTAAGTCTTTGGCATTTGGTGCTTCTTTAATCGAGGGCTCTGTCTTGAGTAGTTCAAGAAGGCGCTCGGCATCGATCAAAGAGCTAGAGATAGTTCTGTATGCGGAAGCAAGGAATGATAGTGGTTCTGAGTTAAGGTTAGTATGCATGCACATACTGAGGACCTCGACAAAGTCATACCTTGTATTTGCCCCCAGAACATAAGCAAAGTAGTGAAATTTCCAACGGTTTGACCTTCATAGACTACCGAATAAGCACCAAGACAGAGTACACCTGTCAGTCCAAAGCACATAATCAGGCTCTTTGCCATGGAGGCAATATACCAGAACCATTCATAGGCCCATTTGGAGTCAATGTGTTCTTTGATGACTACATGAAGTTAGTCAAATAATCAATCAAGCCTGAAAGTCGTATACGTGGGTAAATTTACCTCCAGAGTAGCGTTCATTCTCGTAGGGTACCATATTGAAAAGCTAGTAGTTTGTTAGCGTCTGTATAAAATGATAGACATATATATACTGACGTTAGCAGTCGTCCAGCCATCCAGTGACTCTTGCCCCGTTGTCCATTCTTTTCTGGCAAATGTTATGTAGTCCCGGCGTTGATTTGTTCTCATGGAGATCAGTTTTACAGTGGCGTACATATAGGATACAAATGTGACAACCAATACAAGGAACATGTAAGGTCCAAAAGCACCGAAATAGATGAACGCGATGACTAAATCGATGATCATCGGGAGTACCTGAAAGCAGATCATCTCCATCAAATCTGCGACTGATCTACCTCCGTGTACTACCTGAAACAGATCCGAGGATGATTTGCTGTCATGGAAATCGGAAGACAAGTTCATTATATGGCTATGCGCGGCTAAACTGAGTGTTTTGTATGCGTACTGTTCCAGGGGATTCCAGAGCCAAGTTCTTATTACTGTAAGACACGAACCGCCATTTATGTATCTTAGGAGCGAGTATAGAAGAACAGGTGTCCAAATATTATGGCTATGATCTAGATAGATAGGTTAGAGAAATTCATAATAGCTGGTTTTCCAATAGTCCAGAATGCAGTTCGATATTGTCAGGGTGTTGATTTGTAGTCAATTACAATATTCTAATTGTTGAATATATTGAATTCCTCCAAAATCGAAAGCTCAAATCTAGTCTGCGAGTCTGGACTATTGGAATATCCGTTGATGGCCACGGGAGTATTACGTACCGCCCCCAGTATAATTGATCAGGCTTTGGACCATTATACCAAACTGAATTGGAACGAGAAGATTCAGAGCATTGCTTGCCAATAAAGTGATTGCAACAAGAACAGCCCTGAACTGGAGCATTTTGTGATGTACTGGCCAAACAAAGGGAATGAACATCTAGAAATTGTTGATTAGTCAATATGTTCGGAACATAGTTGAACGCCTAGCTCTCACAGAAAATCCTTTGAGGTAAGTCCACCAGTTTCCGTCTTCCTTGAGTCTTTTTGCGATAGCCTCTTTTGATTTGCGCTGATCTTTCAGATACGAGTCTTCCGAAGCTACACTCGCCGTATCCGATTCATCTCCTGCATCTTCTTCATCTTGAGTTGTAGGCTCGCCCGTTGTGCCATATCCATTACCGTTTAAGGTGGAGCTTTCGGAGCTAGATGGATCCGATGGCTTTTTTAATAGTGATTGACGTTCTGTATCAATAATTTCGGGAGCTCTATCTGAGTCGCGGATAAATAAGTAGATAACAGGTAAGGCGATGAGATTGAAGATCCTTATAGCTTGTATAGAAATGAGTAGGTAATCGAGGGCCGAGTTGGGCGGCGGAGAAAACACATTTGGTAAAATGATTAGGCAGAGTTCCACACAAAGACCTATGCACCAAGTTCCATAGTAGGGATACCACGTAGGAGATTCTGTGTCTCCGAGTGCAATTATTTGAACCAGAAAGACCAAAGTCGATGAGATGAGGTAAACCTGGATTGTCAGTCAAGCCAAATTGTATATGATCAAGTTAATGACATGGAAAATCAGAAGAAAGTACAACAACAAGATATACGAAATTAATCGTACGCTGAAGTCAAATGTCTCCCAAATACCTAAATACTTCAGAGCACTTTTCAATCTTCAGTGTGAACTAAAAACCGAATTGTCATACAGACTGTGATGACCATCAATATCCCAATTGATGCTTGACAATGAATTGCTTCTTCAGACATATGCCAATCTCAAAGTTGTGGTTTCCCGCATTACAGGTTGATGCTCCCTGATGAAAGAAATTTTCCACTTACAACTCGGTCTTGTCCTGGATTCCAGTTTTCCACTGATGACTTGATAATTGCGACAATGATTTCGACAGCCTATCATCACAAACATATTAGGACCAAATTTTGCGCCATAGTATAATCGACGTACATATGTTCCAGTCAGACTTCCAATGAAGCATAATATCAACCCGCGACGGACATATTGACCCTGGAATTGAGATTTCTCTGCTTGCATATAACATACAGTGATACCAAGGGCGATGAAAAAATAGAAAAAGACGAGAGTCGGATAAGCATATCGTAGGATCTTCAAGGCAAACCAAAGCTAGCAGGATATTAGCAGGGTTTCATTAATATTGTTCGAAGTATGCTTTTCGCTGAATTCGATGAGTCGCATTACTCCATCAATGTCTGAGCATCTGGATGTAACCAGCCTTCTTTAATGTCGCGGAGGGTAGTGAACTACCGCACTTACGTTTGGTGAAGCAACAGGAGTCAACGTTGTCTCCATGACGCTTGATGGATCTGAATCCATCAAGTAACGCGAAGTACGAAGCGAAATCTATCGAGATAATGACGAATCAGTTGCTGAATATGTGGGATTGCATGCGGGTGAGAACAGAAAATGTACCAATTGCGACTTTATACAATGAGAGATTCTAGAACAACTTGGGCATATTAAGGAAGTGATGGATGAAATGTGTCTGTGGAAGGAACGATGTGGTTCTGCTAGATATATATGATAAGATGTAGCGCGCGAGGCTCTCCTCCTTGGTGAGTATTCTGAGAACCCAGGAAGATATTAACTTTTCTTCGATCCAACCATACTTGAATCATTGAAAGCGTAAAATGTGAAACAAGCAATGATGCGTCGATTATCAAACATAAGAGTACTTTCATTGAACGCTGTTGAAGAAAGGAGTATTTTGTGGTGTCTTAAGTTATTTTATGTAGTAGGTAGGCAGTCTACCACATTTTATCAATGTAATTAACCTCGACATCCATTGACTCAATCCCCTGTCATCGCCGTGTATTTATAAATACCTAGTAATTGTCTTACGACTCCAGATATTGATTCTGTATCATGATGTTTGGTGTGGAATGAGAGCAAAAGACTTCTTACTCACTTATTGCTTATAATCCACTCATTTGTGAAAACTTGGGGCTCGAGATACCAATAGCAGAGGAAGTTTTGAGTCGAGTGCTGGGAAAGGAGGCGAATATACAAATATAAACATTTCTCACTCACCTGTATTAGTAAGCGTCAATTGGTGCTTACTACCTAGGTAGATTCAACTAACACGCCAATGATTCCTGTCAGCTGGATTAAATCGAGAGGAGATCGCTCGGGAGTGTGTGTGAATTGCATGACTTCCTTGAGGCTCGTGTACAATCCGTAGGGGGTTTATATGTCGATACTCGGCCTCCAAGCCTTCCCACGCGATTCAGTGAGCTGTATGGGGTTGCAATTGATTCGCGGTACGTACTGTGTATGTATTTGGCTGTTGCGTCTCGGTCAACACCCACGTTATATAATACAATTGGACAATTGAAGAGAGGATATGGGCCAGATGTGAGGTTGCGGTGCATATTAAGTATTGATTCACGAACAAACGCACGTTCGAAGAAAGATTTCCATTCAACGATAAGGGCGAAACCAATCTACTTCGGGTCTGGGATATTGAACTTGTCGGATCCTAGACCATTCCCTTGGAAGGATGTTCTCCACGCCACGCCTATGTACTCCGGATATGGCATTCATGGGGTCTTATGAGAGCGGTAACGGCGGTTAATGTATATGAATAGATTGAAAATCATACTCTCTCTGTTTGTCGTCTGCTCGCCGACGATATGTGTTTCTATATATGATGTATGGACACTCCTCTTTCCTTGTTGTGACTAGCGCTGAGTAAAACATCTGAGCACATCCGCCATAAAACGTGCATACCGAACTTTGTGGAATGCAACTTATACCAGCCTACGCCTTGGATTGTTCGTCAATACTCATACATATGGTCATTGTACTTGTTGATAGGGTATGGATTGGAGCTGCCAATGTAATGATTTTACTCAAAGCAAGCCTCAAGGTACGAATATGGTGATGGTTCGGATGGAGCATGCATTAAGGTTATGTGATAGATGGATATGAGTGTAGGGGAGGGATGCATATTGAGTAAGATACTCGTATATAAAGATTGGTGAGGGAGTAACTCGGAAGTAGGTAGGGGGGAATATCGAGGTAGGTAGGTAGTTATTCTTGAGGTTTGGACTTAGAAGAGGTATTCGGCCATTCGACGGTACTCGACACTTTGAATATGATAGTATACCCGAGTCTACAATCATCTCTACAGACTCCTTTCCCATTCCCTTTCCCATTTCCATCTCCATCTCCATCTACAATTGTACGAGATGATTTCAAAATTTCCAAGGGTTTGGAGTTCGTGTACGGTACTTCCATACATACCGCATGTATGTAACCTTGTCTATCCTTGCAATTCAGCGGCATGCCCGCAATTAACCAATAGCCGACACGTTTACCGTTGAGTTCAACCACCGTCTTTTATTTATCACATCATCAATCACTTCATTTCACTCCACACAAGCCTCGAGCGTCAAAACTTCATTTCATCCACCACTCCAACTCGCATTCGTGGCTTTCGTCCGACAAGGAACCGGACTACTATCCTCTCTGAATCCAATCAATCGATTCCTTTCGCGGATGCACATTCGACGAATAGTTATGATCCATCGATTGGAGTACGCGAATCATTCCTCAACCTGTTGAGTATACATTTGTAGCGTACAAACACCTTCGACTCTCCGATGGCGACTATGCGATGATAATTATACACAAATGCAATGAAAAATGAGGGAAGAAAGGAGAAAGGATCAACGTCGTCATAGTTTCCTAGAATCTTCACACCACTCCACGCAACTGCAGTCGTCGAACATTTGGAGCATGCTAGAATTATTCAGGGGCGAGTAATATCTCCCAATCATCGGTACCAATATCTATAACCTTGCATACAGCCTGCGGAGGCGCACAACCGAGTTACTCGTTGGTGTTGCGGTTGCACATGCTGCTCCTTCCTCATGAATAATGCTATATCCACTGCCTTTGCAGGTCTCTTATCTTGATGATCTTCATTGAGCCCTACCCCCGCCTCAGTCAATTCTACCACAAATCAAAGTCCAGTCTGGGTTGAATATTGCTGCTATATTAGTGGTACATATCCTCGGCAGTACGTTGGGTGAACTCAACTGGTCTTGCAATACGCGAAGTGACAATACTTACAACTTTGTACATTTTCGGTCTCGGTGAATAGTGTACTTATTACAAGCATCAACTCATTGACCCAGCCAACAGATCAGAAGCCAGGCCATTGGGATAGCCACCAAGGCCCGCTTCGTGCATACGACCCGCTCGTTACTATTTTGATCTCTTGTATTCAGACAATAATCTCTGGCCAGGCAAATAGGTATCCTACAGATACTACCACATAATCTTAGCTGATTGCTCGGCATCCTAATATGTGAAATGCCTTTCGTTGCTGCATGTCATCGAAAAGATCTAAGATCTGCACTAATCATCAATGATTTGCGGTACAAAATAGACATCCCACACCCCACCCGGGAGTTTATACGATTGGCTCAGTCCTCGGCAATGAGCAGTTTGTTTTCGAGCAGACTTTCTCAATAATTGCCTTCACGTCAATGAAAAGCTGTGAGGCATCTGCGGGGAAGATGGCGTTTTAATCCCAGCCGTATCTGCACATTTATTCAAAAATGGCACTTAATCACATGAATATTTGCAAGCATTAAGTAAAAAACGCTGGATTGAATGGTGGATGAAGGATCGCATCTCCGCCATTGGATGATTGATGCTTCTTAAGCCTAAACTATAGTATCTTTCCCGATGATAGACCCCGAAATCGCTCTCTCCTAGAAAAATTCGAAAGAAGTCTCCTTGAGCCATACTATTACCAGAAATCATTTTGGATATCCCAACCATTCATCAGAACCGACCGGTACAAAACCAGTCTACAAGATTACCACGCCATTCCATCAATCAGAGTCCTCCAGTGTTTCCATTGCCTCCATTGCCTCCATTGCCTCCATTGCCACCAAACTCAAAATTGTATCCGAAAGGATACTTGGTCTCTTCCTGGGTGAAGTTCCATTCAGAATTCTGTGAAAGATTACCAAGACCCTGAGCAGTCGAGGTGTTCTGATTTGCTCCGAATTCTGGGACATATGATCGAGAATTTGGAACAAACAATTGATTATTATGACCGCGCGATTGTCCTTGGGGGTTGGCCATGTTCAAATTGAACAGCTGATCTGTGATCTGACTCAAATTTGCTGGCGAGGATGGCCGACTGCGAGAGATGGTGTTAGGAGGGGCATTGAAACCAATACTTGTGCTCGGCATTGCAAACGAGCTAGTACTGCCACCATATCGAAGGGTAGGTGTGCTAGGTCTACTTCCAGCGTTCAATGCTTGGAACGACGTCATCTGACTGGGTGTGAAAGGTCTTGCCCGACCACCGGATGGGAATGTAGATTTGCTCTGGGTGGCATGTGGTGATGCAAATCTAGCAGAAGCATCCGTACCAGACATTGTACCTGGAGAAGTACCAGCCATTGCATTTTGCTGAGTTGGGCGATTGTAGTATGCGGTGACATATGATGGTGGTCCTTGTCTGGTCTCAGGAACGGCTGCTTGAGTCTGATATCTTGCGGGGATGTTACTCATGCTGGTCAAACCTGATGCAGCTTCTCTGTCCTTTGTAAGCTGGTTCTTCGGGCCATTGGGATTCCAGTTTGGATTGGCAGTTGGAATAAAAATGTCATCATCTTCCTGGTCAAAACCTCTGGCGTTGTTAAACTCCTTTCTTGTCTGGTTCGCGATATCATCGAGAATTGCCTGCTCTTGAGCGCTCAACTTTGGCATAACTGGCTTCTCATTTTTCGCAATTGCTTTCATCGCAGAAGCAATTGAAGTTTTCATGTCAATTGGCTCTCCTGGAAGAAAATCGCAGTGGTCAATATCTGATGATACGGGGTAGGGGATATGGCCTAGAGGGAACTCCTTGTGTGTTTTCGGATCGCCGCCAATTCGTTGCCAATATGTCCAAGAAGTCGGCTTTGCCTGATATCCACCGGGATTATGATTAATAGCGGGAGGCAAGCTATTCCAGTCAGGAATAGGAGCTTTCTTCCACTCTGTTGTAGTGGTATCGACAGTAACCTTCTCACCCGCACCTTTGTATTCGCCTCCATGCAAAAGGCCATCAGTATTGGAATTTTGAGTATCGACTGCCTTGCCCTTGCCCTTGTAATTTGTCGTGGGTAGTCGAGGATTCGAAGCGTCGACAGCTTCATCGATAGTTGCACCAAACTTGAAGGCAGATGCGATAGGGTTCAAGCCACTTGATACTCCACTCGTAGATGTCGTCTTTTCGAATATACCGCCGCCTGGTGGCTTACCACCTGACCAACGTCTGACTCTTGGGTGTCTGGAGTCGCCAGCGTCGAATATGTGACCAATGCCGTTAATGTTGTATGTGTCGCTGCATTTGACAGTATAAAGCCTCAAAACAGGAACATTTCCTGCCACGCCAAGTTGGATAGCTGTACAATATAGGTCCCAATAGTTGTTCATTGGACCACCGCTGATACAATTCCAGGTCACCCATTGTGCGGATGGATTTGTGACATTGAGCGAAGCGTGAGAAGTCGCATCGGTCACAACGCCTTCAATAGCTGGCAGAAAACTGTCCATATCACGTTGACCACAACGAACGTCGATACGCCGAATCAAATACTTGCCCTTGCCTCTGTGGATAGAGTTAGGGTCACGCTCGCGTCCGTCGATAAGGCCCTGCAATTTATTGATCAAATCCTTCAGGTCTAGATTGAGAGTCAATAAAATCGTGTGGTGACTTGTTTCGCCGCCTATCTCATCATATGCGATCACGTCAATTTCGCGCTCCGAAAGTTCACATCCAGCTCGAATATTCTCCTCACAATATGCATTCAATTCGCGACATGCTTCCTCGTAGGTGAGCGGGACGGTGGTGGACATAGCGTGCTTAGTCTGGCTCGACTGATGAGATTGGTACGAGGCCACCGAGGGTGCGCGGTAGAGGTTAAGGTCTTCGCTATTGTTTGTATTGTCTCGAGACATTGGAACTTCGGCCAAAGGACCAAAACCGTCGCTGGCGGTTCGATGAAGCATCTGATGCAAGAATGGAGGAGTTTCCTCTTCTTCGTAATGATTCATATTAGCTATTGGAAAGCAAGATTGTTTTTAACAATCAAAGAATGCGGGTAGATAAGATTTTCATCAGATCGAGAAAAGAAGTTGTTTGACAGAAGAGGCTGCGATGCAGAGGGCAATTGTAGGTAAGCATAAACGCACTAGCGTGTTTTTTTGCCATAAGAGAAAGTGAATGTATATTCTGCCAAGTGGTGTACGTCGAGCGGTGCCAAAAGTGAAGGCGCGACGATAGTGAAGTTTGAAATTTCTTACCAACAGTTTCGGGTATGGTAGGAGTTGGAGGAGCAACTATTGTTCTTTTCAGTACGGACAATCAAAAGCCCAACGAGAGGTATGATACGTACATGAGGGTTGATCTGTAGAAAAGTTGGTGTCAGCAAGATAACCATTTTGATGATGGAGATAAATGTACTTGCCATCGCCGTTGATCGAATTCGTGGAGCGTGCCGAACTAGCAAATCGGGATCTGGCTGATTTTCTGGGGTCAGCGCATGCAGTGGTAGTGAGGTAATGATTCAAGTGGGACTTCTTACCGGTGGTGTAGCTTTCGTCGCTACTTGAGCTATCTGCCTTGCTGGCAACGCTCTCCTCATCTGTCCACAGAATATGAAGTTAGTATGTGGCTTTGAGGTGGCAGGTACAGCAGCTCTTGAGTTGGCCATCTCCGAAAGCTTGGTATTTCAATGAATGCAGACATTGAAACATCAGTTTCAGGATGCTCGTTTCTAGCACAGAGTACTCTTCTGCCTTATACCAGCATGGAAGAGCAAGCAGGTAAGCTTCAGGGGTTCTTGATCATCGATCAATCATTCAATACCAAAGATCAATGAATCGATGGTCAAAGTACTTTTCACTTGATGAAGTTCGTGCGACCAAGACTCGGTCTATGTGTAGGAACAATAGCTTGAGGATGGAACGGAATTTATCTGTTAGGTAAGTCTTAAAGGTTTGATTCATCAAAGCATTTGTGGTTTTGGACTCGAACAATGCCTAAGAATAAAGAGTGTTTTGACCTAATAGAATAGAAAGAGAAAGATAAATAGAATAGGAAAGATATCTACATACCAGAGGACCCCATGTTGTTGAAAATATTGTGGAGAATGTGGTGAACAAAGTTGTGAAAGAAAATAAAATAAAACAGAAGATGTAAAAGAGGACTGGAGAAGAAAAAATTCAAGAGGTAAGTAGTAGATGAGGAAGATCCGGACCCTTTTTCTGTCGCTTAGCTCTAGCTCGAATTGTCTGCCTGATTTTTTTGGATGTCTAGCTTTTTGACTTAGAGGTTTGAGCTAAGGTATGGGGATTGTGGAGATACTTGGATGCAAGCTGGAACTTGTTGTGGAATATGTTTGTGTTGTTTTGGTTGCTTTGAGAGAGAAGGAAAGGATGGTTGTGGGTTTGGTTTTGTTGTGAGGTTGTTGAGATTACTCAGTCAGGTTGATGGGTGGGAGGGGAGGATAATACACCATGCTGGAGATTTTTGTTAGGCTACATACAGGTGGATTCACTGGGTCTGGGGATTCTTTTTGGCAGAGAGATGGAGATGGGGATGTGGGGTTTTGTTTCTTGGAGGGAGGTGGTTGATTAAGAGTTCTGTTGCTAGAGGTTTTTGTTTTTTGTTTTTGTTTTTTGTTTTTTGTTTTTTTCTTGTACAGGCTGGAACTCTGGATCGGAATGGAGAGGCCTTGTGTGGTGAGTTTCAATGGGCATGTATGTGATTAATTTCTTCTATGTCTAATTTGTAGCACAGCTCTTTGTTGGTGGGTTCTACCTTTATTTACTGAGCTTTCTGGTTAGGTTGACATATTTCTTCCCTGACTGAGGGGAAGATCGTTTATGTTTCACTGAACTTTCTAGATTGTTGGAGTTGATGGATGCTGAATGCTGAATCTTCAATAATTCTAAGAGTACATCAGGGTAAAAAATGACTTCCATCACGTAGAATCCAAGGGTTTTTAATTCTGCATCAGGATTTGGAACTGTGACCTCTGTGTCTTCTTGTCTGTCTTTTTGCCTTTCTGGACTTGAATGTATGCATTGGATTTGCAATCTTTGAAGTCTTGTTATGGTTTTTCTTGGATGGATGGATGGATGGACTAAGAAATGGATAACTGATTGGATTTCTAGTTACTACCTAATCTTTTATATGGAAAGGGGCGTAAGATTTCGTTGCGATGGATCTTCATAGTAGGTGGTTTATCATCTCTTCTACCATCATTGCTCCTCCGTCTTCCATCTAGTATCACCATGCTCATCTCACAGAAGAGATAATTCTTTTCTTTCCAACATCTTTCCTACAGCCCATATACTAATCGGTCTCCAAAACACAGTTCAATATCACAACATACGGACGATGCACGAAACTCCTCACATACACGTTGGCGCACGAGATGCAGCATTTCTCGATTGCTTGTTTCTTGGAATAATTCGTTTGATCGAATGGCATACCGCTCTAGCTTCTTCATCGGCTGTTTTGGTTCTTGGTTCATCTCGATGATTATAGCATCAATACTCTCGCTATTCTTTTCAATACTCTCGTCATCGAAATTTTGTTCTATGACATCTCGTCTTGGTGACTTGATGTCCGTCAAGTATGTGCGAGATTTGTTTACAAGATATATGCATGGAGGGATTGATAGCGCAGGCTACTTGAGAAGCGTATAGTGCGGCGGGGAAGCCTGCTCATTGAATTTAAATCGTGGCGTTTTTAAGTGCAGCTATTGATGGAGATTCCTGAGAAAATCGGAGGGTGGGAATTGTAGGTAGTTGTTTATCTACTCTCGCATAGTGCCAGCTCTTCATTTACAGCGCGAAGTATTAGTGAAGCTGCCGCAGGACTAAGCTACTGCTCCTTCTGTTCACAGTAATCCCGAAAGTCGGGAGAGGGCTTCAAGATTGGTTGAGATGTTATGAATTGTCCGACAGAAGAGTTTCAGTGGACATATTCTTTAGCGCGGTTGCTCCGTGTTGCTTGTGGTCATAGCGATGAGAACGATCTCCGCCCCTCCTGGAACTTTGCAGTTACTACACCGGGAGAGTCGCCTTTGGTATACATTGTCAACATTATCTCATACTATCAACATGTTGAGATTGATAAGCAACGATCGACTACTAGTACCAAGTGCATACTGATACAGCTGCCCCTGCCCAATTTTCTCCACTCTTGCCACACTACAGCTCGTGAAGGACGAAGAGTATTCCAATTTTCAGCCAAAAACCATGATTACTATCTTTTTTATGCAAGATTAGATTACCATCAGCGGTCCCGGTGTATACTAGAGGGTTTCGTGTCATGGTATTTTTTGCTTTTCGAAGAGGACCAGCAGCCGCGCCATTAAAGCGTTGAGACTAGCTGTGGTTGGATCACTTTCATGCAGTATGATGCCGCGATGGAGAATGTGTGGACTGGATGATAGCATGATGTGCTTTGATATTCCGGTGCGATGGTGTGATACTCTTGCCAATCTCGAAACGAAGGTAATAAAGGATTCAATTCTACCTAGTAGACACTTCATGATCCACTGGATCTATCTCATACAAGTTTAGAGATTTGTCTTGCTCATGATCTGCAAGAGCTTGTTTCTGTTCAGTTCAATAACCCTATATGTACATAATGCTGCACGATACAATAGGTATGGGGATCTGAAACACTCGATTGATTTCCCACGGATTGGTATAAATTCCAAGAATGAAAAATACAAAAAATCGCTTACTCAATGCTTTTTAAAAATCTGTACACGACTTATATATCAGGTACTGAGCTGTTGTGGCGGTCGATGAACTGGTCCAATTATCTGTATCCGTACAGAATTTTTGACAACTTCACACCTGTGGACCAAGGTTCAAGGATGAATACCGATATGTGATATTGAGATTCAACTGCAATAGACTTGCCTTTTTTGCCCGGTCCAATGGAAATTTATCCTACAGCATCATCTACTTACAAAAGTCAATGTGTCGTATTGAAACGCATGCCTTGAAACGAATCTCCTGTTGCAGAACTTCCATGTCTCTTCATAAGGGAGAAAGTTTTGATCTACCGAAATTTTGGATGGCCTGTCTAGGACGTATGTATGATTTGATGTATCATTCATGCAGTATTGATCGGATCCCTGCTTATGCTTCTCATGTGAAAGCGCCCGATTGAGCACTCGTGCAGGAGTGACTTTGATCTGAATAAATATTGAGCTTGAGTCTTGCAGATGGCGAGTGTCATGCTTTGGAGAAGAGGTAACATTACCTGTATTCATTGATTAATTCAACTAAGCTTACAGCCAGATAGAGATTTTGTAACGTTGAACCACGAGGTGGGGAAATGGCAATCCCGTGTACAAGTAGACCCTCGGTTATGTGCTCCCGAGAAGTCTAAAATTCTTGACAGCGCTAATGAATCTAGTTCAAGCACTAACAGGTCTAGTCAAATATTGTTTCAACTATATAAGGGAGAACTGTCCCCCTGGATTCCTTCTTTTTCTCTTCACAAGTAATCACATTCACATTCACAATCACAACTTTAATCCTTATCTTCATTGTAATAAGTCATCTCGACCTCCAATTTATACAATTCAATATATACTTCTTTCAACACTTCCTTCCCTCAGTTTAGTCCGAAAAATTTGCCCGCTCAAGAAAATCGAACATTTCATCCATATAAGATCGTTCGCCAACATCATTTATTCACCAATTCAAAGTACAGGAAGCATCCTGTCTACGGACCAAGCGTTGATAGGTTACCTCACCGTAGTTTATATAAAATCCTTTGACGACTATCTTTTGAGATATATTCAAGTACCCGGGGAGTAATAAACAACAAAAAGGAGCAGTCATGTTTTCAAATTTGGAATCGAGACTCCGTCGAGCCTTGGACTCCAGGAGGGAAAAGAGAGTGACCTGTAAGGAAACGAAGGATAATGGATTGGTTCATAGATCCAACAGTACTAGCGAAACAGCGAGGGCAACAAATCCGGCTTTAAATACACCAGAACAACCGAAAGCAGATTTAGCTTCTATCAAAGTCGAAACAATTTCAATGGACGAGAAGAACGAGCAAAAAGCCAGGCCACCCCACAAGAGAAGTTTATCGCAAGATTATTTGTCAAGAAAACATTTCATTGAAATCGCAGCGGATAAAATTGAACGTTCTCAACAACAATTGTTGGTACTGAAACATAAGGACCCTGCAGAGGAAGTATATCCATCTTTACGTCTATCTAGTGAGCTAAGTATGGATATATATACAACGGGTGATATGATCGAGGACATGAACGAGGAGGAATTAGAATACAACATCAGAATTAATCAAATAATCCAAACAACTTGGTCTGAACACGAGCCGGAATTAAAGACACATCAAGATTGCGACAACCTATGCAGAGAAAGGATAATTGAAAGCAATCTTCTGTACGACGAACGTATCATGGAGAGCCGTAGAACTGCAATCATACGAAAATTTGAGCGAACAACAATGAAGTGGGGAGAGAGGGCAAACGACGAACTTCAATTTTTATCCTTACCTCAAAATTGCTTGGGTGCAGCTTTACCCTATCGTTATATTGAGGATTTAATTGCAAAAAGAAAGATTGAAATTCGATTGTTGGAACAAGAATTGGAAAAGAGAGCGGGAAATAAGGAGTACGTTCTACACACAGATGCATCCTATCCATAACTGGAAGGAGGAAGAGAGTCCATAAATTGAGAAACGTACCAAGTGCATGACTATCTATTCCTCGGAAATAATAACGTTTAATGAATCATGAACTAGAAGGAGCACATGATATAGTGTTAGGTGGTGGAATAATATCGAATTTCGAAGGACATGGGTCGCGATTATCTTTCTCTTCGCAAGTCTTGAGATGATTCAGATCTATGACTAGATGGATATCTAAGCTATATTTTTGTACGTATTTTACTTTAATGTATGTAAAATATAAAACGAGTTTATTGTGGGGAGTATGACAGCGACCAAGGTGGTGGGTAGATAGAAGTAGGGCTGTCGCAAATATAGTAGTCAAGGAATATCAATGAACTTTGATAAAACTTCGTATACCATAAATTACCATGACGGGAACGTGCAATTCTTACCTAGCAGTCTACATTACACTCCTCATATCTGCCTCTTTAAATTATGTAAACGTTTAAAACAACTCCAAGAACTGTTTAAAACGCATGCCAAAGCCGCTTAAATCACCTTTAAGAATCGCTTAAAACATATATTCAAAATACGTTTTAAACGTAGATCGAAAGCGTTTAAAACACAATCGAAAAGTGTTTAAATCAAATGATGAAGATGTTTAAAACGTGAACATTGAAGTTTGTTTAAATCATCTAGAAAAGATGTTTTAAACGATCATAGATCAAGAGTGTTTAAAACGTATTCAAAAAGTGTTTAAACCATTTAATATAGCTGTTTAAAACGTATTTATATTTATAATCGTTTAAAACATCGACTAGAATTGCTTTAAACATATCTAGGAATCGTTTAAAACACGTATCCATGGATGTCTTTGAAACCGTATCCCAAATCTAGCATCTCCATCATTCATTATCATCTGCATTTCCATCAAATAATATGTACAGACTACACTTCAAGCAAACTCAATGACTTGATACTTAACCACACCCCATATTTTGTCGACGCAAAAAGGCAGGTAATCTTAGACTTTCTCGCACAATTACTTCCACTTGTTCGATTTGCTACCTTGGTTTGTGACTGTGCGAGAGTCTAACTTTTGGCAATAGAACTCATTGACTCCCCCCAAGTTTCTTTCCATTTACTTTAACTCATTGCCAGGGGCGGCAATTTCGTCTCCGCGGTCTCCACATACGGCTCTCCCTCCCTCACTCTCCTCAAATGCTTTTTTTTTCTTCTTCTCAAATCAGCTCAATCTAGAAAAGGCAAGTGAGTAAACCAATATATCTTCACTTCAAGATCTAGCAGATAAGCATATGTGAATGTCTACGAATTATCTAAAATAATCATTGCAACTACAAAATACCAAGACATGAGAATGCACACATCAGTCAACATTAAATCCTTCAGCTAAGCCTAATCTATCCTTGTCTTATGCTATGTGGCTGAAATGTTGTAAATTCAAAAATTTGAATATTCATAGCATTGCCATCAGTACGCTTCTATCCATCATTTGGCAAACTCAGGTTATGAGCATAATCGTCGATGGTTTGTTCTAAATCAACCATCACATCATTCTCACTGCTGTAACAAAGTTGAGGAGCTCCACCATTAATTTGCCATAGGAGATCCCAGCCTGGGTCCAATTCATTGAATTCCGCACAGCTCTTAAGCAGCTGAGTGCTAAATTGGCTCATATTGGCCAACACCCTGACAGCTGAAATTCTATTCGATCCAGGTGTTGCATCAGGGGCAACGTAGTTGATGGCAACACGAATTTTGAAAATGCGCTGTTCGATGATGGCTCGTTCTGCTTGCGTCAAATTGTTCGGCTGAGTAAAATCAATACGAAATTCTACTCTATCTGTTATGAGAGTGTATTGCTTAATAGGGTCAAGGATATCATCTCCACCATCCCGTTGAAAAGTAATGGCCAAGATTCTATCTGGGAAGGTTCCACTGTATTCCAATTCTGGATGTATCGGAATGAATGTAGCCGGATTATTTGCTTGTTGAGATTGAGCCATCGCAATTGAATCAGATAGATCAGAAAGTGTGAATTTATGCGGAGATACGTTTTGTTTCTGGCAGAGATACTAATAAAAAATGAAGATAATAGAGGCTGAGCTCTCATTATATACTCGTAAGTGGATTGCTTGCTGTGGTTTGCTTTATGGACATATGACTGTGGGAGGTGGAGGCGTTTGTGAGGCCAAAAATGACTCTACATACCTGTAGTAAAGAATGATATAAAATGTCAAAGGTGCAGGGCCAAACTATTTGCCAATGAGAAATTGAAATAATCATGGCAGTTCCTTCACTCCAAACAAGGCACCTTTGATTAAGGGTTTAAGCTGTATTTAATTCATAAAAGAGTGTCTTTTCGGGATAATTTATGACACCATTGCCATTTTCGGTTTCGTATTACAGCCTTATAACAAACTCCATGTATTCTCATGGTAGTATTGACGAGGGTTAATGGGATATCATCAAGTTTAAGGTACAGAAAGATGAATCAACAGATTGTCACTTCAAGATCTAATATCCAGGAGATTGTATGATCAAGTCTGAATTATAATATTGACATCACAAATTGCAGAGGCATACAAAGTATAGGTATACATGTCATTAGATATTCAGTTATCCAGCTGAACTTGATCCATGATATCATATTCTTCCCCAAGATGCAATCTGATCCAGGGCATTGAACGGGAACCCATCACTCCCCATCATGCACGGCCTCTTCTATTCAGCACGAGCTAGCTCTGCAAACTTTCCACTATACTTCTTAAACTGCTTAGCCAGTTGTACTCCCAGTTTAGTATTAAACTTATCCAAATACGGTCCTCCATTCACACTAATCCTCAATGTATAGCCCATACAAAAATCCTCCAAGGGAAGCACACAATTAAGCTGCTCAGTCTTGTACTCGCGCAAGTGAACAGAGACTTCCGTCATTTCAACACTATTTTTGGGGTTTTGGAGGTCGGCCAAATTTATTGCTGCAACGATCAATCCGATACGTTCTGTAATTTGCGGCAATCTCAATGGGTCGGTGATCTTGGGAAAGTCGATGATGAAAATCATTTTTCTGATGTTGAGGGAGTACTGAGATATCTGCTTGATGATGGGATCTTCAGGGCCTTGTACCCAGTCGCGATCCGTGTTGAAGATGACGGCGATAGTTTTGGTCTTTTCAACATAATTTGCTTCGGGAGGGAAATGGGTGGCCGTAGACTGAGGGATTGCCTGTTGATCAGACATTGTTGACGGAATAGGTCAGTCAAAAAGTACGGATGCTTGACTCTATGTTTGGTGGATATGTGCAGATGGGGATCTTACAAGAATTAGACTCGGGTTATATTTTCGTAACTGGTCTGGATTTGTTGGTTTCGACTTGGTTGAAATATGTAAAGTACTTTGGTCCGTTGTGGTTGTAATCGTTCTTGATCAATCCAAACATAGGAAGCTAGCACTATATAAAGAAGCGCTAGCACTTTGCTAGCTTATACAGTGCTATCTTAGGATCATATGATCGATATCAAGGCAGGTTTACTTCCGTGTGTTTGATGGATAACCAGTATTAGCATAGAATCTGGGGAAATGAGATCGGCCTTCATAATTCTATTACCGCAAGTGCTAACAAAGGTTCCAGAGATAATGTAATTATCAATAGTGAATCTAGGTCACCACAATACGTAGATATCACAGTGATAAGATGAGAGCTTTTGGATCATATCAAAACTCAATTAACATACTGGGGATTTGTTTCTCTATTCAACATGTTAAAAGCAATCAAATGAAATGAATCGTATCCACAGAAAGTCTAAAAGTTCTGCCGTTTGTATTTAGGTGTATAGGTAAAGAGTAGTTTTGAGCAACGGGGTAAAAATGTGAATACAATGGAATCATCTGCGAGTGCAGAAGGAGAAGTTGCGATTGCATTCATCCTACTGGAGTGTCAAAGATTCGCAATTCACCATAGACATTCACCAAATTCTCTATATGATAGCACATCGGCAGCTCACGTCCATAGTTTGTGATCTATAATTACGACAGAAGCTCGAAGTTTTGGTACGGCTCACTCCGCACAGTGATCATTATTTTGAAGCTACAAACCCAAAGCATACATAAAGCACGTCGTTAAGCGACATTGAACCCTCCCAGAAATTGATCCTCTTCATCTCTATCGTAACACCAGTCCCAATGTGAGTGCCCAGAATCCTGAAAAATTGGCCAGTGGACAATGATCACATCGTCTCCTATCCATCATTCGGCAACCCCCTTCGAGAGCATGCTTATCGATCTCACTTTCAACATCCGCCCCTCGACTACCTGCATTGTAGCTGTAACAACACGTAGAATTACTCTCCTCATATGTGTACGTGAGACTCCAATATGGCGTCAAAAGTGAGAAGCCAGAGGCACATTTGAGTTGCCGAGTACTGAAGCGAGGCATGTGAAATATCACTTCGACCACATCAAATTTATCCAGCCCTCCTTCTCTGTCGACTACTAGATGATTGATGCTTCGAGAGATCTCTTTGATACGATTTTTGATGAGAATCTGCTCATTTGAAGTAAAAGTTTCGTGATCCTCGAAGTGAATCTCGAAAATGATTCTTTCAGTCTTGAGGTATTTCTGTATGTTTCGCAAGGCAGCATCTACGGCATCAGATCTCCAGCTACCATGCAGCTCGAAATATATGTTCATAAAGTCGGAGTTTTTGTCGTATTTCACCTCCCTTTTCCTCGATTTGATTTGTTCGGCTGTAGGCATTGTGAGTGAAACTCTTATGAACGAATGATATGGGTATTTGGCTTCGTCTTTGTTGAAGATGTCTGTATGAAAGAACAAGGGGAACTGACCTCATCATATACACATCAATTAATGATTAGTCTTGTTACTGTTTCCCATATTGATATGATGACCGTGTTGCATTTATTTGTGAGAAGAATAATCATTGTGAATCTACAGGTCTGTACATGAAAACATAAAGTGAGAGATGCAAAGGCTGAGATGATGGCTGTTGAAAATGGAGTCATCATGATTATTTTCGTGATTTGAGCTCACAGTGTGAGAGTTTGTGGTTTGCTTATGGGGTATAACGTTCTCAGAAGCTCCCTTGTCACCCTCATATGAGCAGAGATGACAAAAGAATTGGTATAAGATCATTTACCGAGCGTTTGTCTTGTACTGGATTCCTTACAATCATTCCTCTTCATGGAATCATTTGTTGGACACGGACAAACCGTTGGGTTGTTTTCTTGAAAGAGCTTTTCATCTCTGAAAAAATGCACTGCAATTCAAGAAGACTCATCCTTTTGCGCTTTGGCAACCGAGAGATCCAACCCTCGACGTCCAGGCTCAAGTACCGAGATGGAGCAAATTTCTGGAGTAAGTGGGGTTTGCTAGCAATTCTTGGCTTGCCGATAAGTTTCAATAATGCCAACTAGCATTATTAATTTCCTGAGCATCAATTAGACACCAATTTCAGAATGATAGCTGCTTGTCCTGAACTTAGGGATGAATAGTTTGGTTCGATTAACGTTATCTCAGATTGAATATGCAAAATTCTTCCAATCCTGAAACCTAATTATTGCAGAATGATGTCGACTCACTGAGCTCCCGGAAATCCCTAAAATTACAAGTTCACATGATATGTTTACAAAAAAGACCCAATACACCCATTTCAAATCGTCCATCCTCCAAGATCCTAACTTCCCTGCCCACTACCCATTTCCGAATTAGAGAGCTGCTATGACAGCTATGCCGAGAAAAATACCATCTGCTGCGCCGACTATTGTGGGTGTTGAGCTGGCAGTTATTGCTGAAGGGAAAGATGTTAATGCGGTGGTAGGATTATGATGTTGTACTCGCAGACACTGGTGTTGCCGCTGAAGCTGCTGCTGAAATTATGAGCGAACTACCTGGTTTCGCAAACATTGTACCGAATCCTTGTACAAAAGTTCACTTTCCATAACAGTAATTCCCGTCATATGCGCAACACCATGTCCTATCTGAATTAGCTGCGTTGCTTGCAACTACGTTGACTGTCGAACTATTGCCGGCTCAAAAGAATTAGCTATCTATGGCAATATGAGAGCTGGAAGACGCAATGCTTGAATCGAGATGATACTCTGGACACGACAGACTTTTCCATGTACAAGGTCCTACAATATCCTCAGTCTGTACAGATATCTGAATCCAGCTAACATCCTCCATTCTGGGTCGATGAGATGAGACGTCATAAGTGGCAATACTAGTATCGCGGAAATAGCAAGTGGCTTCGATAGCTGCATGTACCCGCAATGAAAGCAAACTACCTATTGTAATGTGTGGCAGTACGTTGAACGAAAGACTGGTTTTGCAAAATAAGAAAAATAAAAAGAATAATATTTAACTGGGAATCAATGGCCAAATTTAAGCAGCATACACTCTAAACTCAGTGCATACTATAATGCAAGCTTTGCAAAATTTGACTTGGTGAGGCTACAACCTGTTACCGTGGCATAGAGTCTTAGACTAATGTAATGTTATTCGTTGATTCCACGCTCGATTGATTCGAACATTGTGGATGATTTGATCTTAAGTCTTCCATATTGCAAATATGGTTTCGACGAGAGTCCAGAACATACACTCGCTGAGAGGACCCGTATGCAAAATTAATGTCTAGAGGAAAAAACACGAGAGGTGTTGTCGAAAAAGAAGGGTGGCGAGTAATTACGACATCGGTAATAAATAGCGAAGCTCCAGCACGGTCAACAACACTAGTTATCTCATGGAAATAAGAAGCGAAGGTATAAAATAAAACTGCATCCAACATTGAAAAGAGCAACGAATAGTGGATATATGCAACAAAGCTGCACTCAACATCGAAAGGAGTAATAAATAGCGAAGATATGCAACAAAAAGATAAGTTTCTCTCTGATAAGTTAGTGAGTTGCGGCTGAAGCAATATAAAACGACGTGTTATAATCTTTCATGATTCCAGATGAAAGTCGTATGAGAGAAAAAGTATTCATCTCAGTACTAAAAATCAACACATCAATAGATGTCGATAGATGAACAAGTGAAAGCATAGAATAAGGATAAAAGTCCTAATCAAATCCTTCGATGCCTTTCCCTCCTCATCTACCGGACCACACCAAAGTCTGAGCGCAATAAACATAACCGCCGCAACTCTGTACGGCGGTAGGGACCAAGTTTCGAACACTGCTCATTTTCGTGGACATTTCAAGACATATCACCCGAACGCATAAGCCAGTTTGAGGCCTTTCGAATCCGCAGTGATCGTCGAGCAGCTGAGATTCGCAATCAACCTGCCAAGAACATAAGAGTGATGTTCGGGATAAGGAATCGGAAGGATTTCAAAGACACGGACGAATTGTGGATTGGGATACAGAAAAGGAAGGAACGAAGACGATACACATGTACGCGCAAAACAAAACGGACTTGTGTCGCTATCATTCGATCACGTGGACGACCCGTTTATTGAAATGTAACCCTGGGGCTCAAAAGCCAAAGATAGTTCAATATTTGATCCTTGATCAATATTCCCAAGATAGAAAAACTAAACTAAAGTTCTTCAACGATCCGCATAAACAGTGTCCACATTGTTCTCCGCTCATGAGTTTCCCAGTGTATTTTTAATTTTTGTAGCCGCCCGGAGGAAAATGAAGTGGACTCTCTCACAAATTAAAGTTGCCGAGCGGAGAAAAGATACAAGCGATTGTAGATTACGCACGCACGTGATCCACTCTCTCCATTGAAATTCTAACCATCGGATAAAAGTCCCGAAGTCAAACGAAACAGCACAGCAAACCAATCAATCATTCCTAATCAAGCAAACGAAAACCCCACGAAACACCTGTCGTTCGCGTTCCGTCGTTCAGCCCTTCAAGGGTACGAGAATGAACGATAATCAATCCTAAGACCGTTATCGTTAACCCGCTCTATCTATCTTGGACCTTGGTGCAGTCTAAGCGCTTTAGGTCTTTCCGAACTCCAGAATCCCCATTTTAGATAGTTCAGGCGAGCTATCCGAGAAGAAATACTTCCTGATCGTACAAATTTAGTTATGGGAAATATTAAATCCCATAATGGCATTTCGAGCAGTACATATACTGTCTCGACCTCTGGTCTTGAAAAACACGAGACGTCTCAATTTGAAGTATGAAGAAAGCTAATCTTAGGTAGACCTGTTCTTGAGGCCGAAGCTTAAAGGCATGAATTTCAATATGACAATTATCGCTTACGTTTTATGGGTTGTCATCATCGGATTCTAGTGAGCTTCTACCTTCCTCTGGACTTGGGATGTTGTTCGTCTGATAAAAGATATGACGATGTCATACCAGTGCTTATCAGATATGGATTTCTCCATCCGATCTCTCTTCCATGTATCCTGCTTCTCTGAACTGTACAGTTAATAATGAGTCAGAGTTTTCCTTCCTGAAACTGTGAAACGTAGATCATGAAACAAGATGAGCATCTTGACTAATTCTCGGAATGATACATCGCATCGCTCCCATCAAAGTTCCAAGATATAAAAATTGAACGATATCCAATAATCCAACCCAATCTATCAAGATCCAATTGATTCGTCTACAACCCATGTACAGCCATACCATGCATACCTAGGCAGGTGTGCGGCGCGTCGAGAGAAAAAGCAGGGATAATTCGGAGATCATTCGCTTATTGGCGTGTGCTCCTTTACCAATGATCTTCAAGAAGAGGTTACGTCGTCAACACGACCCTGACACGTAACCGCCAGTCTCCATTTCTTCAAACCCGATTCTGGATTAACGCGACATTTCTTTACTTTGAGAAGTCTCATTTGAATAAAGCATAATGTTACTCAGGCGCTTGGTGGTCGGCTGTGCAAATTTGTTAGCAAAAGCGTCTGCCGGTCGCGGTACTTGAATAGTATGATCGAAATTGGGAATAGTTTCAATTAGTACTCCACAACTGAGTTGAACTATTGCTTATTGAAAAATCTATTCCGATTCACCGAAGTTCGATGGGTCGACATTTTGGCCAGTCGTGTGTCGCAAAAGCTAAAAAAAAAAAAAGTTTCATTAAGCAAGCGCTGGGTAACCAATGAGGCGATAAATTATTCTTAGGTACGTCTTCAAGTAGTAATACCTGATGAAATTATCGTTCAATGCCGTTGCCGTTGTTTTGTACGAGTACATGTACCCTACCTATACTCAATGTTGTGCAATGTTGACTTGTTGATTTTGGTAACGCGAGCGCTTGGAGAAATTTCGCGATGTTGCACGCGACGTCGTGGTTTTTGGTGTTCAGGGTACGTACCTAGCTAGGTACATGGTATCCTAAAATGAAATCACCCGAACGCGTCTTTTTGCTTACTTCACAATCAGCGCCTCTATTTTGATTCGATTTGTGATAATCGATTTTGATTGGATAATTCTTGATTTCTCAGTCAGAACTATCAAATTCCCATGTACAATACCATCTCCCCGGATCCACTATCCAAAAAATTGGCGTTCATGGGTAAAGGTTGATAGTCTAAAAATGAGTCATTTTAACATTGCATTACATTACATTAGTGCTTCATATACTTAACCTAATTGAGATTATATTTATCCGGCGGCTGCTGAAGAACGAACCATATGGCCTTATCTGCTTGACCAAGAAACAGTATCATATCCACTTTGTATATTTTCAGTCTCGTCTAACTACATTTCTCCGCGTTTCGGATTATTTAGATCTTTTTCCTGATACCCCTGTCCGGACGTCAAGTCAATCCATGAAGTGATCTGGGTATTGGATACTACCCTTCTACTCAATTTCAACGAGGATAAGTACTGGTGGTTATCACCTCATATCTCTCTTTTAGTTATTCAGTCTCATCTCATACTCTTTCTTTCGTTCTTCATTCATTCGCATTAGACATCTTTTCTGTCATCAAATTTTTTAGAAGAGCTGTGCTCATCGTCATATCATCATATCATACCTTTTAATATTCTTCAGTTGATCTTGAAGCAATCAAAAATATCCGGAACCGCCTCCTTCATCAGAACTTTAATATAGTGTTTTCTTCATAGACACTGACCACCTACCGCTCACCACCACTCTACTCATATTTTTGCGTAAGTCAAGCACCTAACATTGCTAAAAGATTTATACTACAATGACATTGATTAACATTTTTATGTATGCAGTCCGGTAGCAGACATGTCATTTGATTATTCCACGTACACATTTGAGCCAACTACTCCACCACAATTCACATTTGAGGAGCCTTTAATTAGTGCTCCTTTCAGACTTGGTCATTCTCGATCAGGTTCGCAAGTGTCAATCTATTCTCGAGATTCATCTCCATCCGATTCTATCAGCATTTCGAGTACTCAGATGACTACTCCGGCTAGATCACCAATTAGACAACATGGCCCACTTCTCCTACCCAAGATTCGTCCACAAGATCAAGAAATCAATGCTTCGCCTTCAACTGGATTGAGAGTAACCAAAACATCAAAAAAGAATGCCGCGAGTCGTGCATCCAAACCTACTCATAATAGGAGCTACACGAATCCCGAGACAATCGTGTTTAACTCTGATATATTCCCCTCGAATACTCGTCCAATGTCCACTCTTTGCTCACCCATGCACGCTGTTCAATCAGTTGAGAGTCAGCAACACAGACGTTCCTCAAGCTCCAGTCTTGATGGTCAAACACTCGGCAAATATGGATTCCCAACGTATCGTCAAATGCCAAACTACATACAATCTCCAAATATGGCAGTCATGGAATCATACTCGCCACAACCACATGAGCGATACCCAACTCCTGCACGTGAGCCATCTCCCCTTGCTCAAATGAGCAGCATAGACGACATTCATCCCATCCTTATCTCCGATAATTCAACATCCAACCTCGCCACGTACCTCACCTCTCCCAACCCCGCTCCAGCTCTAGTTCGTCAACTCAACATCCATGTCCGCGACACAAACGCCAAGCATTTCTGGTGGGACATCCGACAAATCCGACCCTGGACCTCCTTCAACACCACCACCATTTCCTCCATCCCCGACTTTCACCATCTACTAAACCTCGGACTCCCATCCATCATTTTCCAACAGCCATCCCGCGCTTGCAACAATCCCGAGAACGAACACGAATTGCAAAACATCTACACCCAATTCTACGCTACAAAACTCAACAACGCACTCTCCATCTCCCAAGGAACCCGTCATCTCATGATGCGCGCCTCATCAGCCATGGGACAGAAATCCGGCGATCCATCTTTCATCTCCAACTACACCGACGACAACTCGCAACTGATCTACGGACGAGGACTCGGTCGCGTCGTCGGACTAGTCAAATCCTTCGACCGCTGGAACACCGGTATGCGGGTCGAGGGCAACCATCGCAAAGTGGAGTATCTCCGGGGCCTCGCGCATCTGCACAAATGCATGCGCGAACACGGGTGTCGGTATGGATTTATCATGACGGAAATCGAGCTTGTGGTGGTACGCAACGGAAGTGAATCGGTGCCGCATTTTGGATATCTCGAAGTGCAGACGATTCAACTGGCTGCGCATTCGGGTTCCGCGTCTGCCTTTTCCGAGATGGAGAATCTTGTCGAGGAGGATAAGTTGGAGAATATGACGGCGTTGATGGCGTTGTGGTATCTGCATATGCTTGCAAGAGATGAGAGGTTGCCGGGTCAGATGACTTGGAAGACGGAGATTGGAGCGCCGGCTGAGGGGACCAGGAGGAAGATTTTGCCAAAGGATGATTGGATTCCTGAACCGCAGTTGGCGGAGAAGAGAGAGGCGAAGAGGGGGCGCGGCTGGGTTTGGCCGGAGGAGGGGGTAGGAAGGAAGGAGTTGGGGAAGAGAGGTGTGAGGTATTAGGTTGATGGTGGTGATGGAATAGAAGGAAGGAAGTGAGAGGGAATTGGAGATGAGGGAAAGTAAAGGGAAGAAAATAAAATAGAAAACCGCAGGTCGGTTTACGAATGCATTGCGGAGTTGGGAAATGGAATATGGATTGGAGCTGCAACTAGTAAAGGATGCATCTTGGGGTTGTCTAATGGATGGGTATTTGGGTGGCATAGTGAATAATCAGGAGTATTGATAATGAATGGCATTTGGCGCTTCTGATAACTTTATCTTCTTACTGCATTTCGACTCAGGTCTTTCCGCGTGAGTTTGAGTCGTCTCTTATTCTGAGAATAGTATACCGCTTTTGTGATTTTGTGGTAAAAGTTGGCAACTACCTAGGCATTCAAACCCCTGAACTGAAAGTAAAGATGTGGCACAGACAACTCTAAGCGAGCACTAACCTCATTACAATCGCACACTCCGAATCTAAGCATAATTTGAGGTGTCCCCCGAAGGCTACAGCATGTTGTATATCAACAAGTTTCCAGGTGCGATAGATCTATCCAGATTCCTGGGATTTTGCAAATTGTTTATTAAGAAATGAATATCCTTTGATTTCTAGTTCATCCAAAACATCAAGAAGAAATTGAGAAGTCGTTCAGCATGATTAGCTTTCTCTGTATTTTGGTAAGTCTAAACTTCTAATTCCTTTCACACAAACCCCTACAAATCGTCATTCCATACATCGAAAAATCCAGTACACTAGACATAAGTTAACTACAATTCTCACAGTCTTACATACCCCTCCGCGATCTCCACTCCATCAACGCATCTCCACCTCTATATCCCCTTTCAGATTCTACCATCACAACCACCCTCACAACCACCATCACAACCACAACCACATATCTCTCCGCCTCCAACTCAATCACAACACCCGCCACAAAAACCAAAACCCAACATCCCTGTTCCGAACTCTTCGCTCCCGCCCGCTGTTTCGTAACCACATACCCAACCACCACGCCATCCACATGGCCAGCCGTCGGTACACCCACGAAAACGCGTGCTGCGGGACCTAAATATACATCAATTCAGGATCTTCCACTCGCTCCTGGTACTTCTGGATCCTGTGGAAGATACACACGGCATTTTGAGGGCAAGTCAAGTAATATGAACTTATGTGGATTGATTGGATATTTCTACGGGAGTAAGTTTTGTTTTTTCCCGTGGTGATTATGATATAACGGATTCGTATTTTTACCATTTTGGTGATTTTGCACTTCGCTGAAATTGTAATATGTATATGTATTGTATTCTACTGACGATATCTTTCGGGATAAATAGTCGACGTGTATGATTTCACCGCGTGGAATCCTTCACTCATATGGGATCCGAAGAATATCAGCTCGTGTGTTCTTGCTCCGGGATATCGCTATTGTGTTAGAAAAGACACTTCTCAATTGAATAGCACTGCTGGCGCTTCTTAGATACCTAGATTGGGAGACCTCGGAGTGTTACAATTGCAATCAGTCAATTCTGAGACTCTCGCCTGATGGTTTGAACGGTGGTAAACTTGATACGCGATCGCTGCGAAGATTCACGATATATTGTTGACGTTCTGAAATGCAGTGAGAAGTAAACATTATGAGAGCACTCTCATCTTTGGGGGTATAGGTTGTCCGCCGGTCTCTAATATTTAGTCTATCAAAGCTGCTGCGACTACTAGCATAACATTTGCTGTACTTATGTAGCTTGTTTCTCTGACGACTGATAAGATAGCGGCTGCAACTAATGTAATTTTGTTAGAATAAACTATCTCCAATAACGCAGTTTATTTTGAAGAAGGAAATTGGCCACTAATTTCGACGAAAGAAACCATGTATCTGATCTCCCTTTGACCAACACGAAAACTATTTAATTAAAATTTCATAACAGCGAACAGTCTTGTAAATCATCTCAATCTCTACACCTGAAACCATAAGAAAAGATGAAATAAAATAAATGAACTTTCGACTGGGCCATATTTTGGCACACCTTCTGATATGATAGAGAGGACAACTTGCCATAATATAGACTATCTCTATTCAAAATCGCATTACTTCACAATTTTGTCGAATCGAAAGATATTCACAAGAGAAAAATAAAGTCGTGCTTTTGCGGATTAGAATGAAATTCGATTACGCATGGTTCATGTTGACTTATACTGATGGCGGCTCTGTACCTGGACGATACGCTTGGTATGGCGCTCCGGTGTCCTAGATATCATGTTAGTGGATCACAGGCCCTAAGGTTGTGACGAGTACTAGTGATCTAAAGGTAGGGACATCTGGAAGGAGCACAAACCATTGGTTCCGCAGGACCTGTTTTGGTGTTAAGATATCGAGTTCCCCAATTCTCACTTTTCAACACTAAAGAGTAATACAACCAGTCGAAAACTTTAGGAAGAGGAATCGTAATGTAACCTGGGAAATCAGGTGTATCTTTGTTGTTGTGATCGGGATCTACAGCTCGCAGAGAAAGTGTAGATTCCCATGGATCTAAATCTCCAGGACTTTTAGGTTTGTAAAGAGTCTTCATGGATATTATATCGTGGTCAAGAGCCGCTTCGTCTACCACTAGAAAGCAATCCGTCGCTCTCCCGCTGGGGATTTCTCCATTTTCCCTCATTCTCTTGAATCGTTCTCGTAATGTATTTAGGCTCGCGCCATCTAGTTCTGGATCAGAAACGAGAAAAGATTTCTGTGTCGTGACTAAGGCGTTTGCTTTACTCCAACAGTCACGTAGAACAGTAGCTGCGGTCATTCTATAAATGCCTTTGAAGACATGCCATTTCTTATCTGTCCCTTCACGATAATCGGTTCGAAAAATAACAAACCCCCAATGAGCTAGCTTTGCGGCAAGCATTTCCTGTACCCATTTCGGTCGACCAGCTTCCCTTTGCGCGGCGAAGGCAGCACGCATTTCCTGTGCTTTCTGCTCACGCCGTTGTTCCCTAGCCGGCTGATTGAGCCGTCTCAGTTCATCCCATCGTTTGCTGGCAAGGCGCTTGATGGCGTTGTCATAAGGATTACCCAAGGAGGTCTGTACTTTTTCGACAAGCTGCCTTTCTTCATCCACAAGGTCCATAGACCAGAGAAGATATCTTTTGCCACTAGCTAGATTGCCCGACTCCCACGTAACGCCAAATAAGATGATATCAGCCTCTTCTTGAGTAAGGGTAACGTGGCTGACTGCCACTTTATCCTTCAGCTCTGCCATAGTTAAGCCAACCTTTTCCACACAAAGTCTATCTTCTTCATCTGGCGGTGGAGAACCATCTAACTGATTCTTCTCTGCTCGAGTGATTGATGTGGGGTCTGTCAACAAGGCAATACGCTCATATAGTGCTTTGTCCTCAGGTGGCATTCGAAGGTTTTTGGTTACGAGAACGTCGGAAACTGGTGTAAGGTAGATGATCCCGAGTCGGTAGACATCTTGAATGCTTTAAAAAAAATGCACGATATGTAGATGACTGTGAACGGTGGTAAATGTATTGATAAATGTAAATCTAGCTGAAAGTGTAGAGATGACGGTACAGGCACCCTCTTAATGGTCCGTGCTCCGAAGACATGTGATTCGACACTTTATCCAGGATAGAATAGGTTACAGTCCTCAGCCGTAGTCATATTCTCGCTCGATGAATACTGTATAGGGATTCGTATACACCCTATAAGCCTATAAGAGGGAGTGATACTATTCTATCTCGAAAGGGGAGCTGAGAAACAGGAAACAAGAGATGAGATGAAGAGCTTTGAGATATGATATTGAATTGTAGGAGCTAGCAGCACTGGTTTGACATTGTCTCTAGGTATGCCTAAGCTTCCCGTTTCAGGTCAACTCGCGGTACCCAGGTGTTATCAGATGCCCTAAGCGAATTAGATTGAGTACGTACTAGGTAGGTAGATGAGCTTTTTCGAATGTTGAGTATCTGAAACTACTCACCTACCTGTGATACCGAAAAACACATCGATGTATCACTAGCCAAACAGGTTGAATTTCTAAACGCGAAGTGATGAACCTCCTACGTAGCAAATCAAATTAATCAAATGTGCCATTCACGTGACCATCATAATCAGCAATTATGTTGCACATCAGAAAGATGGTAAAGCTCGGATGGACTTCGGCTTGAACTTTGACACTAACACTCTGACGCTGCTTGGATGAGTAATCTCACATGACCTTGAAAATATTGTGTTGCACATCTGGGATTGAGGACCTGGAGGGTATGTATCAATAAATATCACTCAAACAAGCAATATATTGATTTATTTTTATTAGGTATTTATTCGTCCTATCAATACAATGAGGCATCTGATAGCGGGGTTACCTGTGAGGATTTCCACCGTGGGATAAGATTAGATGAGCAGGTACGATGTGAGAATTTTGGGATGCAGGTGGGTTTTGTGAGGTGATACATACTAGGTATATGTTCTTGTTTTCTATTCGATTGATTCAACAACATTGTCTACATTCTATTCGAGTACTGTCTTTGTGATTCTTGATCATTGGGTTTGAATTCTGATTTTGTGATAGAGAATACAAGTGAGTATTCATATGATGGAGGAAGTAAGCACCAGTCATCCATTGGTTTGGATTGATTGTGAGGTATGTTATGTATTTCTTTACTGTTGCTCCTCGATTGTTCATCGGTTTATCAAATGATATACCAACATTAATGTCCTCATTGGTGAGACTTTGAGGGATATGATATCCTCAAGATTGCAAGCTAACAATGGCATATCATATAGATGACAGGACTGGATGTTGAAAACGATGTCATTATTGAAATTTCATGTGTAATTACGAATGGAAATTTGGAGGTGATGGATGAGAAGGGGTGGAATGCTGTGATTCATCAGGAGCAAGAGACGATGAATAAAATGGTTTGTACCTCTTCTATTTCTTCGAATCCGAATTTGCAAGCTTGCATATATACATACTTACAATCTCTCAACCTATAGGATGAATGGTGTACCACAACCCACGCCTCTACTGGCCTAATCTCCGAAGTTCTCTCCTCCACCACTACTCCCACCGAAGCTGCCGAGTCTCTCCTCACATACATCAAATCATGGGTTCCCGAACCCCGTCGTGCATTACTCGCTGGCAATAGTGTTCATGCCGATAAAGCATTCTTGAGCAAAGGGCCTTATAAACAAATAATCGAGCATCTACATTATCGAATCTTGGACGTGAGCAGTATCAAAGAAGCTGCCAAGCGTTGGTGCGATTTGAGACTCTTGGTTGATCAACCAAAGAAACAGGGAAAACATCGAGGAAGAGAAGATATTCTGGAGAGTATTGAGGAGGCAAGATATTGGAAGGAGAGAGTTTTCCAACAAGTACCTGTTTCGAAGTGAGGATTTGGTAGAATTAGTTTATATGCTGAATTTCTGAATTTGTTAGGCATGAATGAACATGAACAGATGCTTTCGTGGTATTGATGAGTGGGATGATCATGGTGATACTTTGTTGTGAGTACGAGGTATGTTTGTGCAGATTAATACCCCCAATGAAGAGACTGGAGGGCTGCATTGCTACGTTGTGAGAATGGCAGGAAAATCGTTGAAGTTAGGTGCTTGATTATTAGTATCAATAATGCGACATCAACAAGTAGACAATACTACCACTTTTCTCCATAGCTCCCTTCTTATCGTATGATGGCGTAACGCTAGGAATTATGCATGTGGTGTTGAAGGGAACTGGTTGCATACCATGGCCACCTGCAACGGCAACCTTATATGGCGATAATCTTCAGTACATATATCAGAATTTGTCATGGAAGCTTGAGAGACGTCGGGATTATATGATTATTGATTTGGATGAGAAGATTTGAAGCTGCATGGTGTAACAGTACATTTTCCATCTTATATCATCTAACCAGAACGAGATAAGTTTCTAGCAATTAAGACTACTAGGTAAGCTCAAGGGGCCATCCGATAGTTTATGATATGAGGCTGAAAGCTATTTCGCATTTGGATAAGAATAGTTGCTATGATCATTTTGATATTGATGGGATTTATAAGTACACCAAGTACGAGTATATCTACTAGTAATTACATAATATATGATCAATCACTTCATCACCTTTCTAGATACCATATTGACGACGTCAGGAATGAGAATAGCCTAATATCAAATATGCATGTATTGTATGGTAATATCAAAAAAATACGTAGTTCCTCCCATGAGGTAATCCCTCCATCCATGATTTGAGATCTTCACCCCTCATCCCATTACGAAGAGTGGGGTTCTGTTCTCAAATGCAATCAATCATGCCCCACCAAACGAACCACCAAACGAACTTCTCCACCTAGCAGCTAATATCAACACCGCTGGTTGAGCTTGTCTTGTTGGCATCTAAAACTGCTTTGCCCCCTTTTTCATTCTCATACTTTCCCTTCCATATCCGACTCTACCTTTACTATTCTTTCTGAATCTTATACTTTTATTCGGAATTATATCACATCGAAATCATGAGTGTCAAGACGGTTTCTTTGAAACCTTTTACTGATCAGAAGCCTGGAACGTAAGTTATGTTTTTGGGAGCTTGAACCCCACCTCTTCTCTCCTGTCTTCTCTTGGTTTGAATGTTCTGTTTGGTCGATCGGGACTGGAATGTTGATTACTATTGAATAATGTACAAAAATCGGATATCAACGTTCATTTTACTTCATTTCAGTCCAGTTTGCTAATCTTCTCATTACACAGTTCTGGTCTTCGTAAAAAGGTCGTTGTTTTCCAACAAGAGCACTACAGCGAGTCCTTCGTTACCTCCATTCTCCTCTCTATCCCCGAAGGAGTCAAGGACAGTTTCCTCGTCATTGGTGGTGATGGACGATACTGGAACCCGGAAGTTGTGCAATTGATTGCAAAGATCGGTGCCGCATACGGTGTGAAGAAGTTGTTGATTGGTCAAAATGGTATCTTGAGTACCCCTGCTGCGTCGCATATTATCAGAAAGAGAAAGGCCACTGGTGGTATCTTGTTGACTGCTAGTCATAATGCTGGAGGTAAGTTTTGGTCTTTTTGTTGATTTGAGGGGTTGGGATGATGAGGTCGATTGGATTCGGGTGATAATGTAGAGGGACCAAAAAGATCATGGCTAATATTTTGATTGATGAATAGGTCCAAAGAATGATTTCGGTATCAAATACAACCTTGCAAATGGTGGACCAGCTCCAGAATCAGTTACAAACAAGATCTTTGAAGCTTCGAAAACTCTCACCGAATACAAGATTGCCGACATCCCAGAAGTCGACATTGCTACAATTGGCACAAAGACATATGGTTCATTGGAGGTCGAGATTATCGATTCATGCGCCGATTATGTTGAGATGTTGAAGGATATCTTTGATTTCCCTCTCATCAAGAAATTCTTCGAATCACACACCGATTTCAAGGTTCTTTTCGATGCCCTCTCCGGTGTCACTGGTCCTTACGGAAAGGCTATCTTTGAGACTGAATTAGGTCTTCCCAGCTCTAGCACCCAAAACTGTATTCCTTCACCAGATTTCAATGGAGGTCACCCAGATCCTAACTTGACCTACGCTCACTCACTTGTTGAGGCTGTTGATAAGGGAAAGATCCACTTCGGTGCTGCTAGTGATGGAGATGGAGATCGTAACATGATTTACGGAGCTAATGCATTCGTCTCTCCTGGTGACAGTCTTGCAATTATTGCTCACTATGCACAAACTATCCCATACTTCAAGAAGCAAGGTGTCTACGGTCTTGCCCGCAGTATGCCAACATCTGGAGCTGTTGATCTTGTTGCTAAGGCACAAGGTCTTAACTGCTACGAAGTTCCTACCGGATGGAAATTCTTCTGTGCTTTGTTCGATGCTGATAAACTTTCCATCTGCGGTGAGGAATCTTTCGGTACTGGATCAAACCACATCCGTGAGAAGGATGGTCTTTGGGCTGTCGTTGCTTGGTTGAACATTATCGCCGCTATTGGTGAGAAGGATCCAAGTGTTACTCCAAGTATTGCCAAGATTCAACATGATTTCTGGACTATTTATGGACGTACTTTCTTCACTAGATACGATTATGAGGATGTTAGCAGTGAGGGTGCTGCAAAGGTTGTTAAGGATTTGAATGCCAAGATTGAGGATTCTTCATTCATTGGCAGTAAGATTGGTGGTAAGTTTTTTCTGTCAGTTTTTTGATGTCATGACAAAGTAGCTCACATATTACCTCACAGACCGTACAGTTTCTGACGCTGGTGACTTCTCCTACACTGATCTCGATGGCAGCGTCTCCCCCAACCAAGGTCTTTATGTTAAATTCTCTGATGGATCCCGAATCGTTGTTCGTCTCAGTGGTACCGGTTCTTCGGGTGCTACTATCAGATTGTATATTGAGAAACATACAGATGATAAGAGTACCTATGGTCAAGATGCTCAAGTATTCTTAAAGGATAATGTAGACTTCGCTGTGGAGTTGTTGAAGTTCAAGGAGTATATCGGTAGAACCGAGCCAGATGTTAAGACTTAAATTGGTCTGAAGGACATGTGGGGTTGAAAATAGAAGAAATAGTTCTGAAAAGTAGTTTTAGCGTTGCAAGCATGCAAATACGATATCAATATAATGTTGTTCATTATGAAGTTCTAATGGAGGTTTTATTGTTTTGTTTGAAAATGAATGTTAAAGCGAGAGGAATTTGATTTGTTTGATTGATATTGAGAATCTGGGGATTTGAGATTTGGGATGATAGGTGAGAGGGTGTGTGTAGATGGGGTGACTGTTTGAATGTTATGGAAATTCGATAGAATGGATGAAGAGCTTAATTATATTTTGGAAAAAATAGAAGAGAAGAGGGTGAGAGCGAGTAGGGGAGGTATGGTACAAAATGATACAGAGGAATACATTTGTGGGAGTGGGGGAGTGTGAAGATTAGGATATACTGGGATAGGGTGATGATGGAATTGAGTGGGTAAATAGTATCAAGATGGAGGAAGTGGGTTTGGAAGGAAGAAGTAAAGAAAGGGGAGTGCTGGGGTGATGGGGTGGTTGATATGTGGATATGGATATGGATGAGGATGAGGATAAGGGATTGTTTGATGGGAAAGGGGAGAGGGAGGGAGGAAGGGAAGGGGGAAGAAGAGAGGGGAAGTTAGCGAGAGGGGAAGGGAGTATGGGTTGAGGTGAATGGAGAGATGGAGAGATGGAGAGATGGAGAGATGGAGAGATGGAGAGATGGAGAGATGGAGAGATGGAGAGATGGAGAGATGGAGAGATGAGATTAGGGATAGAGGGGAATAGGAAAGTGGATAGGGTTAAGAAAAGGTATAATTGAAAATGATATGAGGGTATTAAATTAGAGAAGTGTAGAGATTGGGATATGCTGGGGTAGGGTGGATGGGAGTGAGTGGGTGATGAGAGGTGAGATGGGGGAGGGGATGGAGATGGGGTGAAGGTGTGAAGGTGTGAAGGTGTGAAAATGGTGGAGAGGGGGGAAATGGAAGAGACGGAAGTGGATAGAGGCATTTTTGGAGGGGGGTAGTGAAGGGAGAGAGGAGGGGTATTTGATAGGAAGGAGGAATGATGGATGGGATGGGATGTTGAAATTTGGAGGTTGGAAGTTGGAAGTTGGACAAGGGAAGAGGATGGGATGATTGGATGGTGGGATTGTTGAAATAGATATTTAGTGAATGTTGGAAGAGGGATAGGGGGCGAATAGATGAATGGGGGATATGTGAGGAAGGGGGGATATGTTGGGTGAGGGTGGGATGAGGAGATGATGAGATAACATGAGTATAATTAGTTTGTATGGGTGGTTTGAATACCTAGTCGTATTGGCTGTGGTGAAGATGAGATGAAAAGGGAAAGGAGAAGGAGGAACATCTATAGATATGAGATCCGATGAGTCGAGAGAGGGGGTGAGATGATAATGAAGATGATATAACAAAATACAAGAATTCGGAAGAAGAAGGAGGAAGGAAATTCTCATAAGTAGTTTGGAAATCACATTACAACGAAGGTTCACGGGATCACAAAAGATATGAATGGGATTTGGATCTTCTCGTTTTTCTTTTTGATCGTGTCATATCCTCTCTTGTATCCTTCAACATCATTCCGAAGTATTTTCCCCTTATTTCCCGAGTGTACCACCCCGAGCCTTTCTTGGTTCTTTCAAGTATCCCCCAACAACTGGCTTGCTGCCGCTCCCGAGGTCTTCATAATGATCTTTCACCCCGATTTCATTTCGCGATCCATTCCCGCTATATTCAATTCGAGATTCCCATGTTTGTCTAGCACAGGGAAGAAACCCTCAAAGTGCTCGCTGATTAACATTGGCCTGTCAATCTGAAGATTAATACCATTGGCGGTGTATTCACGCCACATAGTACGAACCTCATTCAGAGTATGAGGGAGGACGAGTGGTAATGGATAGTAGATCTAATCTCGAATGTGCAAATTTGTCCGCAAGCAGGTCGAGAGGCGAGATCCAATCGATCAGTTGGGTGTATGAATATGGAGAGGCTGAAGAATTTCCTTCTAAGTGGACTTGATTGGTGCCGAGAGATTGTGAAGTGCTGTGTATAAAAGGATAAGTTTTAACTTTGAATGTGTTCCGCAAAGCCTCTAATGCTTTTTCTGCAACGTGAACTCATTGTATATCATGACTAGCTTTAAGAGATGGAGAGACGACGATTTGAAATTTATGTATAACGGGGGAGTCTCTTCTTCTGTAAAACCTGACTATGTGGATCGACAAAAGAGGCAAGATACGCGAAGGAAATACTACCTATCTTGAAAAATATACCAGGCACTTTTTTATCGATTGTCCAGCATTATACATTTCAATCGAATGGTAATTGGGTGGTAGGATCACCGCAGGCTCATTGCAAAGAAATTGGTTTCTGGTTTAGATTCTAAGAATCACTACTCACAACATCCTTTTGATCTATCTCCCCAGCACTTTCCCCATTGCATGATCACCTCGTTTCCCACTCATTCCGCCACTCGCTTCTCTGAAACTTTTAGCACTCTTTCGATGTAGGCTCAAATCTTAGTGTACAAAGAACGTGCGAAAGTGGGGTTAGAACGTGTATATAGCTTAGCAATGCCCCCTTCATACGAAGGGGGCAGACAATAATTCAATTCCATTTTAACCCCATATGCTTTATGTGTATACACCCCTTACTAAGTCCACCCAACACTGATCAGTGCTTCATACGAAATCCCCTGGAAGATTCAAGTTCACAATCAAAGATGATATTGAGTTCAACTACTCTATTATTCTTGACATTTTCTATATTGATGGAAGCCCTGTTTTGCATATCATTGATGAGGCAACTGCGTACAACGCTGCAGCTTTCATAGCAAGACGATATGCAGATGCTCTTCTCAAAATAGACGGAGATGGTGGGTCGTATGAAGTCATACGAGGGTAAGCTCCATACACAAGAAGTGTCGGTACGAGCCCATTCGGGCCAGCAGTATCAACAATTCAATTTTCAACCCATTTTCCTTGAATTTCAATAAGAAAAAGAAAAGAAAAACACTCCAGACGTCGTACAAATATCGTACAAAGCAAAGGATGTGTACGAATCAATCGACAACAAGAGGCTCCTCGGCAGAACCAGAACCAACTGAAAATCTAGCCATAGTATTCGAGTGATCAAGCTAGAATCTAGTGTTCTCCCCCCCTTATATTTTTTGGCTTCGAGCTCAGATGTCAAGTAATATATGAGTATCTGCGTAAAGACTGATTTTCGAGAAAATCGTCAATGAATTAGTATGTATCTCCATTGGAGCGATGGCTTGGAGAAGAATTTCGTAATGCAGAAGGAGCTTCTCGGGGAAGCGATGAGAGGTAAGGTTTTGCTACGAGCGGGGTGTCGTAATGCGAGACCCTTGGTGGTATGATCGTTAAGGCAGAACATTCGTCGTTTAATGTATATCTCCTAAACAGATGCACGTCTAGACTTACGACGTACATCTGCCTCCTCCACTCTTCTTTCCCCCTCTACCCCGCTTTCCGGGACAACCCCTCTTCCAGACTCGACATCCTGCACTACCTCTCTTGGCCTTCCAAAAGCCATCCAAATAAAAACTATTCCTAAGGTTTGTATCAGAACAAAGAATCCAGGTGTTTTTATCCCTGGATATATTGTTGTAATTATCCAACAAATTATCTCATAACCAAACGCCAAAAACGCAAGCGCAACTTTCCTCTGATACTCCATCCACATCATCACCCCAAAAGTTTCTACAATTCTCTCGTTTCCTGGAACTCTTGCGACTATGTTTGTGTATGAAACCATTGTGCTTGTAATGGATCCTGGGTTTGTTGTTTACCTTCTGGAACTTTCCTTGCGCTCGCTGGACTAGATACTCCTTCGCCTTTTCCGGTTTCCTTCAAGCCTGTTCTCATCGTTTTGCTTTGCTCTAGATCTTCATTTTCGCAATTTAGTAGATAGCATGTTGAGGTGCAAAACAGACAGGAGGGGATGAGGTAACAAGGTCGAACATATTGTTAAATTTGTTTCATCCTTATGTCCGCGTTTTTTTCCCGGTTCGGATTGTTCAGTGTCTTCAAACTTGCGTCTCCGAATGACCGCGTGTGATCTCCAGACTCCCAGTCTTCTTCTAATGCCAATAGTGATGTAAACAAATAGAAGACTTGACTATGCGTTGTTTTGTGATTGTCAAAGAATGCCTAATGATATGGCTTCTGAGAGTGCCCCAAGGGAGCCGGGGCAAATGGAACGAGTGTTCCTTATTGTAAAGGAGACCCTTGGAATGGTGATATTGATCAAGGATGTCACGATTTGCGTAAATCGCCGAACCATTATCACTTCGATATTCAACATCTGTATTCAGATAATAGATCATCAACGCCTTGCCCAGCGTACGCAATCGATGACGATTTTTGTAACATCCTTGATCAAGATTATCATCTCCAGTGCCTCCTTGATCGATCGAATGTTTCACCTACACCAGCTTCGAAAAGACCCTCAAGCAAGCCCATCCATTCCCTTTTCAATTCAGATTATTCTGAAATAGTTAGTGAAGAGGAAGAGGAAGAGGAGTTCTGAATACCGATCTCAGAGAGAAGGAAATTCTCCACTACAGCTACTGATGGCGAAGCAATCGTCAATAACTTTGCGAGCAATTTCTGTACAGCTTTATGCAAGTACGTTAAGCGGTCAAAATCAGGATCCTCTCTCATCTCCTTGACACAAATAAAAGCCTTTTCGGCTTGCCCGGGTTCTCTTCGAGTACCCTCAGACCCCCAGAAGACGTATTATTAGACATCTCTGAGTTCATCGAGCCCCTTGGTATTTAGCACTTGGTTTTCAGAATTCCCTTGATTTCCTGAATGGATAGCAGCTTGATTATCCTCAACTTTGGGATAAATCGCTCCTTCACCCTCGAGTTGATCTTTTGCATCGAATGCTTTCATATGCTTCATAGGTCGATTGTTGATGTATTCATCGCAGCTTTTTTTCGAATTATTATTATTAACGCGCTCATATTGAAGATCATCCTTTTCTCTATTGGAGTATAGGTGAAATTTCAACCACGCATTGTAATTCTTTGCTGTGTTTAATGTTGCGAATGTATACTTCGATCGTGCTCTTTCATTTAATTCCGACTCAGAAACTCGGAAACCAGATTGACCATAGAGCAAGCGCCCTACGTGATGCATTGGTTTATCGTCTCAACACCCCACTCAAACTCACTCCTCACCCCATCCCCGAGAAGCCACTCACAACTTCTAACACCCCATTCAATCCCATTCCTCATTCCCCCCCCCCCCGAGGAACTCTCCCAGTACTCAAACATTCCTGTTCAATCACTCGTTCTTATTCAATGTAAGTACTCTAAAACACAACCCTTGGGCTATTAAACGCCTCTCCAACATGTGGAAGCGTTATACGCAATTCTGCAAGGGATCATTCACCCAAAACGAGCTAATAGTGTCGATATGGGTGTAAAAATCGAAGATATTCCTGATTTCCATTGCCAAAGGTATCCCTCATAGCATTGATTAATTCATGAGCAGTAACGAAGAACCCGAACCTCATTCTTTGCTGGATAATACCGGCTGAAGAAGTTATCGGTTTAGAGAGACGAATAGTACACCTGGCTTGACCATGGCTGCCTTGTGGGTTTAGTTGGAAAAGGAGGCTGTCGGCAGGTTGGTCGTCTTCAAGATGCTCGTCAACTATGTTCGACCCCAAAGCATGTATTGGCGACAAGCTCTCTGAACAGCGACTGGGTCATTGAATGCTTTTTAATAGAATCCCGCCGATATTATAGCGGGTTAATGCCGATGGACATGATTGAAGAGGGATGTTTTGATACTGGGGTAATTCCTCGAAGGAAACGATGAGAAGTTGAAGCTAACGCTTCGACGACGACCCGCACCGAAGTTGCGACCTGGTTGGCC
This sequence comes from Botrytis tulipae, assembly GCA_004786125.1. NCBI lineage: Eukaryota > Fungi > Ascomycota > Leotiomycetes > Helotiales > Sclerotiniaceae > Botrytis > Botrytis tulipae. Next base: position 283,963 of record PQXH01000004.1, read on the forward strand.
CGCACGTAAAGCTTCCATGATCTGCTCCCCCGTTACCTCCTCCCCCTCATTCTCTACATCGCGAAAATAACGAACGGCTGCGGCCAACTTGTCAGCGAACTTTTGTTCGTAATCGTCAACGCTATCGACAACAGTGAGGTTGAGCGGAGTGTTGAAAGTTGGAAGTAACTTCTCGGGGACGGGATGAAAGGTTTGCTACGAGGAGCTGAAGGAACTTCTTGCAAAATGCAATGGAGAGTAATGTGATTTGTTCTAAGTGATGGCGTCTGTATATGATTGACGTTCCTCGTTGACTTGCTCTCAAGCCCGATGGACATAATGTGTCCTAATTGATGACGTCTGTATATGATTGACGTTCCTCGCTGACTTGCATTGCCTTAGTGAGGGAGGTATCGCTACCCAAATGGGCAGAGAAACTATCCATTAACATAAGAACATAACCGCCACCAAAATGTTCCTCTTCTTCTGCAGCGGTGAAATCTAAAGGTCTCTGAAAGATGATCACTAGCTTTACCCAATTACCACCGTCCGTGCATGTCGTAATAATGACGGAAAAGGATTTTGAGTGAAAGTCCCTATCACTAGGTTTGATTACTGGTACGCCAGCTCGCATGAAGCATTGCCCGGGGTTGATGGACATCTTGCATGAAAAATAGTCGATGTTGAATATGTTATACGGAGTGTCAATAGAGGGTATTATCCAGAGATATAGTTGTGGCCTTTGATTGGAGAATATAATTTGCGATGATATCTATGTGCGAAGAGTTCCTTGTTCGTTGAGGAAAGTTATTGCAGGATATATGGGCTGGTGGACGAATGACGTATGCTCCACTCTCTAGAATGGCTATGCCACGCCAGAACAGTAGATGCCGTAGGAAGTACCCAAGAATGGCCGACTTGTGATTTAATGTTCCATTTGGGCAGGAGTATCTAGACATTTCCACCTTGGCCGAGTTTTGCAAAACGTGACTCCTCATGAGATTCTTGGATCATAGTGGACATAGTCACAAGAAATTGCCACGAGAAGCGGTGACTAAGAAATCCAGTCGTTAGATGACTATCAACTAGTTAGTACACAGGCTTGAGAATTGTTCATCATTGAAGAAAAAGGAATAAAAATAACACGTACTTCCAGATTGTCTATCGTCACACTAGATCTACCACATTGAGGCTGAAGCTCCACGATCTTGACCCGGAGTACAACTTATCGAGCGTCGTAGCCCCGGAAGAAACTTCTGCCAGTATGTCAAGACGACGAAAACCGTGCTCGACAATGCAATGTCGCTAGATCGAGCTCTAACTAACGGTATCCTGACGCGTGGTGAAGAGTTTAAACCGCTCTGGGAATATCTTCTAGAACTATAAAACAATGGCATAGTCCGATGCTCTAAGGAGGAATTGATGTGGTTCTGAGACAAGGTGCCGGCCACGATTGGCAGAAGTCCCGGCAGGACGTTCCGGGTCAGAATTTGCATTGAGCCTCCTTTGGGCAGAATTGTGTGAAGTGGAAAATAGCCAGTACCTCACACGCGACTCATGGAAGGACTAGCCTTTTTGTCAACAATAGGCCTTCTAGTACCTGTTGAAAAGATTAGTCTTGGATCTCAAATGAACAATGTGAGGAATGACAAACTGCATGGCTTCTACTTCATAACTCCCATCAAGTTGTTGATCTTCCAAAAGTTGAGAGAATGCTCCATAGAAAACTAAGTGGAATTGGAAATGCTGACTGATATGGAAAGGTAAATCAAGGTTATCAATGCAAGTATGAGACTGCAGTTGTTGTCAAAGGTAAAGACTAAGATACAATATAACTTTTGCGGTCAACAATGACCTTGGAATGATGGAAGATTGGCGTGCCATTCCTTGCGTGAACAGTAAAGATAATTGAAGAAGGACAAAAGAAATCAAAACTTGGGTGATGAAGTGGATTATATAAAACTAAGGTCAGATGCACTTCTCGCTGAGCATCTGGGTGCCGTTTGTAGCCACGGCACTTTCCTACTTACACAAGAAGGATGCACTTCAAATTTTTGGATGGTGTAACATTGTACAGTACGGACTTACGTATCTCGTGTAACCACATGAGGCAAAAATACCGCGGATAATTTGAAAATTTGTTGTCAAACGCGAGGAGGTGACTACTTTGGGAATTCAATACATAATCCTGATGCTATGGTCCATGAATTAAAAATCCTCATCTCAAATTCGCTCAGAGATTTGTCGAGACAGACGGTGTGGTATGACAAAGTAAGGCTTTACTGGGGCCTTGAATGTAGACAAACGAAAGGGTGTAACATACACGATGGGCCGGATCTCTATGTGGCGGGGTAATAACTGCTGTGAAACCCGAACTCACTTCTTCTCTTGATTTGAGTATTGATTTAATGACGTGTCATGATTTTCAAGGCTGGTAATCTATATCTTACCATGAAAAAGCCATATCCATTGAGGGGCTCGACTAATCCGGCGACATACGCGAAACTCTCTCACGCGTCTTCCCGTGCCCCTAAATTCACAACCTAGTCCGGTGCAAATTAATCGGAGTATGTTTTCCATTTTGAAAGCTCGTGGAACAAGAAGTTATGGTCCATATTCCAGTTGACTCATCCGATTGGATCCTCTTCCCACGTACTGCATGCCGGCAATGCGTAATCGAGTGATTACGACTTCGGTGAGCTAGGCATCAACAGCCACTCTCTCTTGAGAGGCGCATGTATCCGTGTGACGGTCCGAATACTGGTATCCGTTAATCTCATAATGATTAAAAAACCCCTCATTTGTAGCCTCACGTCTACCTGGACGGCTTCTTGCCGATTCGAATATTTTTTCCTTGTTTTGACTCATACTCGGTATGCAAGATCGACTTATTTGGTCTCGGTAAAGCCGGGGGGTTTTCTTTTTCTTTTACCGGGTGGACTTGGATGCCCGTTTGTTTAGGGCTGTATCACACTAAATTTTAGTAAGTTGCTAAGGAGTGAAGATCACACCACTTAGTGTGATGTAGCTCTCAAACACGTGATATGCTAGTGATATTGATTTTGTCACAACAAGTCCAGTTTATTCAATTTGATTGATTATGTCATGTTGAACTTATGATTATTCTCTCACTAGGATATCCAAATGCCTTACGGTAACTGTCATACGTTCAAATGGCAAATTCAGCTCTGTGTTCCTTGCAACTAAGTATTAGCCCCTTCTCTGGAAGATTCGCACAGTTTGGCTCTTGAGTTCATGGAACTAGTTAAGTATGGAAAGTTCCTAATTTTTGAAGCTTGAGGAACAAAATCTTTATGCCAAGATTCTCAGAGGAGTTCTTCGCATTCCGGACAATATCATGTGTACGCCTCAAATGTTGATAACATGTTATGATTTACACCCCTGAGCGCTGTCATTAAGGCAAGGGGGAAGTGAGCTCTAAAGCAATTTGTACGATAGACACTAGACTCTATGTCTCCTTTAACCACCACAAATATTAGTACCAGATGTTACTATGACGAAATGGCACACGAGATAGGTATGACTTGAACTCAAAAGTCCTTGGTACATGACCGGAAAAGTCAATTGGTGTGTGTTGTAGAGCATGCGCGAGACTCATATTGCTGAGGTTCTTGCATTTGTGTGCTATGAGAGGCTATGTGTTTGCGATTAGGCCATTGTATCATACTGATAAATCATGAATATTCACGTTGAGTTGTTCCACCTAAGCTTGAATATTGAGCTCTGATTGCCCGTTTTAAAGTTCAACTACGAATCCTTAAACTCTCGTTCTAGTCTGAACATTTTTGTTTGACCAATCCAAGCCCATTCTCGTCCTATGCAAAATCCACATCATAGATGATATTCTGGTAGGGTGCTAACAGCTACTTTGAAGTTGAACGGCCCTCGTCCTCATCCTCTGATGGAAACTCTGTCTCTGCCCACTCCAAAAAATGATTGGAATGCTCGAATGGAAAATCATAGTCAAGCTTCTTCAATCTATGTCTCATCACCAGTCCAATCGCACCCTCTTAATCCTGGTTCCACTTTTTCCTGCCCCATTGTTTGTCCGTCTCCTCAGGTTCTCGGAAAGTGCAATGCGCGAAGTCCAGCATGACAATGCGATACTTATCCTGCATAGTTTGCCTCGTGATCATTATGTTTGAAGGCCTCACGTCCTCGTTCAGAATTGAGTAGTCGTCAAGAAGCCGTACAACTCGCACTGCCTCGTTGCAAATATCTCCCCAGGACTCCTTTGGTGCTTTAGTTGGCAGATCTGATAGTGTATACCCGTCAATGAGCTCTATCAAAACACCTTTTATCTCGAAGAATTTGGTAGCATCGTCTAGAACTGTGTCCAGTGCCGCCGTTGCTTGCAATGTGACCCGTGCCAAGAGTTGTGGGATCTCCTTGCCCTGCAACTGCTCTAGTCTTTGATACACAGTCGACTCAGCCTCATACATATCAAGACACAGATCCCATAGATAAGCTTCGTTCTGCCCCATGCACCAGCCTTCCTCAGGTTCTTCAAAGTCCTCATCGTTTCGCAGTCGATCTACGAACTGTGAAGCATCACCACTCTTAACGCATTCAACAAACGCCGTCTCTTTAGCAACAGTTGATGGGCCGACCTTGTAATCGGATCGGAGTTGAGACGCAAATCGTCGGTCAAAAACTTTGAGCACGGCCCGTTTGTTGTCAGACTGATTCAGTAACTCCACTTCCATGACACAGGAGAGTGTTGGTGGCTCGAAGAATCTGATTATCTTGCAAGAAACAGTATCTCCATCGGATTTTGTATCTGATTTGCTTTCCGATTGCAGCTCCAAGATCGTTCCCTCGGTATAGATGCGCCTCGATGTTTGTTAGCTAGCAAGAATATTCGTCGCGCGGCGTTGACTCACTCTATGTCTTTGTCCATCTTTGACAATGTAATTGACCCGTCAAGTATGTTATTTCGAAACTTATGTTACAGACAGTTGTATCGATTGAAAAAACAAAAGTTTGTTTCCAATTTCAATAGACAGTCCGCCATAAATAAAGGGATTAGTGAGGCAGTGAATGAGCATGATGGGCTGATCAAATTGCCGCTTTAACGATTTTGTGTGGACGCTTTAAGGAATTTGTTCGAGGTTAATTTGACGATAAATTCATCACCGCAAAATTATAAAAGCCAGCAAGAATATTCGAAGTGTGCTGAGCAACAGTCAGTCCATCTCGAAGGAACCCTTGTACCATGTCTTCGGCACGGCTAAACATAAATGCCTAGAGGTAAAAGCAGAAGCGCTACCATTTCAGGATGAACGACTTTCACAGCCACAATGTTATCTTCACTTACGAAAGAAGTTAAACCCCCCATTGGTAGTGTCATAAATCTGGGAATTAAGATTCGTCTATGTCAAGCTGCCAATCATAGTCTCCCTTACCACTCTTCCCATTTCCCGTACTTCTCCGATTTCTCCTTTGGAGCCTTTTCCTCATCCCTCCAAGATACTCATTTTGAGTCGTTCTTTGAACTTTGTCGAATTCATTGTTGCTATCCTTCATTTCTAACAAGCAAAGTTGCACATCTTCATCCTCAGTCAAGTCGAGCTTCTTTGCCAGCTTACTGATGACTTGTGCTGATGAAATCGAGGATCGCTTCAATATCGGAACTGCGCCGAAGAACACTTGTTTCAAGGACTTTTGATAGTCAGGAACCAGCTCATCATTTCCACAGTCACTAACAAGACCACGTATTCCATATACGAAATCTCGAGGCTCTGTGGCAATGAAACTATCCAAACATACGTCCATGCACTGGCCCAGCCGGAACAGTTGTCCTCTTTGTGCCCAGTATCTAAACATAGTGATATGTCGGACCGCTAAAGTTTCTTTTACCGCTTCATTCCAGGCATCTCCATGATCTCTAGATCTCGTTACATTCTTTAAGGATTCATCAAAGATATTACCAGGAATATGTTTACTGCCACAGCATACTAAATATTCTCGACCAAGGCATATTTCTTGCATCATCCAGACTCGGTGCCAGTATGATCTTTGACACAAGGCCAGGAGTGCTGTGCGCCAATCCTTACGATTCCGATGTCGCGATTCGGCAATTTGTCTTTCCCCTACACGGGCACTTTCCATTATTTTCAGGATCTCTATCGCAAGATCACTATCATCTTTCGCAGGACCTAGCCAGAGAATGACTCTTTGCGCTCTCTTGTAAAGTGTTTGCATGATGTGTACCTGACGATTTCTTTCCAGATGATCGGATTGATTGATACATAGAGCATCAATCCAAATGTACCGATCTTTATCTACAAACCTTAATTGTATGAGGGCTTCGTATAGGTTCTGTCGAATTCGGACTTTGCAATCATCCACAAGAATGGTTGGGTCGTCGCTACTGGCTACTTTCCACTCATATGACAACGCTTCATATTTTATCGTACCCGAAGGATCTTTCGGGTCTATGTGGAGGATCGAACTTTTAATGTGGGAATCGTCAGAACCCCCACTTAGAATGAAAATTCGAGTTGCCGTTGGTTTGTCGAGATGTAGAGGCTCATATTCAAATATTGAAATGGACTGTTCTTCGGTCATTATGAAATGTCTATCTGACTCGGAGAATTCATATTATATGTGGAATATAATAATTGATGCGCCAAGCAACTCCAAATTCACATGTGTCGTTTCTTATCGCTAAATCAGGATACAATAATGCACGTATATTTCTGCTGGTAGCAGCCAATCAATTGTTTCCGGAAATTTAATCAGATTGACAGGGGGTAGATCGGATTAGAACGACCATGTCTTTCGACTTCACCTCGAACACTAAAGATTTGCCGTATAAAGGTTTGACATTCAAGATCTCATAATCCCAACCCAGAAGATTGGCCGTCCGCCAATCTTTTCTGGTGGTTTGTGAGATAAATCTCAATTTGCATCGATTTATCATTCTATTGGTTTTCTCTGTATGTATGCTGGCTCACTCCTCAAGATCCACGAGGAATTCTGCTATGAAGTCCCAAATGTGGTTGTCTGGACTTTCGAGAAAATAAATATACCGTTCACCCAATCTTTCTCCCACTCGTGGTATTTTCCTCTCAAAGGTAAGCAAGCAATTAATTGCGAGCAGGTAACGGAGGGCAAGCTTTTTCACCATGACTTTCTAGAAGAATAGATATCTTTTCTTCGACAACACCCATACTCGAATAATTGGCAGTTAACAACATGGCAAGCGATTGTGAGATTACAGCTTTTGATGTTTTGCGGACATGGACTTTCGATCATCTTAAAATCCTCATGGTGAGTGACGTATGTTCGCTTTGTCTTTCTATCTAGGTAGTTAATCTACTCAGTCAGGCCACTAATTAGTTCGCATCGAAATCCCACAAATATTTCGCTTCCACAATTGCTTTGCGACAAACACCTACAGAAAAAACTCAGCAGTTTGTATCATTCATTTACTCAATCTAATCTAGATAGAAGCAACCGAGCTCGAGGCTGAATCTATAATGCGAAACGCATGAATCGAAGTAAAGGATGGATATATGCATCATTCAGAAGAGATTATCTCTGACTCGAGCAGAATTTTCGAATTGGATAGAGTGATAGCACATTTAGTTATAGAGTTTGTCTTGCTAGGGAATTCCATGGTATCGCTCGTCTCGTGTCATCTTTTTCAGCTATTTCTTTGTGCTCGTTTGGCATTAAATTTGGCATCGCGATTGGATGATGTTTTTTTATAATCTTGCTGTGCGTCTCGATTTCTAGACCAACATATCCTACAAATTCTCTATCATCTGCATTTCTAAATCTCTCGAGATTTTACCAAGTGCGTTTGCCATCAGGTATACAGGAATCAGTCATATTCTCAGCATGGTTATGATTTAAGTTTCTCGTACGATGATTCCAGATTCGTTTCCTTTCTTGCGTGGTAGATCTGAGACATAATGTCACAGTGATAGCTTCATCTTGCAAGACTCTATTACCTCCCACCCATGCTATGTGAAAAGTGATAAATCTTCGTAAAATTTTGGATTATCTTCTCAACTTCTGGATTTATATGGCGAGTCCCTCAACCGAGATAATTAACTAATGTGTGTATCGTTGCCAATTGCTCTCTGTTCGCTTTTGCATCGCGTTACTATCTCTCCATTGCATGAGGACTCTCAATTTTGTCTGGTTCTATCGAGTTTAGGGCTAGTTTCTTGTGCTACAGATAGGTGGCAGGAGGTATTCGTCTTAGATTCGCGACGTCCCGAGACTTAGATATACGGCTCTATACGTCTATATTGATAGTTAATAAGTGTCTCTAAGGTGTTTGGTTGAGTTCTCTTGCTTCTTTGATTATTGCATTGAGCGCCATTAACTTCAATATTCATGGTTCCGACTTTAGAGACTTCGAGTCATGAGTCAATACCCGCAATATTTTCAATCGTCCTGTCTTTAGAGCGAAATCAAATCATGGAAAGGTTCAGAAGCGTGTGGCATGTCGTATATGAAAGATTCGTTTCATTACGTACTTCAATCTTGAGGTTGCCAATTGCTTAAGGATATGAGTTAACCTCACAACTTAAATTGTTTGCTAATCAGCACTGAACATTTGGAAGTTTATTTTGTATTTGATAAGTAGAATCGAGTGTAAAACATTACAAGGCAATTGTTCTTGTATTTGTGGTCCCTCTAAAAGATGGAGGAACGTGAGTTATTATCATCTCGCAAATGAGGAAAGTGCAATTATGCCATGTCTCGTCGCTCCTACGTACCTGCCAATTGTCTGAGCTTCGTTCCCCATTTCTGTAACTACTCGCAATGACATGCTGTATTTCAATGCTCAACATACTTAACATGGATTCACATTGAACTTTTCATTTCGCATATCCTCGTGGGAGTAACTCAATATGTGATCTAGTATCCCCTTCTACCTCATGTCGAGAGATATGTTCGATTTCTGCCAAGAACGTCCCCAAAGCATCCTTACGATCGATCCAGACTGCAACTTATTTGTAATAAATCGAGTAGCGTTGCCGTGAAAACTTCCATTCTACCCTCAGTAACCAATCCTTTCACTTGAAGTATCTTTTCAAGAGGATTTGTCTAATTCAATCACACGGGCATTCTCGTTAACCAATCCTATCCCTTGCAATATATCATTACATTTTCTAGGGGGTACTTTAGACAACACTATTGATTATAGTACACTTCTACATTTTTAAATGGCCATTAGCTGGATTTCGTAGCCGCAAAATTCCGAAATCCCCCTCATGCAATTCACTTTAACCAAGTTTAGCCATGTATGTCCTGTTTGCTCAAAATTCGGGAATCGCACTAAAAGGTTTAAAAGAATTATTTTGCCTATAAGTACATCATTTCCCCCCTCTCTCAGACCTTTTTCTTCTTCTTCAGTATGCGAGTTTACTTGGGGTCAGCTTTGTCTGATAGGGGGTGGTGGCCCAAGTACACTTCAGCATGCTCAACGTAAGTGTCAGCTCCAACCACCGACAAGTTAATTTTTTTTAGAATTTCGATCCCGATCGAGGACGGCCGCGATGATATGGAAGGGAGGATAAAGGTTGGGCGGGTGAACATGGCCTCACATCGTACAGGCAGGAGACGGGCTTGTCTCTGCAGGTCAAATACGATGTGGGTGGGAGGCATTGTTTCTCTGGCTTTTTAGCTGGGATTCGAAGCCTATGATACAATTCAGACGAACTACACATTTGGCCTTGTGCTACTGTGTGAACTCTAGTAGGAAAAATCGAGGGAACTTGGGTTTCAGTGTAGATCATTCTTGTATAATATAATTGATATGTTCAAATTCTTGCTACGACCTTTATGTAACTGAACTAACCTATTTCAAGCGAATTGTTGCTAAATATATGTCATTTGCCATTAGCTTCACGGACGCTTCGGGAATTCGGAAGTCTAATTTAAATAGCATCCTACTCGAGACGAGCCACAGGTAGCAATCGAAAACTTGATATTCCAAAAATCTCCAGGATCACCGTATTTCATATGCTGTAGCTCAATGAATGTCATTAAACCCTGATGAGAACATCAGGAGTGTTGGCTACGTTTGATTAAAGCAGTGGTAGAGTATAATCATCAAGCCAAATCACTATTTTGCGATAGCGTCGATTACAGATGTATGTACTAGCCACGTACTTATCATTGTCGCGAATAATGTACATTAGTCAATAGATTAGACATTTCTCAAGCGAAGGGATGCTGCTGTAACACTAACGTAAGACCTTATCGATACAGTAAATTGTAAATACCCAAGTCTGTTGAAATCTGCCAGTACTTAGTCCATTGACTATCTAAATAGTGCATCGATGATAATACGAAGTTGCGAGTCGATTAAGTTCCTTCAAAAATGAAATTCTCGCTAAACGTTATTTTAAGGTTTTAGGGGGAACGTGGGGCAATTTTAGCGATAGGGTAGGTGTAGGTCGCATCAACTAGGTCTAGCCTTTCGAATAAATGACACATCATCGTAAAATTTTGTGAACCCAATAACTAAATAAAGTGCGAGGATTTTTTCTAGTACATACTATTTGCGACCAGTGCATGATGTTCTGGTAAATCAAATGATAATAGCACGACTGAATGTGAGTCGAATATCATGAGAGCGATACAGCTGCAAGTTTTCAGGTATTATTATTGCACATAGAAGAAGTTTCTATACATGTTCATAGTTCGATTATCGTCGGTCTGCCTCCTCGTAACACAGCACATCGAGGTCACCAACTAGAACCTCTCAAAGTTCATCCGAGCACAGACCACCATTAACATATCGTCTTCGATCACCTGAACAGAAAGTCCAAATGCTGACAGATTACGCTTATAAACTATTTTGTTTCTGAACACCGATCATGCAGTCATCCTGAAATTCTTGACTGAAAGGATGATTAACTCCTTATCCGAACTCCGCTTCTTTGATAATGACCGCCCAGATCTTGAGAAATACAATTGTCAGCAACGAATGTCTTCTTCATGATTTCGTAGCTTATAAGAACGGATCAGGCTGTCATCACTCTCACAATCCGTCTTTACAACTAAGATCTTCATTCTCAATTTTATCTCATGCGCAAAATGAGTTTCACTGCAAAAAACTACGGAATTGTCAAAACAGCTGTCGGAGAAGCGAGATTGCAGCCAATTCCAGTCCCACGACTTCGGGATGATTACATTCTCGTTAAGACAATTGCCGTTGCAATAAATCCTACAGATTGGCAAACCGTAGATGAACAGACCAGTCCAAGGACAAAGGGCCCCACGCTTTTAGGGTGTGATTTTGCGGGGATCGTGGCTGAGATTGGCAAGGGTGTGAAGAAAGGATGGAAGAAGGGAGATAGAATCGCGGGGATGACGCATGGAGGTTTGTCTTTTGTATAGTGAAATGAATCTGTTTCACAAGTGCTGATAACAGCATAGGTAATGACATTGAGCCCGAAGATGGAACATTCGCGACATATATTGTAGTCAAAGGCGATGTTGCATTCCACATTCCGGATACTGTCAGTTTTGAGGAAGCTGCATCACTTGGCGTTGGAGTGACAACTGTTGCACTGGGCTTCTACAAGTATTTGTCTTTACCCCTACTGACGTTTCCCCTTTCCATGCCAAATCCCGAGAGCAAATTCCCGATTTTGATCTATGGAGGAAGCTCTGCAACCGGAACATTAGCTATTCAGTTTGCGAAGTTGTGAGTTCTATGTCCCCAGCTACTATGCATTGATAACTAATAGACTCCATGAAAGATCCGGGTTGCAAGTAATCACCATGTCGTCACCGAGGAATTTTGAGCTGTTGAAAAGCTTAGGTGCAGATCATGTTTTAGACTATGTAAGGGAAGATAACTTTTGACTTTAGACTTCCCTGAATAATTTCCAGCTTTGCTTTGAAGATTGGATCTACATCTGTCTTGACCACTAGATAGCATGCTAATATCATCCAGCATGATCCAAACTGCGGAACCGAAATTCGCTCGCTTACTAAAAACAAACTTCACCACGTCTTCGATACAATAGCCAACCAATCCAGCGCTCAAATTTGTGCCAATGCGCTGTCCATTTCCGGCGAAAATATTTATGTAAATCTGATGGGTATTGAGATGCCCAGAGATGACGTTAGGAACATTTTCTTTCTCGGGTACTCGGTCACTGGCGAAGAGTACGAAATCGAAGGAGAAGTATGGCCAGCTGCACCTGAAGATTTCGAACTAGGAAAAAGAGCTTTTTTACTATTGGAAAGATTATTGGAGAATGGACTGATTAAGAATCATCCGGTGAAGATAATGCATGGTGGCTTGAATGGGATTTTAGAAGGAATGAGAGAGATGAAAGAGGGAAATGTAAGCGGAGAGAAGTTGGTTTATAGAGTTGGGGAACCTTGAGTGTAAATTATGGATGACCATCTGTCTAGTTGCCCAAGGTTTTAAAGGGCTTTTCCACAATATATAACCTGAGATGTGCGTACTTCTGGATGTGTACGCAAGTCAATCTGGTGATTATGGCTGCATATCTTAAGGGGGATTCGGCTGTCAGTGCCACATAAAGTTGATGCTTCAAGTAATGTTGGCATTGTCTATATACATTCATTTATTTAATCTTCTCTTTCAATCTCTGAACTTTCAATCTAAGAATAAACCGTTGATAGTTTCTCCTACGGCCGAAGATTCTTTAAATTTATGTAATAATCCCAGATTAATTAACACGAAACATTCATTTGTCTAACCAAAACTTGCTTTATACATTTCAATGCATCACTCTCCTTCTAATCTTAAATAAATATCAATATTTTTTGGTCCTCGGTCGAATGTTTTCGAGGCAGGACTATTCACATAACCCACCATATTTAAAGATGACTAATCGTCATTTTCGATCATGGAGACGTGATATGTTATAAGTTAGAATATTTCTCATACAAGAATCTCTCGTACAGAATGAATGCACACAACCTCCAAGTGAAGCTTTGATCCTCTATCACACAGAACAGCAGTGCGAAAATTCTGAAATCTGATCTCCTTTCAACACTTAGATCAAATTCAACATGCGAATATATCATGAATGAAAACAGAGCTCCCTTAACATTCAATACCACCGTACACGATTTTAGCACTCTTTGTGTCATTTTGTTTTGACACTTTCGGTGAACAGTTCACCATCTAATTTGTACCTAAGAATCATCGACAAATAATCTCCAAATATCTTCCACAATTTTATCTTGCGATGCTGTAGTCAATTTTTCGACGATGTATCTGTAAGCCCGCCGTTGGTAATCTTTTGGACGCAATTCCTTGAGCAACTTTTCAGCCTTATCTAATGCGGTAAGCCCATCATTATTTGGAATGGAGAAATCTGCACCTAGTGATAAAAGAAGAGACGCACACTCCGCCTTAGCCATCGACCACAAACGAGTAACTAGAATATTCAACGCAGTATCCCCTTCTTTATTCTGTGCGTTAATAGGCGTACCGAAATTGACAAGTACTGGCAACAGCTCATCCAAATTGTGGCCATGATATACAGCAACATGTAGGGCTGTACGTTGAGAATTATCAGCCGCCGCTATATCCACGCCCTTCCATATTAAATGTCTAATCATACTTTCGATGCGTTCACGAGAGTATAGGACTGGGAACTCAGCGTCTCCTCTAGCTAGAACATGTATAAGTGTAGCCCCTGAAAAATCTTTGGCCATAATATCTGCCCCAAACAAACAGAGAGCATCTACGATGGTTATATTGCATCCTAATACAGCAGTTCCTAAAAGTGAAAGATCTTGATTATCTTGTTTGTGTAAGCTTTCGTAATTGTCTTCCAAGCTTTCAAGTTCATTGACACCCTTGACAGAAGGAATAACGCTTCTGGTCTCACCACTCGAATCGGCTCCATACTGAAGTAGCAACTTGACAATTTCTTCGCGATTGAATTGAATAGCTACACCAAGGAAACTACTGCTAAAGTATCTATCTCCCGATTGGTACGTGTGCGGATGGTTGACATCTATCATGCCATAGTCAAGCATAGTCTTTGCGACTTCAATATGCGAGGTTGTGATAGCTTTCCAAAGACTCGTGCGAAGAACCTCGTGCCCGGGACTGCCTTTTGCGTAGTGGTCACTATACTCGCTAATGAATTGTTTGACAATCATGACATATCCCCCCTCAGCTGCAAATTGCAATGGATAATATATCTCCCCAAAAAAACCTGTCATGGGCGCATTCCAATCAAAACGTTTTCCTTGCAACAAAGTCATGATAATTGCCATCAATCCGTATATACAAGATATTTCCGAGATAGATGGAGGATGGAATGGGGAAACATGGTATCTTCCGAGATAATGGCAATCCCATTGATCCGGGTGCCCGGAACCAAAATTGAAAGTTTCAATCCACAGTTTGTATGATGCACTATGGCCCATATCCAGATCATTGCCGATAAACTTTTTCAAAATCTCGCTAGTTACCACATCGGGCTGCGCCAATTTACAATGCTCCGGCCAGTATCTCGCTGCGTACCTCTCAAATCTTCTGTTTTGTCGAGTGATCTCTTCTGCTTGCTCTCTGGAAATGACTACGTGATGAGATCCATACAAGAAAATGTAAAGGCATCGATTCATCAAGAATAATTCTCTGGATTGGAGACTGAAATAATGTCTTGGGGCGCATTTTTCCAGAAATTCTCGAACCGAAAGATGTGCAAAGCGTAAAATCCGTTCCTCTTCATCAAAGATTATAAGGTTGCAGCAGATATCTAGCAACTCATAGACTGTAGAGATCAGGACTTCGTTTGTATCAATATCAACAGTGACTGCGGCGAGCATCTCATCCAGACCGAGTTTTTCCCTCGTGCTCAATAACACCTGTAACGTCCTGATGGCGGCTTTCTGACTTGGCTCTTCCATGTCCATAATATCTTGGTAAACAAGATGATAAGACGCCTCAAGTGACTTTGGGAGCTTTCTGAGGACACTATCAATGTCTCCTTTGACTCTAACCTGCTTACAAAGTTGCTGTATCTGTAAGGTCACCCATCTAAACCTGTTTAACGGTTCGTCTTATCAGTAAGTGTCGTCTCCAGAACAGAAGTAGATGAACCTACATTCCTTGAGACCCATCAATAAGGGCCTTAGTTATTTGCTGCTCTATTTTCTTCTTTTCTTCTGGTAGAAGTTTTCCTTTGACTATCCTTTTCTTTTCCATTGCCTCGGAAACTTCCTTCTTGACATAATTCTCAATATCTTTAGAGATGTGACTAGGTTGAATTGAGATACATGGTGACTCTTCAAATTGACTGACTATGTCATTGTCTCTCCTGCTCGAAATGAAAACCTTGACAACGCTGGCAGATTCATCAATGATAGTTTTCAAAGATTCAATAAGGCTGTATCTCTCACTAGGATCGCATTCATCCAGTGCATCAATTACCACATAGAAAGGATCTACTTGAAGAATTTTAAGAAGCACTTCCGTAGTCTCATCCAAGCTCAAACGCTCCTGAGGAGTGAGTCCTCGGTTCTCTTTTTTCAGATTCTGATAGACCTCGACAACAGGCTTTCGGATTGGAAGTTCAGCGGTATTTGATGATACCTGCTCTAAAATACTACGTAGAACTTCTTCGGGATTGGCCCTCTCAGGCTCTGCAGTGTTACGAGAACAATAGAAATATGCAACCGGAGCCGCAGTCCCCATGCTGGAAGACTCCTGGCCAAGACTTTCGATCACCGCGGATCTGCAAATGCTGTCAGAAATCTGATTGTATTGATATCTCAGTTGGCGATACCTACGTCAAGACGCTCTTCCCGCAACCTGCTATTCCATTAAGCCATAGTATAGACGATGCACTTGAATCCTTCCACTGGATGTAGTCTGCCGAATTTAGAAGCCATTCGCAGGAGCCTTCAAGGCGCTCGCTCCGCTTTAATTTGTGATGCTTTCGGTACGGTATTGTTGAGAGCCATCTCAGTAAAGTCTCGCGCTCTTGAAGTTTCAAAGAATCTTGGTAGTCCTGTAAAATTGTTGCGCTTCTTACGATTGGTTGTTCAAATTGTCGAAGAATATCCTCGAATTGACGAATATATTGAGCGTCAATCAACCTGGTACAATCTGTAACTCGTTGATGTTTGACCCATACCATTTTAAGGCCATCTTGTAATTTATTCGATGGCAATTTGATTGCCGAGATTAAACGGCCTGCCGTGCTTTTTCGATATATTTGAATCGCATGTGATTCAAATTTCAAAATCGCCACATAAAGTTCCAGCAAGGCTCCATCAAACCCCGTGTCATCACCAGCAGATTGTGAGTACAGATCTTCGAGCACCTTGCACTGAGCGATCAACTTTGAGATTTGTTCCAACCCCTCAATCAAAATCCCAAGCGACTGGCTATCTTCAACTGCAATCGTAAGAAGCAATCGCACTGCTGCCCAAGGGAGAGCGGCATGTCCAGGATCGTAACTGACGATTACATCTCCGACATCCTTCACTTTATTCACCCAAACAAGTATTTTTTCGAAGAGATCTCGGACAATTATCGTTGTGCCATTGTTCTTTTTGTATTTCCATGCCTTTTGTATGCATAATTCTTTCTTCTCGGTAGCAAGATTGTGAATGTCTTGAAGAATGTCCAAATAACCCGTTCGAGTGGGGTCTAGTTTGATTTCGTCTTTATCTTCCTCCTTCAATGATTCCCAAGCTTGGTGCCATCGTTTCTCGGCCACTGTGCGCTGAGGCATCGTAGGAGTTGAACCTGAGCTAGCCATTTCGAAAACAATACGATTTGTAAATGTTTGTGAAATATTTAGAAGGAATGAATTTCTTCTTCATTTTTGGGGTGTTGCCGTTTCTGCGAGGCTGTCCTTGGTTGCCACCACAATTGTGTAATTATCCAGAGGGAGCTGACGAACTCACTGGCCAATTAACTACCTTGCCCATTTTGAATACCGCAGTTCAAATAATGAAACCACAGGGGTGGAGGTCACATATGATTTGCTGATTATCAGCCCAGTTACCGCAGCTTGGCAATAAGCTCTATCAATCTAACCTTGTATTTGAGTTCTTGATTAAGTGAATTAACGTTCTTTTTCAGTTCGAGGCTATAGAGGATACATGCCATTAGATCAGGTTGTTTCACACACTTTCTCTAGGTACATAAATTGTGATTGCTTTAATTCCAATAAAAGGAGGTGAACCTGAGCCTTGAGCTCGAATTCAATAGATAATTTCATGCGGTATTGTCTCGAATTCAGCTCCTGGACACTAAAAAGAGAGCTGAATGTTTGCAGGATACACCATGCACAGGTGTTGAGTTTTCGCACCCTCTTTTCAAGTTATGGGAAGAGTTATAGTACCATGAGATACCTACCCTCTACAGTCCAAGCTACAGGTTTTACAATTCAATACTATAAGCCCATCAATCAATCCGCATTTGTTTTCATCTCCTCTCTCATTCCCCCGTCACCCCCACCGAGAAAACTTCCATCTATCTCCCTACCTTCCCCTAAACAATATAGGTAACTAGATGAGCAAGTAAACCAAGTACTTCAAGCCACTGCCAGGGAGTCAGGAAGTATATAACGATAAGAAAAAGAGAGGAACAAGATAACAGAAACAAAAAGACAAAAATAAGAAAATAACGAAAAAACAAAAACGAAAAAATAAAAACAAAAAAACAAAAACAAAAAGACAAAAACAAGAAGATAAAAACAAGAAGAGAAATAAATAAAATCCAACTGATGGAAGAAACATACATGATCAAAAATATAAACAAGCAAGTGCCCACTCCCTTCTCCTTCTCCTCCTCCCTCTTTCCAAAGAGTTTCTTGCCTCTATAAATTGAAACTATTCCACTAACAATTTTGCTACTGGCAAAGTGTACATATAGCCGAGTACACATCACCATGTATTTCCAACATCGAAAACTGATGCAGAGAAAGATATATCAAGAGTTGATACCATAAAGATTTGGAAGGAGATCAGAAAACTATCCTGCATCAATATACATACTTAGTTACCATCACATCATACAATTACCCATACCAAACAAAATCACACTCAAATTTCACAAACACAAAAAGGAATAGCAAGATGCACATTCTCAAAAATGAAGCAGAAAACTATGCAGTAGTCAAAATAACCATCGAATTGATATGTTCATGACTATCCATCATCTAGTTATCTGACTACTCTCTCCAATGGATTCATTATCCACCCTCATGTCTCTCAAAATCAATTCATGCATCCCTCCAGTCTCATACAATCATGCAATGCATCCTTATGAACCCATTCCATTCCATCCCACCCCCAACCATCATTTGAGTCGTGAAGATAACTATTTGAAAACAATGAATTTGTATGCCTTTTAGAAGAGTGAAAACAAATCCAGCCAGCCATAATGTTGATATAAATCCAGATTTGTTGAATGTGCAATCCAGATTTTTTGCTTGTGCATCAAGTCGTTAGACAATGAAAATAAAGAAAATAGTAAAAGCATGAAAATGAATTTTTGGTCGTAGTAACACAGTTAATTTTTAGTATGAAGATCGAATTCTTCCCCTCAAGAAAGATCAACAACAGCTACCAAAGGATGTGCAAGCTACTTTGGGCCAAATCAATTAATGTCCATAGTTGCCACCCCATCCACCACGTTGTTGGTTGTTACCGAAACCCTGGTAACCCCCATAACCTTGGTAGCCTCCATATCCACTACTCTGGTGACCTTGGCCAGCAGCTTGGTGACTTCCAACACCTCCAAGACCACCATATTGGCTACCAGCTTGGCTGCCATGGAGTCCATGTCCTTGAAGATGACTTGGGTATCCACCATATCCACCTTGTTGGGATTGGGGTGGTGGCAAGACTGATCCAGGAGTGGTATTAGTGGCAGAACCAGGACGTCCAGCTTGGGACAAAGATGGGCTTGGTCCATTGGTTGTCTTTGATTCACCGAATGGTTTCAAGTCATCACTAGCTCCTGGTTGGGTACCTTGAGTTGCATTGTAGTGCTGACCTGAAGGATAAGCACCACGGCTAAATGCATCATGAGAACCAGCACCAAATCCACCGCTTCCACCTAATGCTTGAGGAGTCTGGGACGATTGAGATGATCCGGCTCGGCCATACTCGCCCAAGCCTCCTCCAACTGCGGAATCGCGACCATGGAGAGAAGATCCAGCAAATCCTCCAGCAGCAGGGGTAGAAGTGTGGTCATATGGTGCACCAGGGGACATGTAACCTTGGTATGGTTGTCCATGAATGCCACCCTTTCCACCACCATATGGAGAACCACCGTAACCACCGTAGCCACCGGCTTGTTGAAATTGGCTCATGTAAGCATTGTAGTATGGGGTTTGATAGTAAGGATGACCATATGGATAGGCTCCCTGGGGTTGTTGTGAATGGCTAGGTTGAGGTTGAGTTGTTTGAGCAGCAGCACCAGTTTGTTGTTGGCTTTGAGCTACTGGGTTAGGAGTAGTGTGTCCACTGTTCTGTCCTTCTCCTGCTCCTGCGGTTGCATAGCGAGATTGGGATTGTTGACCAGAAGTTTCAGTTTGGGGTCCATTATATCCACCATAAGATCTTTGAGATGATGAAGCATCTTGACCTTGGCCACCTTGTTGCAAGTTATATTGTTGCTGATAGTAACTGTTGTAGTTTTGTCTTTGTGGATCAGAGGTGTAGTAAGAAGAATAATCGTTGGGTGCAGAAGAGAATGCACCGGATTGTTGCTGCGCCTGGGATTGAGATTGGCTTGGGTAACCTTCAAATGGGCTTTGCGAGCTTGGTGCTTGTTGACTGAATGCATCGTATGGCTTCTGCGGCACTGAAGATTGCTCTTGAGATCCTGGTTGTCCATATCGGCCATATTGACCCAATTGAGAGCCGGCTTGAGCTCCCTGTTGAGGTACACCTGTGAAGTAGAATAATTAATAGCTGCCAAGGGAACACGTTGAGCGCGAAACTTACTTTGAGAAGAAGGATGAGTTTGTGGGGAAGGAAGGCCAGGGGCAGCTGTTGGGTGAGTAGCAGCAGGCAATCCTGGAGCTTGCTTTGGGGTTGGCAAGGTTTCAGAAACTGGGGCAGCTTGTTGAGGGGCGGGAGGTAAAGTAGCTCTTGGTGCTACTGGGGAATGTTGAGGTGGCTGGGCTCTAGTCTCTGGCTCTTCACGATCACCATCAACATCATCTTCGCCGGTAAGGTTAAATGCGCCGAATTGTACAGCAGCTCTATCCACTTCACGATTTCCTGGCATGCGGACAGCTTCTTCCTGGTCGAGGACGCGGCGTTGAAAGCTTGGTGTACGACCTGATGATCCGGTAGCCTTTAATGCAGAAGCTTGGAAACCACTGGTTGGAGCACGGGAAGCAGCTGAAGTTTGAGTTGGCAATGCTGAGTAGGGTGTAGAATTTCCAGTAGCATTTCTTGGGTCCCAGGAGCTTGCAGCAGTGCTTGCGGCTGTCGCACTTGGGGGTGGGACCGATTCATCTGGAACTTGTTCAAGATTCGTTTCCGTCAATTCGTCCTTTGATGGGGTGAGATTAATATTAGCTTCGGGCTCGACAGGTGGCTCGACAGGTGCAATTGGTTCTGGGATTTCGACAGTTTCTGGTTCGGGAACAGAAGGCTCTGGCTCTGAAACGACTGGGGCTTCGACAGGTTCCTCTGGCTTGGGGAGCTCTGCAGGCTTTTCCACGGGTTCTGGGGCCTTCTTCGGCTTAGGTGCTGGTGCAAACATACTTGCCCAACTCTTTTTGACACCATCAGGAATAATAGTTGAAGCGGCACTTGTAGCAACGGCCGCAGTTGTAGCAGCAGCGTTGGTTGCTGTAGCACCCCAAGTGTTATCAGCCTCAGCAGGTTTGGAAGATTCCGCATCGGCAGGGGTATCTTTAGTAGTGTTTTCAGTAGTGGCAGCAGTATCCCAAGCGTTGGATTCAGTTGTAGGAACAGAGACTTCGGCAGTTTCGTTACGTGTACCATTTGTATGCGCAACTGGAGCTCCACGAGTTCTGCCACCTCTGCCTCTTTCGTTACCGCGACCACGTCCTCTAGTACCGTCGAATCCACCTCGACCACCTCGGGCAACTCTTCCACTGTTGGTTGACTCATTAAGAGGGGCAGATGAAGTTGAATCGTGAGCTTTGGACTTAGATCGATCTTTCTTATTTGAAACTTCTCCCCATTGTGAAATGGTACCTTTGATGGTGAGAGGTTAGCAAACATACTTGAAGAAAATAGGCTTGATAAAGATTGTTGAAAAATGAATGAAATTCTTACCTTCCGAAATGCGCTCAACAGTACTTTCTAAATCTCCATCGGTTTCCTCGAGGGCCATAACGACATCCTCGTCTGTCCAGCCTGGAAACAATTCTTGGATGGTGCTCACTTTATTACCATGCTTCTTCTTTAATTGAACGACTTCACTATTATTTTGCTCAATTGATGCAGTAGTAGATGTGTTCTCGTTGGTTGCATGACTTCTTGCTCCGCCGCGACCACCAGCTCTTGATGTAAAACCTCCACGACCACCACGAGCTGAACCTCTGCCACGAGGCGTTGGTCTAGGTTGTACCTCTGACATTTTGTGAGGTTATGTGTATTTGTGTAAGCAAGAGAAAACGTAATAGGAGAAAAAGGGTTGAGGGGAATGTAGAAGATTGTTGGATGGTGGAGGGTTTTCGTTGTATTGTGAGAGAGGAGGAATGACGCTTTTGGTTTGGGATTTTAGGTGAGGTAGGTTAAAAAAGGCACAGGGCACAGATTTAAGCTCTCCTTTTAATAAAATCGGCTTGTCGCGTCAGTTACGTAGGATTCTCCACGATGTTTACTTTTAAAGTAACAAAATTTATTTTAATATGCGAAAACAAAAGGGTTTGTTACACAATTAGAAAATTGCAGTGAAAAGAATAGATAATTATTTGAAGTTATTCAAATGAGCACCACATAGCAAGACATGGTTGATTTCTTACGCTCAAATTTTGAGAAATTCTGATTCCTTTACTGCAATTGAATGTTCAAAAGTTTCCTTGGCTCTGAGCTTTAGCGCAATAGTCACGTGTAATTAGATAATACCTTGGCCACATGCGATCAATTGCATGGATCAAACTCTTATGATTGGTTGGATTGGCTGGATTTATCAACAAGGGCGTTAGGCGGCGGCAAAAAGAGCAACCCACAAAAGACCACAAGATCACGGCAGACGAAAAGTGCTTAGTATGAAATAAAAACGGTGGCCTGGAGACGCCGAGTGGAAGTGGGAGAGTGGCTCAAGCATTGCACATTCGAATGCACTTGGGTATTGATTGCTACCGTATAGCGCTTGTTACTGGATTCACTGAATCGATTACAATATAAAGCTTTCAATCTGACAGAATGACAAGCGATAATCTTGTCTATATAAACTATGAATCAAAATAATGATTCATTGAATTGATAGAATAATTCGAAAAAAGCAGTGATTTATTCCAGGTCAAGGTTAGGTTGCATCCAGAATGTGGCTGAGGCTGCGGACTCGTGGGTGGCACGAGTGGGGTGGATACGACGATTATGAACATGCGCTGATTGCTGGTACAACATCTTCAATTCCGCGGATTATCATTATCGCAAAAGATACCTAGTCACTGCTGCTGGCATACCTCAAATCCTATCATTTGACTTAGGTATATCCTCTAATGACACTACCAATATTACTCTTCCCCACCTGTTACAGATGTGGTAGATGAGGTGTACATACATACTGACCGTGCAAAGGTTCCTACTGCAGAAACCGAGGAAGTTGGAGTTCGCTCACTCCCCCTTGACCATTCCACCCACTCTCAACTATCACAATTTATTGCTCGCAGACCGGTCCTATGCACGATGTTTCGAACTACTCCACCAAGTCTTTTTCGCCAACTGCCCGCCCTTCTCAAATTTAAGCTTCATCAACCCCTACCCTTGACTCAACGTGAATCTACACAATTACTTGAACTTCTCACTACATCATTCCGACAACAGCTTGACTCGGAGCATGGCCCTTCGCACACGAGTAGCAATGTCGAATCAACCCAATCCAATAAACAGCATCAAAATGGCAGGCCCAGGCGCCTCTCAGATTCTGGTCATAAGCACACCGATCGACACATCAAATCCATTCTCACAAATCCTCTTTTCAATCAACGAACGCAACAAAGGGGTGAGCCTGGATCCACGCAGGATCCAATGGATACATTTGATAGGGCTGTTGGGCGCGGAATGATGACTTTAAACTATGCAAAAGCGATTTTGGTGGCAAAAAAGAAACAGCTTCAGTCCTCGCACGAAACGTTGGAAGAAAGTATGAAGAAATCAGGCGCCGGACTCAAAATCTTAAAGTGGTTGACGTCAAGTGGTATAAACCAGAACGTTGACTTCTTATTGCAAGATCAAAGATTTGCAATTCTACTTTTTGAATTTATGCGTGCAGAAGGTTATGAAGAAGTATTTTGGGAGTGGATAAGCAAAGCCATTCACAATACCAACGCTACAGAATTTGAATGCCGTGGTGTGGCTCACCTCCTTTCTAAAATTGTTACACTTACAGCCAGACTCGAGGCATCGTTTAATGATTCAATCTCTATTTTACTTCGAATAACAGATATGGCGAAAGACTTGCGATCCGAAAAGGCTCACGGTCTTTTGACAGAGCCTGGACAGCATGTGTTTCACTTAATTGTCGAGTCTTCTCGACAAGTGCGAGAGGCCACTTCAATAGAAGCTTTTAAGACATTCCAACAAATTTTGCCAGCGTTCAGCATCCATGACGTTGAGCTGCACACTTTAGATTTATATTCCCCATACCACCGATCCGCAGACCATTTCTTAGAATTCCTTCGACAACAACATTCTTCAAGAGGGTCAGAAAGCGAAGACCTTGTACAACCATTTGAGAAAAATGAGGCGAAGAAGATGGTTTCAATATCTCTGATGGCAGCCAAAATTCTACTTGAGCAGAATCGGGTCAATGATGCAACTTGGGTAATGGAATACTTGCGCACAAATTATCCTAAACTACTAGGAATTGAAGCAGATAATCAGGAACGAAAAGGAGAAGTTGATGAGGCATCAAGCATTCAAATACTAGAGTCCTTTAGCATAGCTTGAGCCGTAGCTTGATTTGTAGTTGAGCTGATGAGCATTCTGATGTATTTATATATAATTGGCGTTAATGACTGGTTAACCATTGATCACTGGACGGTTGGAGGGATAGGAAATGTATTACGATACCGCTATATCAATGATCATTTTGAAATTACAGTATGAGACTGAAATGAAAGTCTATAAATAAATACTTCTCTTCGATGACTTATGGCTCAATATTCTGATCAGTATTAAGACTCTTTAATCTCATACAGCCCTCAATTCCAATACAAGTCACCTGTTGAACTGAAGCATAGTAGAATGTCATTAGCAACCCTTACCGTATTGGTTGGTATCTTTAAACAGTTCATAGAATATTTACCTTTCATCTTCATACTGCTACTAGATTCCAATTTGATAGACAAAGCTCTATGTTCTCTGTTCTTCATCACAGTGCGTAGAATTGTAAGACAAGTAATGACGTTATAATTCTGTCCATTCCTAGTCAGCATCACGTGAATAAGCGGATCTATCTATGCATTAGCTTGATGCTCTCCCCTTGCAGACCTCGGGATCAGGTACAGGACAAAACTCTTCATCACCAACATTAAAACTCTCATGGGTTGAATTGAGTTTCGGGATCGGGTGAATACATCTCAAATCGTTCAACATTTTTATTTTTCTACGTCTCTCATATCATCACCACATTACTTATGTCTTGTTCTTTTCTTCAATCATTTCTGCAGTGATATAAATATGTGGGAATGCATCCCAGCCCTGCCATTTCCCCGCAATTCAGATCGGGTTTTGATTGCGTGGATTGCGCCTCAAGCACCTAGAAGATTCTGCAGAAACATGAGAAAAGCCGTAGCCGACCATGTCCGATCAAATCACAATGCAGAGGGAAGAAAAGAAGAAGAAGAGGAAGAAAAAGGTAAAATAATTTGTGGCTCAATGAGGTATTATATTCCTCTTTTTTCCAAGAATTTTCGATGCCGTAATCACATTCTTGGACATCTGATTCGTTGATCTTGCTTCTTATACTTGATCCTTTGACGTATTGGCTGCAATATTCAAAGGTTGCTTGAAAATCTAATCCATTTCCGGTATCCTCCCTCTACGGTAACCCGGAACCAACCTTGAAAATCATTGCAAAAGCTTGTAGTACCCGAGAGAGCTTGCAAGCTTGGAGCGTCATATTTCACATACTTACTTTGCTTTGCTTTTCAACGTCAACTCTTTGATTGTTTTTTCGTTTATTTTGTCGCAACACTTCAATTGATACAAAATTATCTACTGGATTACTTCAATTGAATCGCAAGAGACAATTGAAAAGAACGTGGAACTTGGATTGATATATTCATTTTGAGTAACTGAGTTATTTGGATAGTTTGAAGGTTCTTGAAAAGACCCGGAAGACGAGAAGATTGGAAAAGATGGCTGATAATAAGATCGAAGAAGGCGACAAAGGTATGTTGAGATCTATCACTTGTTTTTCATCTACTAGAGAGGAGAATTCTGGATTTTATTATCTGAAAACTTCATGATTTGTACCAACTTCCTCTCACAAACGCCATTTCCATTCTCGCAAGCTTTGCGCTCCGAGATTCCTTCAACTTCTCCAACTTCCTCCACTCCACTCCATCTCACTTCACTCCTCCCTCATTACTTAACTTGCGCATCATCATCCATTCACATAATACCATGGCGATCTTCAATTTACCTCGGCTCAATTTCACACGACTGACAAACCTTCGTACAGTTTCCTGGAGCTGGGGCGGCGCAAATCCAGATGGAACCGCTGCGGAAGTAAAGGCTGGTGAAGTCTCAGTTACTAGTCATCGCGGAAATGAAATCAAGAAGACGGGAGATGAGGAGAATCCAGCAGTACACATTGAGAGAAGTGGGAATGATGTTGTGAAGTTGGCTAGTGAGTTGAAGGTGGAGGAGAAGGGCGAAGAGAGTAAGGAGGGTGAGGAGACGAAAGAGGAAGAGAAACCCAGTGAATCAAAGGACACCAAGGAGGAAACCAAGGAAGAGACCAATGGCGAATCCAAGGATGAAAAAATGAAGGATGAAACCAACGGTGAAGCCAAGGTCGAGGAGGAAAAGATCGAGGCCAATGGTAATTCGAAGGATGAGACCAATGGCGAAACAAAGGTCGAAGAGGAGAAGGCCGAGGCCAATGGTGAATCCAAGGATGAGGAGATGAAAGATGAAACCAATGTTCCAGACGAAAAGGTTGAATCTGAGGGTGAAAACAAGAAGGAAGAGGACGTTGAGATGAAGGATGGTGAAGACAAAGCTGAAGAAAAGACCACCGAAGAAAAGCCCGCCGAAGAGAAGCCCGAGGAAAAGACTGAGGAAAAGAATGTCAAGGAGGACGAGAAGAAAGATTCGAACGGCAAAGAAGATAAATCCGAGACCAAACCTAAGGCCGGCAACAAGCGCAAGGCAGATGAATTGGACGATGAAGCAGAGAGCCCAGAAGAGAACGGTACCAAAAAACAAAAGACCAACGCTACTTCTAATGGTACTGCCAATGGTACTGACTCAAAGAAGAAGCCTGGTAGACCAAAGGGTGCATCCAATGGTACACCTGCTAAGAGAGAGAAAAAGCTCCCTGCTGTTGGTCAAGCTCAACGAAAGACAAGAAGTCAAGCACGCAAGGAATCTGTTTAGGTCCCTCAAGAAATTATATTTTCTCCATTTGCAGGGTTGATGAATTTTTCAATTATTGAACAAATTTCAGACATCGAGAACCTCATGTGGAGCGAATATGATTTCTTTCAATTGAAAAATCCACGATATAACATTTGAATAAGTTTTCGAATAATCAGACAATCAATCGACTCGAATCATTTAGGTTATATAGGGAAATATGGTGATGGGTCTTCGTGGTTGTTTTTTTGCATTTTTATTTTTGCATTTTTATGCTTTGTATATTATTGCGGGAAAGGAAAGCTAGGTACAGAGATTCAATCATTCTCTGTACTTCAATTATTTGATATGGATTGGGAGAGGGGAATGGAAGATGGAGATGCGAGACGGGAAATGACGAATTATGGGATGAAGATGCGATGCGATGCAATGTCATGAAAAGTGGAGCGAGTTATCTATAGGAAACCAAACGAATATGCAGAATGAAATTATTATTTACCAGATATGAAGTGCGAGTTTTTTTTATCTTTGTTGTACCTAGGTTACTGAATTGACCTCGAATACATGGACTTTGTGATTTGTGATTTGGTTGGTGGGTTGTGGTGTGTGGTGTGTGATGTGTGGTACGATTGGTGAGACAAATTAATGTTGAAAGTTGAATGGGGTAATGATCACATTACACTCTTTCTTTCTATCGATTGAATTGAATTGAGTCACGTTGATAGGGTTTGAGACATGGGATTTATATGTACTGGTTTGGTTTGGTTTGGAAGTATGTGTGTAGATAGAGAAAGTAGGTGGGTAGATAGTAGGTAGATAGATAGATGGTAGGTAGATAGAGAAAGTAGGTAGGTAGGTAGGTATGTGATATAATCTTAATTGTATAGCTGGGTGGGTACCTATTTAGGTACTTGGGTATCTAGATAGGTGGTGATGATAATGGTTTTAGTGGTTGGTTGTTAGGTGGGTAGGTAGGTTTGGCTACTAGGTATGTGTAGATAGATAGTTTGAGTGAGTTTATTTCTATTTAGTAGGTGGTAGGTGGTAGGTGGTAGGTGGTAGGTGGTAATTAGAAGGTAATAGATAGTAAATAGTAAATAACAGATAGTAGGTGGTAGATAGTAAGTAAGTATAATTTGATGTATTGATGTATTGATATATTGAATGGAGGTGGGAGGAAAGTGGAAGATTGGGAATTGGGAATTGGGGTTTTCAATTGGGGTTTTGGATAAATGAATAGTATGTAGGTAGATAGATAGGTGGGTGGGTTATACTGTATTTTATATGGCATATCTTAGGTTTATGGAAGATTATTGATTTATGGAAGGCTGGGTTAATGGATGGGGAGGGAGGGAGGGAATCGGTATTATGCGGTAGAGTTGGGGTAGGGAGTTGGGAGTAGGGAGTTGGTATAAGGATGGATTGAGTATATGCTTGGATTTGAGTGTGGTGGAAGGAAAGGGATGGATGGAAAGGGATGGGATGAGTTGAGGTAGATAGGTATGTATTGTATTGTGTTGTATTGTACGGAGTAGATTTGGGGAGAGACGGGAGGGAATGATGGTGATGATGAAGACGATGATGGTGATGGCGATGATACCGATAGAGAAGTAAGAATGGAGGAATGCTGATTGATAGTAATGAGTGATAGTAATACAAAGTTTAAATATATGGAGTCACATAACAGCACAGCATCGTCACATGGATATTCCCCGGTGTATGGATGCATCCGGAGTAGCTGCGGAATCTGGATGGATGAAGGAAGTGGAAAATTCACGGATTGATGGTTGGTGGTTGAGGTTGATGATTGATGTAATGGGTAATGGATTGTAGGTTATGGGGTAGGATGGTAGGTAGGTAGGTAGGTATATAGTGCAATAGATGGAGAGGGGCGGGAGAGAAGAAAGGAAAGGGGAGAGAGAAAAGAGGGAAAGAGAAGGGTCTGGACTCTGGACTGGATTGGACTGGATTGTTGGAGGTTAGAATTGGTTGGAGGGATGGATGGATGGATTGGATGGGTGTGGGATGTGGGATGTGGGATGAGATATGAGATATGAGATATGAGATATGTTGGAGCACTGTCACCATTTTTATGTAGGTAGATAGCAGGTAGGTAGGTATCTTGTGTATTCTCTGAGAGGCAATAATATACCATCTAAATTAGGTATAGATGGATAGAAATATAGATAAATATAAGATCTTACATCTTCTCTTTCTTAATAGGATATATTTTCTCTTATTCTAAATAGTCTGCCTCCACGGCAGTGGCCCCCGGAGGGTCAGCGAAGCGTCATTTATATCAACATTAAATAATGGATGTATTTCTCAGATACTTATTTAGATAGGTACTTACTTGTTTTCATATATGTCTCTCTCTCTCTCTCTTCATCACATTCATCAATCAAAACCATCTATAAATAACCACCACAAAAACACCACGCACACGCCAAGAGCAACTACGGTATAATACTCGGAATACCAGTTTCGCGAGCCAATAAGAGAGATGGAAAGTGTACTGGTTTTAACTCTATTCAACTCTAATCCGTTTTATGATCCGTTTTATGGGTGAATTTTCGGAAGACGTGATGAGGGAGGCTCACTCTGGACGCAAAAAACGGCACACCAAACCTATCAAAATTGAGACTTTTTTCAAAACACTATTATTTCAAAATTGAATGACAATTCAAAAAATTAAAATAAAATAAATAAACTGAAGGTATATTATAACTTATAAGCTCTTAAATAATTTATCTCAATTAAAAATCAAAATATTGATTTTTGATTTAGATAAATAATTCTGGAAATAATACTGTTTTTTCGGTGTGCCATTTATTTCGTCCAGAGTGAGGGAGGGAGCGAGGGGAGGTTTGATAGGTAGGGAAGCTCGGAAGATAGAGACTTGGATTTGGTAGATCTTGGACGGATGGGGTTGGGGTGATGACGATGAGTTTGGTTAGGGTGGTGGATTGTGGTTGGATTGTGGTTGGATATGGATGGTTGGATGTATGGATGTATGGATGTATTGATAGTGTTGTTGGGAATTGGAGAGGAAGGAGAGGGAGAAGGAGAAGGGCTAATTGCGGCTACGGGATTCTAGATTTGAGGGTAGAGATGATGCATTGGATTGGAATGATGGAATGGACGGGATGGACTGTAGTGTAGAGAGAGGAACGGAAGACTGAAGACTGAGTTTCTTTGTTGGTTTGGTTTGGTTTGGTATGGCTTGGTATGGCTTGGTTGATGATATCTTTAGAAATAAGAACTAGTATTTATTTATTGTTGATATTTCGTAAACATATGTGAATGAATGAAAGAAAGAATGAACAAACGCCTTTGCTTTGCATCGATTTGATTTGATTTGAATTCGATTGTTCGATTGTGATTCATTCTATGGTAAATTCGTTCCATTTTAGTCTTTGCCCTTTTTTTCTCTTCCTGAGGTCATGCTCGATATTTATTATATTGAGATTGAGATTGAGTACTGGTACATTGGTTGATATGAATATTCATTCTGTCTTTTACAACATAGAGTTATCATATTCTATTATTGTTCTACTACTGGGTACTCTCCTCCTCGTACACTTCAATCAAATACAGTGTAGGATTTCCTATTCATCGGTACTTCTAATTGTGGCTTGCTTTTTTTACCAATTTCCCGAAAATACTTTGATTTATTCATTTACTACCAAAAAAACACCACAAGGGAGGGAACATTGAGGAGAAAAACCCTTGAAAGAGCGTCATTTTCATAAATATCCCAGTCGTTCATATTCATATTACAACATTACATTCGGTATAGGCTGGGCTGGGTCAACAGGGGTCAGTTTGGGTGAAAAAGAATCTGTAGGGGTTGAATCAGACCCCGTATCGCTATCAAGGGTTATTCAAGGAACGACATACCAATACTGAAATACAGACTTACTTTCATACATACATACATACATACATACATTCGACACCCCTCGATCTTCATCCACTCAATCCTCTCTCACTCGCTCATATAGAGGATCATACACATCGACTCTCTTCGAAGAGGAGAAAATCTTCAAACGTCTCGTCACTACCTATTCATTCCATTACTTTGTCTGCAAAAATATAACCCGCTCTTCGCGCATACGATTACCAACTCTTCTTCTTCGTTTGGCCTTGGGCCTGTCACTGCCACTCGCTTTCTACAAAAAGTTACATAGAGATACTCAAGATGGAGGTAGGAAGGACGACGGGAGTCCTCACCAAGAGAGCGTCGGATGCACAGAAATTGCTGGATTTGTTAGCAGATCCTTTTCGATCCCAGGTTTGTTTACTCCCAATGATGTTTTCTTTTTCCTTTCGAACATTTATATCTAATTGTTGATTGTTGGCTTAGTTGTCACAAAATTCCATCTATGCAAGTTTAGGCACATCGATAGGTTTTACCCTCTTACTCGCCATCGGGTTCTCTCTTCTTCGTCCGTACAATTCCGTCGTGTATGCACCGAAACTCAAGGTTGCAGATGATAAGCATGCACCGCCGCCTATTGGAAAGGGTCCTTTAGCTTGGTTGGGACCGGTGCTCAAGACCAAGGAATCGGAGTTGGTTAATCTCATAGGGTTGGATGCGACCGTATTTTTGAGAGTGCTGAGGATGTGTCGGAACATATTTTTATGTATAACGGTGGTCGGCTGCGGAATATTGATCCCGATTAATATGTCCCAGGGACAATGGACGAAAGGAGCGGATTTCGTATCTCGAGTGACGCCGGTCAATGTTTGGGGTTCGAATAATTGGGGTATGACCATCTGCGCCTGGTTATTCGATCTCATTGTTATTTTCTTCTTGTGGTGGAATTACCGGGCGGTACTTAATTTGAGGAGAACGTACTTTGAAAGTCCGGATTACCAGGCCAGTTTACATGCGCGGACGTTGATGATTAACGATATTCCGAAGACGCTACGCACGGACGAGGGAATCGGTAGAGTGATTGATGTTGTGGCGCCTCAATCTTCATTCTCGAGAACAGTCGTGGCGAGAAATGTGAAGGAACTTCCGGAATTGATCGAACAGCATAATCAGACAGTCCGTGATTTGGAGGGTTATTTGGCCAGGTATCTCAAGGATCCTGCGAATCTACCTCCCAAGAGACCAGAGTGTACCCCATCGAAAGATGATCCTAACTTTGGATCATATGTCCGAGGTCAAAAACTCGATGCGATCGAATATCTTACTGCGCGTATAAAGGAATTGGAATTGGAGATCAAGGAAGTTCGTTTGTCTGTGGATAACCGAAATCCTCTGCCGTATGGATTTGCTAGTTATGAAGCTATCGATGAAGCACACAGTATTGCATTCGCAGCACGGAAAAAGCATCCCAAAGGAACTACGATTGTACTTGCTCCTCGACCGAATGATATTATTTGGAAAAATATGCCTTTGAGTAGGCAGACCAGAAAACGGAAGAGAATCATGAACAATATTTGGGTTACTTTGCTCACAATTGTATGGATGGCACCGAACGCTTTGATTTCTATCTTCTTGGTCAGTTTAACCAATTTGGGTAGTGTTTGGCCTGCATTTCAAACTTCGTTGGCCCAACACACTGTTTGGTGGTCGATTGTTCAAGGTGTTGCTTCTCCCGCTGTTACATCCTTGGTCTATCTAGTACTTCCAATCATGTTCCGTCGAATGCTGGTCAAAGCTGGAGATCGTACAAAAACTGCCAGAGAACGACATGTCACTGGAAAGTTATATACTTTCTTCGTCTTCAACTATCTACTTGTATTTTCGATCTTCAGTACTGTCTGGACTTTTGTCTCTACCGTCATCAACAAAACCAACGATGGAACTACAACTTGGGAAGCTATTTACGAAACAGATTTGGGATTGTTGGTCTTTATTTCACTTTGTAATATCTCACCTTTCTGGGTGACCTCGTTACTGCAACGAAATTTGGGAGCAGCTGTCGATTTGGCTCAATTGTGGACTTTGGTTTGGAGTTTTTGCGCCCGGAAATTCTCGAGTCCTACGCCTCGTGAGATGATTGAACTGACTGCACCACCTGCGTTTGACTATGCAAGTTATTATAATTATTTCTTGTTCTACACCACTATTACTCTGTGCTTTGGTTGCATTCAACCTCTAGTCATCCCTGCAGCCGCTATGTATTTTTCTCTAGATGTCTTCTTGAAGAAATACCTCTTGCTTTATATCTTCATTACCAAGACAGAATCTGGTGGTATGTTTTGGCGTATGTTGTTTAACCGAATCCTTTTCGCAGCAATTCTCGCCAACCTTGTCGTTTTTCTCGCCACTTGGGTTCATGGAGATGGGTCACACATGGAAGCTTATGCTGTAATTCCTCTTCCATTCCTGGTGCTTGGTTTCAAATGGTATTGCGCACGTACCTTTGACGATAAAATTCACTACTACAGCGTCCGCAACATGCTCAAAGATCCAGAAGCTTCGCGTTCCAAGCTCTTTGGTAGTAAAGGGGATCGTCTCGCTTCTCGCTTCGGTCATCCAGCATTATACAAGCCACTCATTACACCTATGGTTCATGCCCGAGCTCAAAATATTTTAGCTTCTATTTATGGTGGTCGTCTTACAGATTCAAATAACCAAGGCTCGGGAGATAATATGTCAGTTTCGGGATATTCCGACACATATGCCATGGATCCTATGCGTGCTGGACAACCAGGTCGTTCTGCTAAGGGAGGTATGCCTGGGTTTGAAATGGTACCGGAGAATCGTCTAGATTTCTCGTATTACAAGGGAAGAGCAGAATTCGCGGAGGAGCATGGTGGTTCGGGTGGAATTTATGGAAAAGCGGAAGATATCATTAGGTCGGACACACCAGGTAGTTCACGCTGGGGAGGACCAGATTCAAGACCAGGTACACCTGTTAATGGTTCGGGTACACCAACATTGCCAACTTTCAGGCCAGGGACACCGGATAGTGTCAAAGGGGACATTGGTTTGAGTGGCGGATCTGGGATGGGAATGAGATATTATGGAGAGAGGAAGGATAGTTCTGGAGAGACGGTTGGATTGGTTCAGGGTGCACAGGATATGCCTGCAAGTTCGGTACCGGGTGTGCAGGAACGAGCACCGGGTTTCTTGGGTGGTGGACCAGGAGGATATGGTAATTTACCGCAGGAGGATTTGGATGGGAGGGGAAGTGTGGATCATGATCCGATGAATTATGACTATTTCCGTTCCAGGAGGACGAGGAATTAGATGTAGGGATGGAGGGGATAGAGGTGTGAAGAATCAAGGGCAACGAGATGATGAGAAGATGAGAAGGTTGTATAACAGGATATGCAAGTGAAATGAAATGGTAGATATGGGAGGTGTATTTTTTTTCTCTCTCGGCTTTACATGGAGATTAGCGATCGGAACATAAGTCTCGAATGATTCGAGGTTGGAATTGGTATGCGTGTATGCATGAATGGAATGGTTTGGGTTGGTTGGTTGGCTAATGGCGTTTTTGGGTTGTTCTCATTGATTGGGAAATTTGAGGAGTGGGTGGAGTGGGTGAGGACTTGAGGGGTTGTAGATAGAGGAGAGAGAAAGAAAAGGGATAGATGAGATAGAGAAAATAGAGGAAAGATTAAGTGATATTACTGAGTGTAGTTGGTTGTAGTTTGTTCTTGTGTATACATTTGTAGGATAGAATAGAGTAGGGTGGAAGAGGATAGGGTAGGAGAGGATAGGAGAGGAGAGGATAGAGTAGAAAAGGATAGATTAGGATAGGAAGGATTTCTGATATTAGATAATTAAATAATAAGGGGAATGAGAGTGGGAGTGGGGATGAGAATGGGAATGGGAATGGGATTGTGAGTAGGAATATAAATATGAATAATTTTAGAGACTTGAGATTGTGAGATTATGAGATGTAAGATATATATATATATATACTATGCTATAGTAATTTTTGAACATGAAAATCAGCATTTGATAGGTGTTTAGCATTTGATAGGTGTTCATTTATTACTTAGTCGTTCGCTTATTCGCTTGGTGATTTGCTCGCTTGGTTGATTCGCTCGCTTGGTTGGTTGTTTGATTGATTGAGTGAGTGGGTGAGTGTGTGTTTACTCGCTTAGTTGATTGATTGATTGGTTGGTTGATATTATGACTTTTGGGATTATGACTTTTGATATTATGACTTTTGGGATTGTTAGGAATATTACGTGGTGGAATGATAGGTGATAGGGTGGGAGTAAAGAGAGAAAACGAGAGAAGAAATTAAGAGAGAGGGGGAGAGGGGGAGAGGAGAGAGGAGAGAGGGAGAGGGATCTGAGATTTTGATTATGGTTTTGATTTTGATTTTGATTTTGATTTTGATTTTAATGATTTAATAAGATACTTAAGGAAAGAGGAGAGTAAGATTTATAAGTAATTATATAAACGTAGGTGAATGACTTCAATTCAATAGCCACTGTATTAAGCTTTAGACGAATGCGAAAGAGACTAGCTCTTTCAGTAGTGCCTATATAAAGCCTACTACTTTCTGTACATAGCTAGCTCTTTAGACAGCATATAATATAGACATTTAGGACCTACGAATACGTGGGTGCTATGTTTTCTATATTCTTCTTAAATTAATAGTAATTGATAGAGTTGTGAGAGAAGGTAAGAGAAAGTGAGGGAGATTAGATTAAAAGTTTTGAATAATTTTGAAGGGGGTTTCGAGGGGGTATTGGGGGTGGGGAAAAGGGTTAGAAGATGAGGATGGAGATGAGGATGGAGATGAGGATGGAGATGAGGATAAAAATAAAAATAAAAATGAGAATAGAAATGAAAATAAAGATAAGGATAGAAATGAAAATGGAAATAAGAATAGAAATGAAGATAAAGATAAGGATGGAGATGAGAATGAAGATGAGGATGAAGATGAGAATGGAGATATGAATCGAAATAAAAAGTTTATAGATTATAGTTTTAATTGTTTAGACAGAGCATATATTATTGAGTTAACTGATAAGTTCATATAATATATATATACTCTTAGATTTCTTTTAATGAGGGGAGGAGAGAGAGAAAGAGAGAGAGGGAAGAGAAGATATATCATTCGAAAGAAAAAACGATGATAAAGTAGAAATAGCTTATTAAGAAGAATCTCTAAAAGATATTTGAGATACAATGAGTAAATAGAAGTATAGAATGTTTGAGATAATCAAGAGGATTTAAAATAAAGAGGATGATTAGTTTAGATTTATATATTGATTTCTTGAAATCTATAAGGAGAAGATTAGATTGTCTATATATACAAGTATACTTGTTGGTATAGGAATCATGTGATCGCACTAGCGCTTACGCTAGTGAGCATATACGTATCGTAGCCCGCCCTAGCTTTTAGAACCTCAAGTAACATTACAATAGTATGAATCATAGTACTATATTTTCTTCATCATCTCTATGATATTACCAATAGATATAGATGATATAGTATTTATAATGATAGATTCTATATGTTGATATTATATTCTATCTGAAGAGCTAGCTAATTATAAAAATGAGTAATTCTTATGTGTTTTGAGGCTAGCTCTCTCTCTTAGTATACTATAGTAATCTAATGACTTAAGATTATTTACTAACGTTTATACAAGAATCAAATTTCCTCCTATAGGATCTAACCTAAAATAGCTAGAGTATTGAAAGTTGTAGTACGTGCACTTAGGTGCTGTATATATCACTTCTACTTCGTAGTTAGATATTTTATCTTAGTACAACCTATATAGTCAATATTACATGCATTCTACTAGTCTATTCCTTCATTTGTTAATATAGAGTCTATTAATTTAGAGTAATTCCTATTACATATTCTATTATAGATTACAATATAGAATTTAAGAAATATAAGAGCAATTTATTATATTTAAGTACTAAAACATATAAATATAAGACTCATTTTACACTTAGCTTTTCTCTTCAATTCTTAAGGTGTAATTTGTAATGATTTTCTAGAGAATTATGAAAACCGCTTAATTGTAACGAATATCACGTGATATTTGTTAGTTCAAGGCTAGCTTAAACTAAGACGATTGTTATTATATAAGAGATAAAGAGATATCTTAAGGATCTCTTTCCTCTTTAGCTTTCTTATTTTAGTTATTTGACCTCTATGATATACTCTAGTATGTGATCGTGACATAAATACGACTTTCACGACCGTAATCTATACTAACCGTACAGTCGTATCATACGGCCAGTATGACCATAGAACTTGATTATCTAACAAGCGTATTTACGGTCATATTCTAAACCGATACTTGAGATTTTCAATATCTTTTTATCTATTCATAATTCTTCGTATTGAAAGAATATAGTACGGCCGCTTGCGCTATACATACATCAATTCTACCTCGTAGTTAGACTAGTATGATTCAATCTATATAATCCATAATATATACATTTCACCAGCCTGCTTTCTTTATTGTAAACGCTTCGGATCTTTCTAATCAAGCTATATCACTAGAAAGTGAAGATATATAATACCTTAATAACTAGATTTCAGTTTTTGATGGTCAGGGCTAAGCGAGTAAAAAGAGAAAAGAACCTTGAAAGCTTATACTGAATTGATACTATGGTAAAGTTAATGTACTTGATGGAATTGAACTTAGTTTTGATTGAAGTTACAGGTAACTTACCCTTGAAAGCTTCAAGGCGAAGAGCTGAAGAATTGAGAAAAGAATAAATAGTGAAAAAGTTGAAAAAAAGAGCTGAACTTCTGTCTGGTCTCTTGGCACTTGCTTGAGATCTCGAAGTATTAATCTCGAAGCATCAATCTCAAGGGACATTTGAGCAAATTTTTCCCACCGTAATCGTGGTATACGAGTTTTCTGGTTCTGTAGGGCTGGCGAGGACCGCTTGATCATCAACCGCAGCATCCAGAACGTCTCTCGAATATTTGAAAAACTGAACGATGACACCATCATCCTGATTCTCAAGACAGTTGTCGCAGTTTAATGTAGGCTCGGAAGCAAAGGAACAAATTTCTGCCGAAGAGAGAAGGGGACGAATGAAGACGGAGGGGTTTTTATTCAGGGCTCAATTTTAGGCTGACTCTATGCAGAGTACAACATTCATGTAACCTGGAGAACTAGACTCCCAAGTCTGAATAAGGTCAAGGGGCGGCCCCTAGATCAAGAATTTGATTATCTCTACATCAGATATGAATTTCTTCGGATTAAGTTAAAAAAACGATTAATTTAATCTTATTATAAACTTGATATAGACATGAAAGTCGCAGATCGATCGAGTAGTGAAACATCCCAGTAGCATTTGGTTCAAGCAGAGGAATATCAATATGTTTCAGCTTTACCTATTAGAATTACTAAGCTCTTCTGGACTATGATATTCTATAAAATGCACCACCTCCTTGCCTTTGACTGCATTGTGAAGTGTGAAGGTAGAGAGAGGTATTGGTAATTGTTGCAGATGGCTCGATAGAATATCCAAGGGTCAGCTGCACAAGTCACTTCTCAATTCTTCTGTTTGATACATGTAACCTAAGGCTCTAGACTTGATATGTCGGTCATTCTAAGTGACACTATGTGATGTTATATGATGTACAAACATGAAGCACCTGACCTTCATGCCAGCCGTAGTATACTCACAAACCATCTAAATCCAATTTTGTATACATTGTGATATTATCAAATTGTGATATGACTTGGTTCATATAATCTAACATGGCATGTGGCACAGGAACGTTGATTTAAAGTAAAGTATTGTGATGGTGCAACTTGACATAACGGTCATTTGGAGCTCCCAAGTGACCAGATTTGCATATGCTCTGGTATGTGACAATTGAATCTGGACTCAGACACAGGTCATTTAATCAAAGGACCAAAATCTAGAACCGATGTTCTTCTTGTCAGATGGGGGAGAAGAGCAGTCAGACATGAGATGCCTTGGTAATGATGGTGCAAACAACTGGTATAAGTCTGAGGTACTTAAAGTGGCTCCGTGTTCCTTACTATTCTGTCATTGACATTAGAAAATTTACTGTGGAACTTCAGCTTTAAAAACTTTGTGTGTTTTCTAGGCGCTACTTGAAATCATTATTCTTCGCAGAGAACTCCAATAAAATAATCAGATCACATCCGACAATTCTTCTTGCACTTGATGTTATGGCAGAAGTCTCGGCATTAGACTACGCTGGCGCATGGCAGATTTTCGCCTTTTTCTACGCTTACAGAATAAGCATCAGTGCACTTGGCGTTGACGAAAATCCAATCGCTTCAAATATTCGGGGGAGCATCGTGGACGGAAGCTGCACTCTTGACGAGTTTGTAGAGTTGACACGGGAGCCCAACAAGAATAAAATTCCATTTCCGAAGGGGCTCATAGGCGATGACCTTACACCAGACCCTTTTACCACCGTCCAAAGAATTATGGATTCAGCGTACGATGCGAGACAGAAATTCGATGCCAGTAGATTGCTCCCGAGATGTTCCGAAATAATACCTCGCTATCATCCAGCTTTTGCAGATCTATTGCAAGTACTCAGAGGATACGTTGCTGCGGCTCGTATCTCTATGGTCGGCAAGATGGGCCTCAACCAAGATTTCTTCGATATTGAGCCCAACTTCGTGAATTTAAAGGCTGCCCTTCAAGGGATTTTGGATGAGCGCAAGTCAGACTTCTACAGAATCAACCGCGAGGAATTGATTGAAAGCTTACAATTTCACGAAATTTCGCCAGTTTTCAGAGAAGTAATCCCTATGGGCTCTGAACCTTATCTTGAACTTGACACGACCTTGACAATAAACGGCTCAACTAGCCCTGCAATGGATGCAGAGATAGTTGTGAATAGAGTTGTAGCTAGGATGGGACTCCTATCTGAAGACGGGATCATCAGAAGACATGCAGCTGTTATCAGAAAGTTGGAAGAACGGATCGGCGATCTTAACGCTTCTTTTTGATTTTTTTGCCTTGGAGTACAAGTACCGTGGTAGATTCATTTGCATTTAATACTTAATTCAACATCAGGAAACTGTATGGTCTTTTCACCCATCAAAATCTACTGTAGTTGGATGTAAAATTTGCTAGGTCATGCGCGAACCACTAGATACATACCTGTTAGACATTCCATGACCTACGGCGTTAGATAGTGTTTACCAATATACCGTGTTCCGCGACCAATTGATAATGCAAATACAAAGTTCCCTGTACGAAGTGCCAGCATAATTCCGTCCCACTCAAGTATTTTACTATATAAGAGAGGCTGCCCACTGATGCTAAAAGTTCTATATTCCACCTGCATATGAATTCCATTCTCTTAACTGCAAGCCCAGTCTCCAAATCCTCTGTCGAAATCGATACACACTCACTATACCATTCTATTATACTTTTAAGACTACAGCAAAATGGCAACCGAGTTTACTAAATTTCCAGAATTGCCGTTGGAGCTACAACGCAAGATCTGGAGGTTTTGTGCAATGGAAGATCGTGTCATGGAGTTTGACTGCCCAGACAATGAAGTCGGCATTACAAAGTGTGTTATGAAATTGACATCCCACGCAAACGCACAACAGCCAGCATACAGTCTAGTGTGTCACGAGGCGCGAGATGCCGCACTTAAAGATGGTGGACACTTATGGAACCTACACAAGTTGTGGAAAGCAAAAGGATTCGAGCAGAAGCCAGACTGGGAGAAGGACTCATGCCTGCTCCGGAATCCGTGGTTTAACCCCGGAAAAGATATCCTGCATCTCAATTGGACTCCGGATCACGCGGATTGCTGGGATCTGTCCGATGATGGTAGCCCTCATCGAACTCTCATTGCGTATGCCAAAATCGCTCGGGGAGGCTCGTTCATGGCACCTCTTGTGCACCGTTTCTATAAGACACTATCGGCGGACCTTCCGTTGAATTATCAGTGGTTTTTAGCTGAACCTTGGATACATCAAATGGTGAGCAACTTTCCACTCATCGAGCAAATGAACGGCTTCAAAGTCTGTCTCACGGTCATGATTATTCATGCCACAGCCAAACAGGTTGTTGACGCTCAGCTGTTTGGGAGATCGGCGGCACCGGTTCAACTTGTCGACACCTCGGACCGAGAGACCATTCGTCGTATGTACGAACTGTGGCTTACTGCTTTTCTCGACGATGCTAAGTTAAAGGACCCTGAGCCTGAGGAAAGATTTGAAGAAATGATTCTCACCCCCGATGACTTCGAGGCTCGTGTCTGCAAATGGCATGAGGGGTATGAATGTAACTGGCTCTGGTACAAATGGAGCCAAAAATATCGCCATGGGACTTTGAATAGTATTGATTCACCTGGAGATGTCTGGATTGGGCCAGACCGCAGCCCTATAGCACTACCAAATATGGGCCCTCATCCGCGAGCTAGATGGGTGCGCGGCCAAGAGCTCAACAGGGCGCACTCCTGGGTTCAATCTATACTCGACGAGATGCCTCGTTTTCATCCTGTCATCATGTTCAGATTCTGTGAAGCCAAGTGCCACACTCGAGTCAGAGCGCCATATGATCAGTTTCACTAGCCCCTAAGGAGCGACGCCGCTTAACAGGGATCTTATCAACCAGTAGATCATTAGGATTCCTTGAATTTAATTCAATATTTACATAAATTCGTTAATATAAAATTCAATCAATATTATTTCTATATCAAAAACTGAAAAAACAATAATATGTACTCATTTTCAATCTCCATTCTTCTTTTAAAATCACTGAAGATATATATGAAACTTTGATACGATCTTCTAATCATCGTCTGCACAGGGAGTAGTAGACGTTTCAGGTGTCCGACTAGACCTTGATCTAGATTCGAGAAAGCAAGCATCCCTACTAGTATTTTTGGTGGGAAATGCACGAATCAAGAGAACCAAAACGATGAATTATTAGTATATGATAACGTCTATTTTCCACACACAACCACCAATTCTCGTGAGATTCTGCGAAAAAATCTATGGTTGGATTGGACATCTGCTTTCTGGCTCTCAGTAGTAGCCTTGAGGAGAGTTGCCATCATTCGGGCTACAAAAATATTCACACAATAATAGCAGCGAGGGTAGGGAGTGAATGGGGAGTAGATAGAGCTAGTTATTACCAAAATTATCAGACAATGTATGTGAGAATATCATCAGTGACAATTCACACAGATCCCAATCTTGAAACTAGACATGTTGATAAGTGATCAAAAGAATTACCGCTATGTTGAATAATATTAATAAGTGACTATTCCTGCATATATCATCTATAAGAAATAACAATCATGGATATGCTTCTTCCGCAATCTGCTCAAGCCACTTCTTCAAATCAGCTGCAACTCGCTCTCCCATTGCAACATCACAGACAAAATCCTGCCAACCAACACCTACAGATAATCCTGCTCCCTTTATGCTCACAAGCGAGATCACAAATGCCGCACCCATAGTCTCCGCACTCGATGCAAATCCCGCCCGATGAAGTATCCACGCATCTCTTCCTTCCGGCTCAGATTCTGCAGACGGTATCTCATTATCGATTTTCGAATTCCGTTCGAGGGTTCCAGCATCTGTGATTGACCATGAGAATTTTCTAGGTCTCTCAGAAGCGTTTTTGAGTCTTTGGCGCCAATTTCCCAAAAACTTCATTGCTCCTGCAGAATCATCTTTCAAGCCTCTCGCTACTTTCCTTTCGGTTTCTCCACAGATACCTGCGCCAATTCTCCAAATCTGTCTCAGCTGTCCTGGTGATAGGAGTAAATCTTGATTACCATTCCCGGGAAGTTTATCGCGTAGCTGGGCTACAAGTCTCCTATCAAATTGATGAAAAACTGACATTTCGTAATTTCCCATTATTCTCTCTACATCTAATCCTGAATAGTTGGATGCCGGGGAAATTGACGGTATCAATCGTCGCATATTTAAAGTCGTACAACTTTGAAATGCAGATGCTAAGCTTTCGTCTAATTGTGACGCTAGTGAGATGGTCATGAGTGCGTGCAGAAGACTAATAAGTGTACTGTTTTTCTTGCGACAGGCGAGGTGGACATAGTGGAGTATGGTTTTAGAGATGGAGAATGAGCGATGTTGGGTGGAGTATGGGATGAGATGGATGGGTGCCCAATTAGCTAAAGTTAATTTTGTCCATGATGTAGCTGCGGGAGTAAATAATTCCCAGGGACTTTTGGCAAGGAAAGATATACTAGGAGGAAATTTATAAAGTTCTTCGATTGGTGGCGGGAGGATTGGAGTTGGAGGAAGTGGAATGAGGGGAGATGTTGTGGTGTTGTCTTCAATACCCTCATATTGAGTCGCCGCATTCAGACGTCGAAATAAATCTTCCTGAAAGATTCTCCCGCTTATTCCATCGCCATACACTTTATTCTACGTAAAATGTACTTCCAGTAAATTGGCTCGTTCTTGATATAAAACAACAATTCTCCACCCCGGCTTTTTTTCGATTTCATGGAACTTTTTATTGATTTCGGATAGAGCGAGTTCTCTCGAAACATCATCGAAGTCCTCGGGTGTTTGTAAAAAGCGCCATGTAAGATGTTCATTTAGATTAATTTGTTGTAGTTGTTTCCACGCTGGACTTTTAGAGTCTGCATCAACTATTCCAGCTTGTAGAATTGGATGCAGGAGAAGTACGTCGATTATTGCGGTTTCGACTATACGTATGAGACGCATGGAATTGAATGGATGATTCGCAGATGGTGTATAGCGACAGGTGATAGATTTGTTGCGATGGCGATCTAGTGTATGAAGAGCCAGTTGATAAGCTTCTCTGCGACTCTCAGTATGCATCTTTCGATATCAAGAAGTGGTTATACTGACTTGTCACCCAGTTTGCGGAAGATCTTGGAATTCTCGCTGTGATCAGCTGGTATGGTTTTCGAACCAAATTTGAACATTATGAGACTTTGAGAAGAGTCGAGATAAAAACAGGACTCAAAAGTTGGGAGATAAGGTGGAAATTTCTTTGTGTTTCATGTAATTCGTGGTAGTGAGGGTGATACGTCTTTTCTTTGAGACTTTTGAGTACGTATATATACTGACGGGTCAGATTGCGGAATTTGAGATGTTGACTTGAGAGTGAATTTGCATAAGATACCTAGGTACTTACTTCATTTTCGAGGTATAAATAAAGGTCAGCCAATACCGTTCACACTGGTCGCCCATATTGTAGGAAAATAGTGAATAAATTCAGGAGAGAAAAGTGATTGTGGGATGATAAGGAGATGCAAATTTAGAAAATCGAGGTAAAAGAATAATGCCACGATACGCCCTTCACTACTTGACATCTGGAATGCAAATACAAGAACCTTGAGTACCTAGGTACTGAACGCAGATTCAACATTTCGACGTATTCTAAGGTTCAAAATTTCTCCAGTGCCTAAAATCTTGTCGACGTTAAAAGTCTCATGAATATATCAGCACTATCTATCTTATTTAACTGTCCAAGAATGATCAACTTTCAAGTCTTATATATGTGCAAACCTGTTGATGTCCAAACTCCTCCATACTTTGGTAGAAATGGAAAAATTGAGGTCCTTCATAAATCTGCATCATCTTCATCTAGGAGTGGCATTTGATCATGTCCCATTCCATCTCCATTATTTGTAAATGCGGCGTAATCTTGATAGTCTAGAGCCTCAACAGCCGAGCTAAAAGGTACAGTTCGAAAAGGCCTATGGTCAGAATCCGTATTCGAACTCGTGCTAGTACCCAGATTTTCGCTCTCCGCTTCATATTCTTCCTTATCGTCCCCTTCGTCGTCCTGGTCATCTTCTACATCCTCGTCACCAGCATGGCTATCGTACTCTAAATCATCTTCATACACGTCTTCCTCCGCGTCATCGCTAGTATAATCGTCTGTGCCACTTTCCACTGGAAACCAGCTGTCATCACCACTATTAGAGACCAAAATTTTTAGATGGTCGGGCAAGGAAATTGTGTTGAGCGGAGTGAGAGGTTTGTGACCAACAACTGTTGGCTTTTGATTCTTGATACACGTGAATAAAGAAGGAGTCCCGCCTGGCTTTGCTATAACATAGCGTATGATAGGTGGTTACCTGAACCAC
This sequence comes from Botrytis tulipae, assembly GCA_004786125.1. Classification (NCBI taxonomy): domain Eukaryota; kingdom Fungi; phylum Ascomycota; class Leotiomycetes; order Helotiales; family Sclerotiniaceae; genus Botrytis; species Botrytis tulipae. The sequence goes on from PQXH01000004.1 coordinate 328,716, forward strand.
CTGTGTTCATTGATACTTTCTTGATAGTCTAACACAATTTGATTAGTCCTGTATGTTTTGCAAAAGCTTCGTAGCGGAAGGGCCTAATTACCATCTTCGAACTTGGAGAGTTGTTTTTTAAAATCTTTGAAGAATTTCTTTCTTCGTTCTGCCTCCTTGAATGAAACGGAGTTAGGCTTCTCGTAGCCCTGGGAAGTAAACTTTCGAGAGGAGAGGGGCTCATCATGACCATCTACTGGCTCGACGAAAGTCACGCCATGGTCCAGGGTAAAGGCTACATCATTTAAAACGACGTATATTTCCTCACACATCTGGTATGGTAGAAAAGCTATTGTTCCAAATTTCCAGCTCATTACGTTGCTGTCCCATTGTAGACGTGGATCGTGCCATAGCTGATGGTTTATAGCAAAGATCTTTACCATACGATATGTAAAACGTCCTTCATACAATGCTAAAGAGGTAGGAAGTTTACACTCAGAATTGTCAACGAGCCACATGATATCGGCGTCTGGGTCCATGTAATGTTTTGGAAGTTGTGCATGACAATTTTCGTCCCCCCACGAACCGTAATTGCAAAATGTGAAATGAGAAAATTGTAGCTGAATGCCCTCATCATATGCCTTTTTGCATGTTTGCATGATTTCCGTAATTCTGCTACGAGTTGCCACGTGGCTAGATACAATACGAATATGAGGACCTATTAAAGCATGTTTCCAGATTTGACGTCGAATCTCCAATGGAAATGTTGAAAACAACGGAATTGAAATGTCCTCATGTAGTGTAATATTGGTGCCTAATGTCATCAAAACATTAGAGACATTCAGATTACCCAGAAAGCTTCAAATTGCGATGGTTATTCAGAAGCTGTCAGACACTCTGGGTATCTGGTATTCTTGGAATGTTGAATATCACATCCAAATATTACCAAATTCTGTAGGTATATTAGACATTCAGAGGATTTAAGCCTCTGAAAGCGAAGTAGAATTTTACATACCAGTAAAACTAGCCATTACATTGCTTCGTTTAATCACAGCATCCATACTGTTGTTATTGATGGCTTGACATAAATTCTGACGATGATAATATCACGGATAAAATGGCGGTTCCCAAAAGTGGTGGTATGTCAGCCCCGATGAGCTGAGGTATCCTTGACGAGCTCTCTGCTCAGAAAGATTGAATATATTTCGTACTTCAAGTAATTCGCAAGTCTTGTTGGATGATTTTATTGATAAAATTCGAGTTAGTCAAACGGATATTATTAGTTATATCAATATTGATGAGCGAACGGCCTCATGGCATGGAATACAATACGTGGGTAGAGGAAAGCGAAACGTGATCCAAAAGACAAAGTAAGCTTACTTGAAAGCCTGAGAAGTTAATTGAATACGCGTTATGTCATATATCTCTTAGTTCTGAACTGTAAAGATTATGCCTGACAGAATATCGAACTTGAATCTCTCAGAAAGTAAAGAGGAATGTATATAATGGTTGACTGGAAACGTTCTTGACATTCTTGATCTACTATGCTGTCTTGGAAGTGCAGTGGGGTAGGTGTAGAATCTCGTTAATCAATTGCGCTAGACCCAATCAATCACAGTCGTTTACTATCACGTGCAGGAGAACAGAACCCTCGACATCTGATGATTGATTAGATTTGAGCCTTGTGAATCTATCATCGATTCTGTTGAAAAAGGGGGGGACTTAAGAGCAACTCGTTACTGGTCGTCGTACTTTAACTATGGTGTCGATTTAAGTGGTGGATAGATGATGAATAGCCGAATCCAAGGAAATGCTTTGATGTGCATCGGGTTTGCTTCACAAGAAGGTATGGACAACTTTCCCGCAGTCGCTTTCACAAGAGACGTAGAATTTATTTAATCATCAAGGTACTATGATGTCAAGTCACCAAAGCTTTAAAAGAGTAAGGGACCCAATTCGCTCTACAATTTTCAACGCATTAATAATCCGAGGTGCTTCCATCTATACTTAATCAGATCTGGGGTATCATTGTTTTTTTTTGCAGATTGTCCTTTCGTGCGTTTGCTACCATTCATATTCATCACTCCCTTCTTCCCATGATTACCAAAGCCATCCTCTGCACGATTTAGCTCCACACAAGCACTTCTCACTCCCTTGCTCTCCATCATCCTTCCCATCCACATAGTCGAAAGTCAGCTCCGTCATTGGTCGAATATCCTCAATCGCAAAGAAAGCCAGATCATGAAGATTTTTCTCAGAATAATCTCCAACTCGCGCAAAGATCCTCATATTGGCTTCACAGGAATGATTGAAGAAACGACTGGGTCCTGCGTAAAATTCTCCATCGATAACATATGGATCACCACGTAAAGTCTCATCGAGACTATCTGGATCGGTAAACTTATCGATGTTGAAGAGGTAGAGATCTTTTCTTCTACTGATAATTGCATTGTCGCGACGTCTGTCCGCCTCCTGAGCGGTGATTATCTCGCCAATATAGCAGTCGATAAATGCACCGGCTTTTATCGGAACTTTGCTTCGGACACCTATGATCCGTTAGATCGTTGAGTCCAACATTCAAGAATAACAGAAATTACATACCCCAACCACGATTTTCAGTGCGAAAAACTTGTAATGGTACTCGTCGTCCTCTCGCAACAATTCGATTATCACAAGTTTCATCACAAGCACAGGCTTCATGACACTCGTAAATAGGTGCTTTGCTATCCAAAAGCTGCTCTTTCAAACATCCTTCGCTATTGCCCCCTGCTTGATATGCATATACATTGTGGTCTGGGAGATCAACCTCAGAATCTTGGAGACAGTGGCAAGTCATTCCATGACAATTGTGACTGCATTCACACCCAACTCGAAACTCAGGGTCGGCTCGGGAAACTCCTTCTCTGAGAATGGATTTTTCGATAAAAGTGAAATCATCAGGAAGAGTTAGACTTTCGTCTTTGCAGACAATGGAGATTGGGTATTCTTTTGCATTGGAGAAGCTGCGAATTTGACACCAATGACAATCTTTGAGGGATGGCTGGGAGACAAGTTAGTTGTTGCTTGATTGAACAAATCTAGGGACCAAACAACAAATGAAATATTTGAACAGTAAAAAAACATTATAGGGTTCCAAAGTAATAGGCCAAGACATTAGAAACCCCCTCGATTCTATTGAATATTCGGGTAGAACTCCAAAATTATCGAAAAAAATCGGGGTTATCCTGTGAGCTTAGGATCGTCTCTAAGAGTTCTGGTTGATCTATCTTCTTGCTTTATACCCTGCTGTGAGCAATGGAAGTAGAATATCCTACTTAGGATTTTTCGATCTTCAACAACACAAAATCATCTACTCATATCTCCTCACCTCACATATAACGAACCTATACCCACAAAAAGAAACAAGTACAAGTACAACAACAACCCCTTTTCATCCCCCCGTTACTACAATTCTAAAGCTCCATTTTCCGTTCTCTCCAAGCCATATACTATTATTCAAGAATCTGGCCTTTCTACTCACCATTCAAAGCCCACTCAGACTTCTATAAACCAGACCATGCCACACCATAATCCCAATCACCAGCTCACCCAACTCAACCAACCGAGACCAAATCACAGAACAAACGAACACAAAGCAAAAAAACAACAACTCACAACTTCATGACCAAAGTAATGATCTCTATACGTCGGCGCCATAATCCTCGTCGAATAAGTTTTCAACATACGTGCTGCTTCTTCTAACTTCTTCCCCTCTTTCACCTTCTTCAAATCACTATGGAAACTCGATTTATTCGTCATGTCCCATTTCTTCATTGTGACTGGTTCGCTTCGTTTGTCTGTTTGGCGGAGAATAGACATTGTTGGGGCTGTTGATAGGAACACACCTTTGATAATGTATTTTGGAGGTGTATTCATCCAGAGTTTTGAAGACGAAAACAAAAGTAGGTATATGTAAGAGAAGAATCCAAATATCTATAAAGATGGGAATCATATCTCAGAATCTTTCCAAATCATAAAATCATTATTGTTTGCTAGTTCAGCCTCGTAATTCACTCGTTGCTGTTTGCTCTTCGACGAGGGGTGCGGGTAGCTGCTTCCCTAAAACACACCACATCAATTACCTACTAGGTATCTCGTATCCAATCAATCATCCCCACAAAAGGCGGTCAGCATCTTTACTCGCGGCAGAATATATTTTTATTTTCGACTCTGCTATCAATCAAACCATCTCAAGATATCTTTGCGCGGGGAATTTCAAACACATCTTTTGTCCCATTCCTAATTCAACAACTCCCACTCCAACTTCAATTCTAACGCCAAAATGTCGACGGATATCAGGGATACGAAGTTAATTAAGGAATTAGCTGCAAATGGTATGTTCTATCTCCCTTCCTCCAGCAATTTCCATCCTAACACCCCCTCCTAGACAAAAAAACCCGCGACGCCGCCCTCCTCTCCCTACGCACCTATCTCTCCGCCTCGCGCTCCCTCACCCCCCTCGACTATCTCAAAATCCACTCCGGTCTGTTCTACAGCATGTGGATGTGTGACCGACCACTCCCTCAACAATCCCTCGCCAACTCTCTTGCCTCTCTCCTGTCCTCCCTCTCCCCCTCCACCCAAGCACCCTTCTACACCGGTTTCTGGGAAATCATGTCCAAAGAATGGGAACGCATTGATGTGTTGCGCATGGAGAAATTTTTACTGCTCGTGAGACGCTATTTGGCGGCTGGCTTTGAGGTTGTGGTTTCCAGCTCTTCTGCTTCCGCTTCTGCGGGAAAGAAAAATAAGAAAGCGTCGAAGAAAGTTGTCTCGGATTCTGGAGAACAGATATTGGAAGTCTTATCTTCTATTCCCTGTGGTTCGGGTCCCGATGCGCAACGCACACCGAATGGGATGCGCTTCCATGTAATCGATATCTGGATTGATGAGCTTGAGAAGTTGGGTGCGATTGACGCAGCGAAGGAGAGTGAAGAGGGCGCGGAGAGATTAGAGAAATTGTTGGAGCCATTGAGGAAATTGGGAAAGGAGAGTATTAATAAGACGGTTAGGAATAAGTGCAAGGAGGCGCTAGGAGATGAGCGCTTACCGGGGAATGAGAAGAAGGAGGGTGCGGAGGGAGATGATGTGGAAATGAGTGATGCGAGCGAAGGGGAGGAGGATAGATGGGGTGGGATTGAGGATTAAGGATTGAGAATTGAAGGGCGAATGTCGAAAATAGTGAAGAGCTGAATTCACGTGGAAAAATGTTTCTTTCGGTGTTATAAGAGGATCTATGGAAGAAATTCCACGGCGTCTAGGTGTTGTTTTGAGGACATTCAATATCCAATGTAAAAAGTCTCTTTATATTCAGAATTTGTCTTTCGATCGTTCAATCTCTAATGAAACATTACAATAATTCCTAAGATATATCAATATATCAAAAGATATTTCATTCTTACGGTAAGTATCCCATTAATCCATACACCTAAGGGATATTCAATATTCAGAATTCGTTCTTTGATTGTTCAACCTCTAATGAAACATTGTAATAAAACCTAAGATATATCAATCAATATATCAAGAGATGTTTTTGAGTCCGTTCTTATGGTGTCCTATCAGTCCGTACATCCGCTAATAAACATTTAATATCCAATGTAAAAAGTCACTTCACGTTCAGAATTTCTCATGGTAGAATAGAAAAGATCACTAATTTTGACAATATATATATATATATCAAGTCGCTGATGCGAATCAAACTATCTTTGGGTATCATTTGAGGTCGACTTTAAGTGCCACAATGTCTGGAAGAAAATTCAAACGCCTCGCCCAGATCCTATCTTACCGAGAGCCCCTTTCCCTCCCAATGCACACACAAAAACCCTTGAAAATATAAAGAAAAAAAGGCCCGCCCTCGAGCCAAGAAAGACTCACACAAAACCATGAGACTCATACATATGTCCCGTTTTCGAGAGTACCGTACCCAATCCCTTATGTACCTCAACTTGGAATGGTTGAAAGGGAACCCTCTCCCCATCGATACTTATATACCCATCCCCTTTCTGTTTCGGAATAATTCTATATCCGAGTATTTTGCGATACCATACGTCAGGAATATCGAATAATTTTCCGTTTTCCACTGACAACATCATCTTGATAGCTGCAAGACGACTTATATCGCCGTTGATACAGACGAGGTCCATGTAACCGTCACTTGGAAGGGCGGCGGAAAAGAAATTGGCATCTGAGGCCATGTATGCCATCTAGATTCTTGTGTTAGCATTTGCGTGATTCTGAAATGCATATCAAAGTATTGGAAGGTTGAGAAATCCTCATGATGTTCAAACTTTTCAATGTTCGAACAAAATATTTTGTAGGGTATTTGAGAATCACTCAAACAAGGGGGATAAACTCACATTTCCACAGTAAAAGTTGCCCAACTTATCATATGGAACCATTTCCCAGCCCTCCGGCAATTTGTCGCTCACAGTACCATATCTCAGGGGAGGCAACCCATCTTCCGTCCCACTACTAGCCGAAGCATCGTCATCCAAAAGGTATTTATATCCCCTCCTCTCGCTTGCCGGTTCGTGATTGCTCATCTCTTTTCTATAGTAATCTTTTATACTTGGTTTATCTTCTATCGCAACTTTAATAGCAATATCACAAGGATGAATTGCTTGTCCAATGAGTCTCTCTAGAAATCCGTATGTAAATCGTGCACTTCCCATCCATCTCAAATGTTCGGTAGCTAAATCAGCCTCGGCCACAATCCCTACAGATTGAGATAGGAAACTGATTGTTCGTGTTTCTCCTTGTGTGACCGACATGAGATCTAGCGGCGTGGGAATCCCCTTGATAATAGCCAAAGTAGCCAAACTTGCACTAGCCGTTCCATTCAAATTCATACTCATAGCATTTCCACTTCCGCACGGTACATGCGTCACTGCAATCTTCGATAGGGCTCTTTTCGCATCGTGTCTCTTCCCTAGGCCGTTGAATACTTCGTGCGCCAATCCATCTCCGGAACAGCAAACCACCATATCGTAAGCTTCAATATCCATATCCTCGACAATTGTAACCGCATTCCCCTGAAATTGCGTCTTTACCATGTCAATACTACAGTTCGCTGCCTTCAAAAGTGGTTCCACATCCCGATCATAATATTTCTGCGCATTTCCCTTGCCACTATGAGGATTCACCAGGACCTTTGCTCGCTTTGCTTGTTGCGATTCGCCGTACGATCGATCTAATAATTTTCCAATCCATTTTTTGACTTCTTCTGTAGAATGTGATTCAATCGCATATTTCAGCTCTGTAGGCTGTACCCTGGATTTCGATGTCGGCGCAGCATATCGAATCGCAAGCTCTTTCGTGTCTAATATCTCAGCCCAGAGGACGTTGTAGAAAGGAATTGGTCTAGTATTCGCAGAACCTGTGCAAGATATCAGTATGACGTAGATATACAGGAGATACTTAGCCGGACTCACTCGAAGCAAAAGTCCAAAATCCACAACAAGTTGCGCTCTCCTTTTCAAAAGCCTCATCTTCATTCAATCATATCAGTACAACTATTTCTATTTCCTCAAACCCCGACTCTCGAAACTCACCAAGCACAATCAAAGAGTCCGTTCCCAATGTCAAGGAAGCATTTCTTCCTACCGTCAACGTTCCATCAGTCACAAACGCTTGCTCCCGCACATATTCGTCACTAGTAATTCCCATCGTATCGATAAACGGATGATTCGAATCCATAGAAGAGGCCATGGTCACCTAAACTGTGTCGATGTCCCAAGCATTCTCTCAGTTTCTCTCTCTCTCTCAGTATGATGCCTCTCGCCTCTGTCTATCCAATCATAATATGGTGGTTATTGTAACAAGTGACTAAAGATGGTGACTATCAAAATGTGTCATGTACAGAAAAAGAGATAAATTTAAGTTCAAGCTTCTCGAGACTTTTTTCCTTTGTTCAATGAAGGATGGTTTCCAAGATTTATTAGGGTTATCGTTAGTACTCTCTCATAGTACTTACAAATGCAAGGGGCCCCCGTCGCAGTTCCCCAGAAGCCGAGCTTCAAAACAAGATAGATGCACGGAACACAAACTTCAAAATTTCCGATCATTCGACCCAGTCATGGGTTCCCTTTCTCGGTCCTCGTAGATGTGATGGATTGTATGGAGTATTCGAATTTCTATTATTCATTAAGATGAGGGGTGATACGTTTTGAGGTCGTTTGCTTATCACTGCTACTACCTACCTGGCCAAGGTACGTGGGTACTACCTGCTGAGTGAATGACAATTGTTATAATTGCATGATTGTGTGGATATTCATTCAATTGTTGCAAAGGTCCCTTGAAAACTGAAATTGAGTTCTGACAAGGTGCAGAACCCGAAAGTCTTAATTTTGCCTCTCGTCTCGTGTACCAACAGCAATCAAGGATATTTGGCAGGGAGGCAAATCTCACATGTTAGTAGTCGGCCAGTAGCAACTAGGCAGGTATACTCGTATAATACTAGGCAGTATGTAGGCACAAGCGAGCAATGGAACTTCAATATTGGGAGAATTCAAAATATTTTATGGTAACTCGAGTAATGCCTCTCTGGTTCTAGCTAAAACTCCTTTTTGTGCCTTTTTTGCGCAAAATTCCCCAATCATCATCATTTCAACGACCAAAATAAAAGGCAGGCTTACATGTAACACAACACGACTTGAACTAGATTGACGCCTTTAGTTGAGCCTGCTTCAGCCTTCCAGTGGCTTCCTATTTTCCCCTTCATCTTCATCTTGTTAGCAGTTGTAACTGTTCTCCAATGTCCATTAGTCCGGACGCAATAAACTGATGATACAGATTTTGTCATCATTTCTCACTTCCTTATGCAACCTCTACAACCTTATTTAATCCCTTTAATGACCCCAAGCTGAGTGCTAACCCTTGAGACCTGCTTCTAATACGAACGAATCCAGTCACCGGTCCATCCTCACCTTCTTTCTCGATGCTGAGATTAGCAAGAGCGTCCTCCCCTAGAATGTTGTTAGTAAATGATCACATTTCGTAGTAGCAGGAATGATTTTACTTACCGAAAACACTTCGAGCATAAAGATTAGCACTCAAGAATTGACAATCGCCCTTTAATGAAGCCTCGGGAGTCAAGCAATTCATATTTGTGCAAGCCATGAGTTGATCTAAGAAATCTCGTAATGTCTTGGCCTTGGAATTGATGTTGACCTTGTTCTCCCACTCAAATTCTGTCCACATTGTACGGAATTGAGTTTCGGTGCATACAGCAGGTTGGATGTAATCCATAATATCGACATGGACATCATTCAAAATGACCACGTTATTTTCGGTTGAGCTTGCGCCATCATAAATGACATTTCCAAATATGACTCCAGTGTCTGTTGAGGAAACCTTGATGGTAGCTTGTACATTTTGGAAATCGTGTGGGCCAAGATTTTGAGTAGTTGGCTTCTCCACAACCTTGAGATCTCCAAGTGTTGCAAATTCGACAGACAAATTCTGAAGAGTCTCGGTTGTTTGGTTGACAAGAAGGACATCTAGAACGATATCAAATTGATGTACTGTAACATATGCTTCAGCGTATACAGGATCAGAGAAACCAGTAAGTTGTACAACTCGGCTAAGTTTTGATGAAAGATCTTCCACTGAAGAATCTCCTCCAGTCGCCTTTTCAAGGTCTAATTCGATCTCATCTGCACCATCAATCGTGTTCTTCTTTGCAAGCTGTCTGATGGAGACGACGTCATCGACTTGAACAGCCGATTTAGCTTTCTCCACTGCTTCCTTGGCTGCTCTCTTCTTCTCCTCTACTTGAACCATGTCTCGAAATGCTTTTCTGGTATCCTGCAAGAACGCGCTTTCGAGCTGCTTATTTTGGGCCACCTCTGCAAGTGATCTAACACAGGACATAATTCTGTCCACTGAATCTTCGTCAATTGGCGCTTTGACAAACTGCGATTGTCCGACACGAATAATTGAAATCATGATCAACATGGCCTCGGCGCGTAAGGCATTAGTTCTGGCAGTATCTGATGAGATTTCAGAGTGGCGCATGACAAGTTTTGTAAGGGTAGAAGAAAGAACAGAAGCTAAATAATAATCTCCATCGAGGATAAGTTGACGAAGAGGTGGTTTTTGAGCGGCTTTGACAGCCTCCAGCTTGGCTGTGACAGCAGATTGACTTGTGAGGGCGCTTTCAGTGGCATAGGTACCGTCTGCAAGGACTCTCCTTGAACCTGTTGGGGCTGATTTGGAATGCCCATTGGTCTGTTCTAACTCTTTTGGCTCTTGCCCATCCGTTGCTTCGTCGAGGAGACGTTGTTCAGAAGCCAAGATAGGGATTTCACCCAAGCTAGCTCTTATACGCCTCCAGGCATCTCTGATATCATTGGCCTCTAGAGAATATTCTCCAACTATCCAAAGAGCCCCCCTGTACACTTTTCCGGCCCGAACTTCGCTTAATGTTGACACTAAACGCTCAACTATGGATGGTCGAAGTTTGGGGAATTTCTCGACTACCTCCTTAACAAAGGAGATAACATCAACGGCTGATGAATTATTAAAATCGGCGATGAAGTCCATGAGGAGATCAACAACGCTTTCAGCGACTTCTGAAAATTTAATTGCGCATTGATGTATGGAGTGAATCAGGAGTTGTCGATACTCGGCGTTCTTCTCGTATTCCTGGTCGACAGTCTTTGATAATTCCTTCTTTAAGAGTAGGACAACATCCTCGACGTTCTTGCTAGAAACCATCTCCAAAGCTAGATCCAAAGCCTTCTTTCGTACATCGATGTCGGTACTTGATAAAACGCGCAAAATCTCCATGGTCAAATCGTCTAGAACTCCCTCATTTTTCTGTCTTAACAAGTCCACCTTGTCGAGAACAATCAACTTGACGTTGTTGTCGGCCTCCTTGATACTAAGCTCAATAAACTTCGAGGCTGCCGCCTTCACCGCTACCGGGTTATTGGTCAATGCTGTGAGAGATGAAGCAGCTTCGTAAACGACAGTAGAAGCGCCGGCTTCCAAAAGGTCAAAGATGAGTCGCAAGTATCGTGCCTACAGATATTAGCAATGTTTGGCTCCATGATCGTGGAAAATACCTTATTCTGTGAGTTCTGAACCGCATCCTTTCGTATGAACTCCAGCTCCACAAGTTGTAGCAGCTCATCTGCATTTGGAATGCCATCAAAGACACTACTGAGATATGCCAGAGCCTTGTCATGGCTGATGCTAACCAATGCAGCAAATGCATTGCGCTTGCAGGTATGATCACTCTCCGTCTCCAAGAATGCGGCTATCAATTCAGGGGCATCTGGGATCAAACTTTCGGAGTGTTGGAAGATAGAGGCCACTGCAAAAACTGCGTTCTTACGGACATATGCATGACGATGCTCAAGGCATGCTTTGGTTGGGGCGAGACAAGGTTCGATGAGTTCTGATTCGCGGAGCTTACACAAAAATCGCAATGTGTTTCCCCTGATGTATTCGTTGGGATGTTGGAGATCATTTCTTATACCGTTGCTGTGGCACATGTCAATACGAGTACCACAAGTTTCGCAAATCAGAGTGGTCTTACCAAACCAAGATCATCTCCTGCTTGAGTTTCCCACTGGCATCCAACTTTGGGCATATTTCGTAGTAAAAGTAAAGAAGCTTCTTCAATGGTTTGTACTTCGAAGGCATAACAAACCGAATGATATGCATAAGTAATTGAGGCATTGGATCTCCATTCAGCATAATGGTGAGAATGCGCTTCATAGTTTCGACTTTACTCTCATCTGTCCCTTTCTCCAACTGCGTCCTCAAATCTGACATTGAAGGTACATCTGCTGCATTGTCCTGATGTACCAAGCTGTACGACTGTTCTAAGAAGGTCGCCATATTGGCTATATTTGTAGCTGCAGAGCTGGAAGGTGTTTATTTCGTTCTTGACTATGTATTAAGGGTGGATTTCTGAGCTCGAGGTTATTTGATATTTTAGAGTTGTGGCAGATTGAGAGTTAGAAGAATCTCAAGAAGTAGGAATCGGTAGTAGAATTAATAGTAATTTAAGATAATGCGTTGGGAGTTACGCATCGAACATGCGTGTTCTTGGGAATATTATCACGACTGTGTCCAGCTTTCTGGGTGCTGTGTTCGAAAGACTTAGCGTGGCCTGTTTCAGCCTTAGATTGTCAGGCATAAAGTGGTATCCCCGCCAGATTCTAGCCTTAAGCTAAATTCATGACCGAGTCTCAGGAAGCTATCAAAAGCTTCAGCCTTCTTTATCGAATAGACAGCAGACAAACTAGAGGTCTCCGCCATTATGTCTACTCTCAACGAACCCTTTTATATTCGCTACTAGTGAGTTAATATTGATTCTTGAGTATGAATTTACTAATTCATCTCAATAGTTCTGGTCACCAAGGTCGCCATGGGCACGAATTTCTTGGTGAGGATTGAGCGGTTGTTTACAATTTGCGCGGATATTAACAATGGATTCAGAATTCGATTTTCGGGTCTTAGGAGATGGAAGAAGCGCATCCGCACGTTATGCCAACAATTCCAATTATCGAAACGATTCCTTGATCCGCAAAGAAAGTATGTGGTATATGATGCTATATGGATCTCTCTCAAACTGACTTTGCGGCTCATAGTGAATATTAGCTCTTTGCTGGTTGAGGAAATCAAGAGGATCATCAAAACAAGTGAGATCATGAAGTAAGCTTCTCAAATCTAGATAGTGTGGCACACGAAGCTTATATCAAAACAGGGAAGACGATAGCAAATGGCCTCAGAAGAACAAAGATGGACGTCAAGAATTGGAAATCAAAATAGGCAGCGAGGTCATCTCCTTCGAGGTATGCATAGTTTTCTCGAGTGCGAGATTATGTCACTGATCAAGACTAGACTGCCAAAATCGGATCTCTCGTTGATGTCACAGAATCTCAAGACCCAGAAGGCCTTCGGGTATTCTACTATCTTGTACAGGATCTCAAAGCATTGGTATTTTCATTGATAGCGTTGCACTTCAAGATCAAGCCCATTTAAAGATTTGGTTTCAAGAAAAGTCCAGGGGAAGAAGGAGTTAGGCGTTGATTTATTTGCAAGACAAATGGATACCAATAGAGGAAAAGCCACCTATTTGTCTACAATGCTAATGACACAAAAATCTACTCAGCTTTTGTCAAACTTTCAAAAATTATGATATGATAGTGCTGTTGTGCCTGATCAGCCAGAACTGACCAAGCTGGATGTCGACACACAATTCCTTCTGCTTCGTCGGGTTATACTTGGATGAGGTAGCCGCTTCATGTACGACTTCTGGGATAGATCACATACGAAAACACCATTTTTATTTCCAAATCAAGGGAACTGCTCAACCATCAGGTCCGGGACGAGAAATCGAAGAGTGGTAAATCAGAGAAATGATCGAACTCTTGAAGCTCGGTTTGCGTCTTTGAAATTGATATGATATAATCTTCAAGTCTATATTGATTTGTATGCCGTTCATCCTGTACATTTCATAATATTTATCAGATATGCCAAGTTAACTTGCGTCGGAGCTATTAAAAGACTCATCATTACTGCACATTATGTTATGACTATACCTGGCATCACTGCATGCATGAACATCTTTACCGAATCCCTTACCTGACGAACAACTTCATTCGATGTTCAAAGCACTACTTCTCTTGCAACCAAGGAAGCAAGCCCCGCAAGATAAGCCTACTCCCATCAGATGGATGTGCCAGCAATTCAACACGCACCCAAGTTCTGTATCAGAGGGTAAGTTGAGTATTGGATGGAACAGCTGAATAAGTATTCCGGTATTCATCCAGACTAGTATCTTCAGATGTGCTGTCGAATCACTAATGGTCCCATTGACTCCTTTTTCGCCCCTTTGGGTTGTTCATGCTTGCAAATACATGTGAATTACATCTTTACGGGAAGGTACCAAATTATTGTCGATTCATGAGATACCACTTCGGCAATGATACATACTAATGGTATGTGGACCTTTTCAACAGTTCAATCAAATAACACTAAAAGGTCTACAGTGACAACATTATAAAGTCTTCAGGTAACAAGCACCAAGATTGAATCATAAAATGATCAGTGGGATTGCTCCAGTTACTTCGAAGTCCAAGGAGAGTTTCACCAATACATGCCTTTTGAAGTATATAATGAAGGTATCGATGAAGATGTTATGGAAGGAATACTACCCACCTACCTACCTACCTATGTATAGAACATGTAGTTCTTCATCACCTTCTATCAATTAATCAATTTTGTTCTTTTTTTGGATGCACTTGCGGGGAAAAGCGGAAATCTGAAGCTAAGCCTCATTGGAAATAGCTTAGAACACTCAAGTCACATTTTAGCGTTGTGCGCCAATGACCGTGCTAGAGTAGTATTGCCTTTATCATATCTGAACATCTTTTCGTCTTCTCATCTTTTCATCATCTCATCTTCTCGACAATTTCAAGTCATTTCTTCCATTTAATCTTATCGGTTCTATTCATCTAATCTTATCATCAACACATTTTTGTTTTCATACTTCAGCTGTATTATTAATTTCTCTTTGACAAGCTTGGCTGGTGCCGGCGCGATTCAATGCCCACCCCTTCTTCAAATAACGAGTCCAGAGTTGGAGCTACGATATCGCACACATCGTGCCCCCCTGAAGATGACAGTTCTACTTGGAGCATACCAGAGATGGAAGGTACACTCGATTCCCCGATTCTAGATTCAAGAGCTACACAACAACCTACACCTCCACCTCATGATTTACGAAGAGTTGATATGACACCGACTTCTCAAACTCATCTGCGAAACACCAAAAGCATGGATATCGATGAAGAAGCAAATGGACCCGATATGTTATCTCCTGTCAGCGCGGAAGGAGATAAGCAGGATGAAGCTGAGATGCATACCGCCACTAATTCACGGGTTCCTTCGCCATCCTTAGGTTACGATTTCTCGAACGTTAGAGTTAGTACAATTGATTTCGTGCTAGTTCCTCGAAACACACTAACAAAATACAGATGTTACCATCTTCACCATCTTCCAAATTACGACCAGGTAGCAAATTTCACGGCACACAGCAATCAGAACGGCAGGTCTATGACGTACAGGTCGAAATTAAACATGTCGACATGAGAGAATCATTTTTATGTGGATATTTACGCATTCAAGGTATGCGAGTGTTCAATATGGCACTGGAATCTTCGTACTAATCGAATACTTTGTCAACAGGCCTAACCGAAGACCACCCTACCCTTACGACCTATTTCGAAGGTGAGATCATTGGATCAAAATATTCATTCTTCACCCAACACGAAGATTGGGGTTCCACAGATAAAGTCGATTTATTACACTGGGCAAAGTTTCAAGCCTTCCGTCCCTTTCAGAAATCTGCGAAGAAAGGAAACTGCCACATACCAAATCTAGCACAACGAGATAATATTTTTATGAGATGGAAGGAACACTTCCTGGTTCCTGATCATCGTGTTAGAACAATTAGCGGTGCAAGTTTCGAAGGGTTCTATTACATTTGCTTCAATCAGGTTGAGGGCAGAGTTAATGGAATATATTTTCACGCGAAGAGCGAAAAGTAAGTCCTGGAAGGCCATTGTAAATTGTCAACTTTTAATCGGGATACTGATGCTAATACAATTCTTAGATTTCAACAACTAGAGTTGAAACATGTTGAGGACAGGGGGTGTTTCCAGGCAGTGGAGTTTAGATGAATCACGAAACCCCGACTATTTAACCCGCATTTCACGAATCTTCCAGCGCACTTGAATATATCAGGAAGTATTGATTTCCTACGACGAAAAGAGAGCAGGTATACGGAGCACGGTGTTAAGGATTGAGGATATGATTTGGGATACAAGGGTGCGTGCATACAAGTGGAAGGATAATTTGAAGGCTCGATTTACCATTATCACGGGCAGCATTGGATTATGATAATTACCGATGTCATAAGCGATATATGAAATGAATCGCATACTAGCATAATAATTTGAAGAAGTTATTCTGCAATACCAATGCCAAAAGTCGGATTCGACGGACCATCAAAATGGTGATGATCTGTCAAGCCAATTGTTGGACTAAACGTGTACATTGATCCTTGGTATTAACCTTCCAAACTATGGCGGTAAATTTTAGTCACCTAGTCCAAAAAGATACATGATCAAATAGTATCTCGAGCTTCTGTTTTAGTATACAGATTGGGCTCTTCGTTTATCGTGTGATGTGAGTTTGGAAATTCTCAACAGAGTAATAGACGATGATGCTCAATAATAATTCCGGGCGGGGCTCGTAAATTCTCCGCTCTTATTGCTGAATAACTGGACCCGCTGGCGTGATACTTTGACTCCGCCATTGAAAGCCACGCACGTGCCATGGCGAGAGAGATGCATAGATGCCTCAGGCGTAACACTGATAAGAATTGATGATCCACTATCGAATAATAATAATATCGTAAAGCGTTTATCGCGATAAAACAAACATCTCATTAGGATTCTTCAACAAACCCTTATGAAAAGGAAAACGGAGAGTTTTTCGTTTCAACAAGCGAATTTCTTATGATTTTATGATCTGACCTGTTAATAAGAAGTGCATTCAAAGAGATTTCTGCTGTTATAACATCTTCTTTCGCATATCTAATATTCAAAACCTACCTATCACCTAATCATTTTCTCACATCTACTCGTCGCATTCCAGCAATAAAAGAAAGATTCTAAGATGGATTTTGCACCCTATCAAGCTTCTCCCGAAGAAACTCGCGCTCTCTCTCCTCCACCACGTACTTCTACCTCTTCTCCTCGTCAAAGTATCTCGCCCATTCGTAGATCCTTCAGTCCCGGAGTTCGCAGTCCAGCATTTCTGCAAAGTACTAGTAATGCTGCGGCGAAAAATGGGAATTTCGCACCAAGTACTACCCCAAATCCATGGGCGCAGCGAGAACGAGAGAGAGATGGGTATTTTCCGACTGTGAATACTGGAGATGGGTATCAGGACGTGGAGAGCGGGAGGGTGGGAGGGGGTTATAATGTTGGGGGAAGTGTGAGTGGAGGTGCGGGGTATGGTGGGGGAAATAGAGACGGTTTACATGAGTTTGAAACGAGTCTTCCGCTGAGGTTGGATTATGAGGCTTGTTTGGCTTATCTGCTTTTGCCGCCTGCTGGTGGTGTATTGCTTTTGGTTCTGGAGAGGAAGAGTGATTACGTGAGGTTAGTTGTGAGAAATGGCTTTTCAGTAGGAAGGGAAGGTCTTTATGTCGAGAGGCAGTGTGATGATTGTATGAGACAGTGCTAAACAGTGGTGATAGGTTTCACGCTTGGCAGTCCGCTTTGCTGTTTACGGCCATGTTTGTTGTACATTTGATGTTTTCCTGGAGTGAGTTCTCCCTTACCCGTCCTCAGACATACAGGAATTTCCCGAGAGAAGAACACAAATCCTATGGTTTGAGCATTGGTATTAATGTTAGACTTAGGCCCATCCATGTCATGGTTATTGCTCCTAGGAGACATCAGTTTAATGGTATGGCTAACTAGGAGAGCATATCTAGATGGTAAGTCATCTGTATTCTTCTCAGACTCCCTGGCTCGATCTTTGTTTTATTCACATTGGTAAACATACTCCAATTCCAGCTTAACACATCTAATCCCCCAAAACAGCGGATACTCTAGACCGATGCGAAGTCCCAATTTTTGGAAGACTGGCTAGTAGTATACTAGACGACGAGTAAGAACAATGAATGGAGACGATAATCGAGGACGATGAATTTATGCGCGAAGTTACGATACCATTTTTTTCTGGGGGCTATTTTTGCTTCATATTCCATAGTTAGCACGAGATACCCTTTGCCCTTGTTGTACAACTCTATTTTTGTGACATCTTCGGAGCGCATACGAGATGGAAATACTTAAGGATATTTATGTACATCCTTACTTAACATCTAATTCACAAGCTTGACGATCTGATCTGGATTCTTTTCGGTGAGTTCGAATGTGTGTTACCAGGCTACATTACATGTGAGATTAAGCTACATCATTACAGTTGGGAACTTACAATTAAAGTTATATCCTCCAAATGAGTCAAGAAATCTTTCAACTCAATAGAAGCTCATCTATTCTGGACCATCCTAATCCTTATAACAAATCATTTCCATCTATCTTTCTTCTCACCTTTTTTCTCCTCCTTTCATATAATTACCTTTCCGAGTGTATGTATAACCTCAAACTTATATTCATAAATGCTTCTCAACGTTCATGTTTGATATGTCTCACATGCTATTAACCCAAAGACCTCAATATCAAGCTTTTCAGGTGAATTACATCTGCGTCAACGTACTGGTATCGGAACTGTATCCCTTTGCTGCATATCTGTGTCGAAGAAAATTGGCAACACTGATGATTTGTTGCATATCTTATAGGTATCCCATTTTGGTAATCACAGACTGCATGAGACGACAAGTGGAAGATATCTCGACATGCAAAGTATTGAATAATCTACAAAGGTATTCATCTCAGCCCACCTGCAATATTGTTTATGTCTCGATTTACTACATTTTATATAGTGAATTGAGTAAAACTTATTTTCAAGTAGAAATTGTATTAATTCTGAAGGGATTCCCTTTGGTTTTTCGATTTCTTGAACCCAACTATATCAACGATTGGCTAACAGATATGGAAATTCAGTTGTACAGTACCTCATTCGCACCCCCCAACACCTCAATCGAAACATATATTTAACAAATATCGATAAAGTATTTGATGAATGGAATGTATGTGGTGTGCAACAAGTGGTAGGGGAATCAACACCCTCTCTACAAATTGCCTCAATCCTTGTTTGTCATTCGATCCAGGTTTCTCGTATCGACTTGCCATCGTCTCTACCCAACAACATTCCGTCTCAGGACCTCCTTTCGTCATCTGATCTATATTCCCAACACCTTGTCTCTACCCTTGGTCCTCTCCAATGTGCTTATATTTTCTCAAGTGATAAATTATGTACAGAGATTCAATCTTAGCTCTGCATATTCCAATGAGAGAGTTGCAGGTTTGTGGAGAGCATTATGTGCAGGTGTTGAATCGTCACCTCCAGTGCAGTAGGAGTGTGTTGGAATAGAATGATGGAAATGATTTCAGGGAGTGTGTGTTGGGAGAGAATGTGTGTAAGATAGTGGATGTGCTAGAGTGGAGGATATGCGCAAGAGACAAATCAATACATCAACCTAATATTTTGACTAGAAAATAAAGGTGAATAAACTAGTACATGTACCAAACTACAAGGCAAGAACTACTACATCACAAACCATTAATCGATATAAGTTCCTTAATATCAAGCTTTCCAAGTGAATAACACTGGTGATAAATCCATACCGATATCGGGAGGGATAGTATTCTTTTGTTGCACTTCTATATTGACAAAACTGACGGTAGTTCCACGCTTATTGCAAATCGCATATCCCATTTTGGTAATTACAGAATATGTCAGACGTCAAATGGATGGTCAAAGGACGATGGAAGACCTTGATCAAGACTCCTCAGCACTCAAAGTATGGAATCATCTATGAAGATGTTAATCTCAACTCAAGATCGTCTGTGTCCAAACTCCCATATATTTTGTATGGTGATGTAAAAAAACTCTATCTTTAGACGAGGATTTAAGCTCATGGTAAGGGGTACCCCTTAGTTTTTCAATTCCCTTACTAAAACTGCATCAATGATATGTCCTGCCTTATGATATATTCTACCTTATATTGGGACATACCTTTGAGTGATATCTTTCTTCCAATCGAGAAGGACATATCTCATCCCTATAACCTATTAGTACAACAGCTCATTTGTATTCAAAATTCGTTCATTATTCAACTCCTTGCTTATACTCTACTCAACAGTATTATCAATATCGATATCCTCACCTCCCTCTTTTTCCCATCCTTCTTCTCTCCTCTCCTCTCCTCTCCTCTCCTTTCCCTTTACCTCTTTTCCTGCTCATTCAAATTATGACAATCATAAACAATCTTGTCCAAGCCACCCCATATAGTTATGAAATGCCTACTCAAATCTACATAAGCATTCACATCTATTCTACAAACTCTACATCATTCATCTCTATCTTCTTCTCTTCTTAACTTCTTTTCAACCCGTCGTGACTACATAACACAAATATAATTGCAAAAGTATCCTACTGATCAACCATAGAGTTCACATTCTTCAACTCTCATTTTCATTATAGAATGTCTTTGTATGTTACATTCTCTTCATTATGACATTCAATGCCTATTCATTATATTCCATCATGCCATTCTTAAAAGATATGAGTGAAGATCTTATGACAACTACGATTACTATCATTTATTCGTACCTCGCTTCCACACAATCCAACAATAGTTAGTATAAGAAATATACAAATATATACATTTGTTGAGTATATACTTATAAATGAATATTGGATGACATAATACATACTGAATCAATTACAAAGTGTACCTACTATTCTTCATTCTTTTCAAGATTTACATACGATGTATTTACTTGTCCAATATATCGAGAATATATGTATTCCATTCTGCCAATCAATCATTTATTCTCAGACTGTGTTTTCATATATATGAAATGAGAGATCATGGGTTCAATCGTTGATCACAACATGGTATTCTCACCGTGCCATCCCATCTTCATCATTTCCAGAAATCGCTCAATGCCTCAGAACCTCCCTCGTATCGAGAATGACTCCAATTCTCTCGCTCCCCCGTGCGGAGAACCTGGCAGTTTTATCAATGTTATTGGTCTTCTCATGGAAGCCGTTGGTATGTCAGTTGAACCCAGACTCAATTTACCTCCAAGACCGAAGACTGTGGTTGCTCCCAATTCACACTTTGTTGTTGAACCTGAACCTTCTAATGGTCTTCCTCTCGCTCCCCCGGGCAGAGGATTCGTCAACACAACCAATTCTCCGCCATATGTAGATAGCAAGTCATCAAAAGTTCCAAGAACCACCCTAACCCTCATCAGATTGGCGGATCCATCATCCAACCTATCAATAGCCTATGTACCCCAACGACCACCATTCAACAGAGCCTCCAGAGCACCAAATATGATCGTCTTATGATGAGAATGATCGATCCAATCACCAATCAAGCTGAACTCCAAATGCATCAGAAGCCGACCTACCGCACACCCATTCTCAAGTCCATCTTTGCTTTGCCTCCAAGACCAAGTATCCTTGTCGAGTAGATCTAACTTTGGGAATTCCGATCTTGAGCCTCTCGCTCCCCCAGGCGGAGGTTTTATATAGGGGAACAACTGAATGATAGGAATAGACTGTCTTTTTGTAAACTACACAAAGAAGACCTCCTTACAGAATATCATACATCTTACCTGCACACACCATAATACTCTTTTCCTCTTCAATTTTCCCCCTCGTAAGTATACAATACCTCTTCACAATTGTCTTAATCCAAATCAAATATCAACTTGTTCTCATTATTTCTAATCAGATAGGACATTGTAACCCAATATTTGCCTCAGAAGCCTTCCATCGTTCCAAATAGAATAGAACATTTAAAGTGAAATTCGTCTGAGAATACGTTTCAATATCTCAATTGGAACTTGACAATCAAATACTCTCTCAGTCCCAGATAAGCCAGATATTATGAGTGTATCATATAACTTATAGATACCTAATCACCAAATAGAGAATCGGCGGTGTGATTACGTTCATCTACATGAACTTCTTTTACACAAAGCATAAACAATGAAGAATGAAAGAAATATTCGAATCCAAACACACCATTTGGATATATACATATATCCCATCCTGCTGATTGATTGATTATTCCGAGAATGTGTTTCCGAATACAAAAACTACTATGACATACAAAGTAGATATACCCATACCCAAATCCATCTCTTCTCGACCCCTCCCTCCCCTATCCCTCCACCCTCTCAACTTTCCAGACAAAACAACCTTCCAAACACCTTCCAGACCCTCCAAACCAAATCACATTCTTCATTCTCTATCCACATCTCATCCCATCCCACCACGATGAATCCCATCCAGAATTCTTTTTCTTTTCTCTCCCTCCTTCGTTCCCCACTCACTGCTAGATTGATACTATACTTTTCTTTTCTATTCATTGTATATATATCGTGTTATCTGAATTTCCATTCAAACATCCAGCTGGATGAATGTATTCAAGTGCTAAAGTTGAAGCTGAACCTCTTTTGGTCTCAGTTTCGATCTGAGATGAGTACCTAGTCAGTCTTAAATTTAACACGTGAGTAGGCGGATTCTTCAACTGTATTTAACACTCGAGTTAAAGGCAGATCTTTCAACTGTGTAACTATTCCAAACAGTTCAGATAAGCTTGGAAGTATATCCACATTGCGATCAGAGATTTAACACTTGCATTCTCCTGATCAACCTCTCATCTTCAAGTGAAAAGCCACTGAGTAAACAAGTCGTGTTTTTTAAAGGTATCTTGCGATCACATCGTTTAAAATTCATAGCTGATCAGCTTCAAAGCTTTATTATTGTTTCATCCCTTCTTGACTATATCCAAAGTTGACAGAAATCTCAATTCCGTAGCAATCTGCAAACATGCTAATGATTCCTAATTCTTTTTCAAAAGAAGCTCCAACCGGATATTAGAATTTTCAAACAGCCAACCAGTCGCCTTGAAGAATATTAACCTAACGTCTTCCATTTCCGAAACTCCCCTGTGATAAGGAAACGCTAAATATGATGTTCCGACCCCATCCCGTGTTGCTCAAGAGCTTAGTAGATCCTTAACACTCATTCCGCGAACTCCACTAAAGCTCGTACCTCTACGATCTGAATTAAGCATCAATAGCGCCGCACTTGCTTCCTCATCTATATCTCTTTGATCTCTTTGCGGTATGAGAGCAGGACTCGTGAGTGCCGATCCTATCGACGCAATACTTCGAGCATAATCATAGACTGAAGAGCCTAAAGCGGGAGATGTGGTCGATGAGGTACTGAGGCTATAATGACGAGAATCTGTTGAGTACGAGGAATATGAATCCTGTCTTGGACGAGAATCTTGTGGGAGCATGGCAGGCGATGTTTGTTGGGATGGAGGTGTAGGTGTGGTGTAATTGGTAGATGGGTTTTCGGAACCAGCCATTTCTATATCTTCTTCTGATTCACGTGTGGAATATTCGTGACGTGACGGATCATAGCTCCCACGATGTGCTGATGGCGGTAACGTGAATTCTCCAGTGTTTGTAGAGAAGTTGCCCCGAGCATTCTCGGCCTTTAGCTTGGAAACACAATCTTCGAGATATCTCACATAATCAATAGATGCCTATCAGATATTAGCATGTGAAAATTGATGGGATGTCTAATTTATGACTCACTTGTAGAATTGCTAACTTATGCATCTCTCCCGTGCAAGCTGGTATCATGTCTTTCAAAACACCAAATTCCTCGTTCATCTTTGACCTCCTCCGACGCTCAATCAAGCTATGTGCAGTCTTCCTCGCAATCTTTCGTCCAGCCACACTCGTTGAGGAGGGTTGCTTCTTCTTGGGCGTATTTGAGGTAGGTTTCCCACCGGACTTCGTATTCTCTGCGGGTGTATTCATTATCTCATCACTTTGCCCTCGAGGTTTCATTTGTATAATCTTTCGGGATCGTGTAGGCGGAGGCGGTAGTGCGAAGGAATCTTTCGCAGTGGTTTGTGCAACCGTTCTTCGACGAAGCTTAACAGCTTCACTTGCGGGAATGGCTGGAGAGATTGGGGAAGCGGGTTGATATGAGGAGGCAGATGATGTTTGGGTAGAGGAACTGGTTGGTCGAGATTCCACTCCTGCTACAGCAGGAGGAGGAAGTTCAAATGACATCTGTAGTGAAGAATAATTCGAACCATCTTTTCCCTTGATTTCTGTTGATGAAGCC
Source organism: Botrytis tulipae (assembly GCA_004786125.1). Classification (NCBI taxonomy): domain Eukaryota; kingdom Fungi; phylum Ascomycota; class Leotiomycetes; order Helotiales; family Sclerotiniaceae; genus Botrytis; species Botrytis tulipae. Next base: position 352,620 of record PQXH01000004.1, read on the forward strand.
GGGGTAGGAGGATGAGCTGGGCGAGGCATTATAAAATGAGGTATTTAGGTAACTTGACTTGGTCTTGTGCTCAATATAGAAGGTCCTACCGCGTATTACGACAAAATTGACCCTTTTGACTCAAATTGAGGTAAATAACTTCAAAATATGGATAAGAAATGACTGAAATATGGCAAAATGTGAACTTTTGAGAAAGAGGCGCTTTGTGAAGAGCTCGAGGGTGGTCAAATGTTAGGAAACATAAAATAATCTCACTCAACTTTGGAGAAATCAAGAGAATTGGAGGATTATGAACGAAGGAGAGAAGAACCAAATGGATTTGATCTCGCTGTAACACGACCTACATTATATCTTCGAACAATTCCAAAGACTAGCACTTCCGGCAGCTAGAAATGATATCGGAAACAATCTCATATCTTTGCGCAACTTTATCGGAGACCAATTGTGAAATTCACGCCCCTCAAGGACGATATAAATGTCGCGTGCTTCATTCGATTGGTTATGAGGCTTTTATTGATGTTGCTCAGATTATGTTGGCCACTGAAATTGCGAGTTGACAAAACGTGGTGGGTTCGGTAGGATGAGTAAAAGACTCAAGGTTAAGATTTGGGTAAAGTGGCACGTGCTTGATAACGATTGCTGGTTTGTGCGTAGAAGCTCTAGCTCACCGGAGACCATACGGAGTATATTGACAGAAACCACCATCTCTGAAATTCTCAACATCATGGCTTTGACGGGAACTCAACTTTCATCCATGGCCCGCTCATAGAATGGAATACCCTCGACTGAACAATTTCTCTAGAAGAATATGCACAGGTAGGGTAACAGCATCTTTGTGCACGTATATAGCAAGATCAAGCCCGGACCGGTCTGGTGTGGACATCTTTACTGCCTCCCTTGGATCGCATAATTGTTCTAGCAGGGCACTCAGTGCGCCGCTGGCTCCTGGGATGGGTACAATTTGGGAATCCTGTACTGAGCCCCTAGGATTAAATACCCCAGTTGTGTTGATGAGCCCAGCAATAGCTTTTCGAGCCTTTTAAGTGCCTCCTATACCTTGATCTTATGAAAGGTTCTATCTATTCAACACCATAGCATGTACAACTCAATTCGAAGTGGTTACATGAATGAAACTTACACATTCTCTGATCCCCTGTTCTGATTTCTCAAATGCGGAATCATGGTTTGGTTTCTTGTCTGACACCTTTGAGATGGTAACATGATGGTGTGAAAAATGACAGATTCGAGTTTTGAAACTTTCTTTTGCTAAATCTATCGATGAAAGTTCCAAGTCGGACGAGTAATCGTGTTTTGTTTCGGCCAATACATGGCATTCAGTCGCCGATGAGAGAATAGTCAGAACAATCAGTGCCAGGCTAGCTAAGACAATCCGAAATCCTCTTTCCGGTATATACTTCGCGGAGTCAAGATAAGTGTCTTTCGATCTCGATCATCTCATCTGTAAAAAATCATCCGCAATTTGCAGTGCCAGCCTTTACAAACATCGTGGAAATTGTATGAAATGCGTCTACTTTATATCTGTTCATTGTCGGTGGCACTCCTGTTATACAAATCTGTTCATAGGCTACTTTCGGAATGTGTTGTAAAATTACTAGTAGGTAGATCTTGGAAGTACAATATGATTGAATGAGTTATTGATTGCATTGCAGGATCGGCAAGCCTACCAGGCTAAAGCGAAGAGCCTCATCGACTCAGGCAAAGGGAACTCATCTATTGGATATGAGGATACGAGCTCTTCACTTTGGGATGACGATATCGGCGCTATATTTTCTTCAATGTCGGCAGGGTATACCCCTCACATGGATACCTACCATCGCGAACTTTTTGCAAGTTATATAGCTCCATCGCTCGGAATGAACCTCAAGTTACTAGGCTCAAGCGAAGGCTGGAGGAGCTTCATGACGGATGACTTCACTCCGCCGCCCCAAGAGAATTGGAAATCTAAGTTGGCGATTGGCGAGATCAAGCAAAATAGAATTCTAATAGAAATATTATATCGGTGGTCTAAAGGCTTTTTTGTGAAGACACGCAGCATTAGTCCCCATTCCCTATAAGCTTCAGCTTAGCAATCTTTCTGCTTCCCACTTGAAGCTCAAGACATCTCAACACAATTCTCGAACTCTCTGACACCCCATCTAAGCCCTTGTTCCAATTCCCACAAGAACTCTCCTCGCTCTCCAGACTCTATCAGTCGCTTTTTGATCCAAATTTCTAAAGATCCAAGTCTATCTGCTCCGCCCTTTTCTCCCCTCCATTTAAAAAATGCCGCTGCGTCCTCCCACCCGACCTTCCACCCCTTTTCATACAAGTCATGCCGGAACTCCTTTCCAGGATCTTCATGTGTCCAATAATCTATATGGTCCTTGACCATCTTCTGCATAATCTCATCCTTCTGCATTTCTGCCTTCATCAATTTTTCTTTGACTTCTTCCACAGGCCAGCTCATATAAGCCGGAGCAACTATATTCCCCTTCTTAACCTGTTCTACAAACCCCCAACCACCTCCATCCATCCACTCCATTTTCCATGTCCAGAAATAACTTCCCGCGCTACACCCCTCCGTCCATTTGTTGCATTGGTGTCGTCCGAATTCCCGAGTTAATTCTTCCTTCATAGCAGGTGGAGATTTTGCCCAGCTTTTGTCGTCAAGAACGCAACTGTATTCGCCAATTATAATTTGTGTTTCTCCGCCAGATGAGAGATGTGTGGCGCTTGGGCTACAATTAGGCAGTTCGCTGAGTTCAGTAGGGATTCGATGGATTAGCTCTTGGGCGCTTTGTGAGCGATGCTTCTCTGCAAACGTGTAGTATTTGTGTGTGTCAATGACGACGGGGTTGCTGGGAACCTTTCCAGATTTCCAGTCTCGTTCTTTGGTCCACTTCAATGTAGAAGAGAGATCCCATGCATCACTTATGTATATGGGCACTTCAGAGTCGATCTCAGAAATAGATTGAATGACGGAAGTGTAGAAATCATACATTCCTTTCTTTCCGGTATCCCAGCATGCTTCGTTACAGAGCTGTATACCGATTACCCCATCCAACTCCTTACATTCTTTTGCGATGAACAAAAGCGCCCTTTTCGCAAGCTCAAGATTCTTCTTGGAACTCCAGAGTTCTGCTTTTCCGGTACTGGATCCCGAATGCATGTCTGTATTTGCACCTCCAGGTAGCGCGTGGAGGTCAACCAGAACTCCCACTCCAAGAGCCCGAGCCCGAGTGATGAACTCTTTCACCATCGTCCAGGAATTTTGATAGACGTCTTTGGCACTCTCAAAGGGTGTCCCGACACAGAACTCTGGTCCGAGAGTGAAATATCCGACCGGTAATCGGATACTAGTTCCTTTTGCCGATTTGGCCAACCATCCGAAAGCTTGATCAGTAACGGCATTTTTCCAATGTGCCTCCCATTTGTGCCGGGTAGCTTCCACACCATTACTCTTAACAGAAGAAGTTACAGCATCGAGCTCCGAAGATGCACCTCCTACAAATTTAGGGAAAAGCCATGGTTCGAGAACAAAAATTGAACCAAGATTGACACCAAAGTGATAACGATAACGGAGAATATCACGGACAGTGGGCGCAGAGATAGTAGAGGGGCGAGATTGATGAATATTATTAACGGGGCGGGCAGAATCCGAAGGGGAAGTCTGGGAAGAGGATGAACCAGAGCGTATATGATCCTTTGCTTTTTGAACGAGTTTCTTCATCTTCAATCGGAATTTTTTTGCACGACTGCTAGGTTCAGTCATTTTCGCAAGCTGAAGAGACCATCTTCTTTTATCGTCAAGAGCATATATACCTACATCATCAAAAAAGCAAGTTTTGTTGAGATCTACGGGACGATCGACATTGCTTTCATTAGGTATGCAAATTTGAGTCTTTTGCGGCAGTTATGTCTGTTGGTGAAATGGAAGCCAATCATTTCGATGATCTGAGACAGGGAGGCTCTACGTGGCCGAAAAAACCTGGCGGCATTTGACGGCTTTCAATGTCCCTGAATCACGGGATCCATTTCAGATACGGTGTCAAGACCTGAAACAACCAAACAAAGATTCAGAAATTCTCTATCGTACTTCGAAAACAAATTTTGGTTATCTTTATCATACAGCCAATCCACAAAAATATAAATACAATTCCTTCCAGAGGCTGGTCAATCCCGGCCTATCATTTCGGCTATGTGAAGTAGTCGAGAGTGGGGGTCCCAGCGGGTGTCGCTTATGTAACATCTCTATCTACCTCGTTACACAGAGTTCTCCCTTTTCGAATTCCTAGATGTTGCAATGCGCACATAGAAATCTGAGTAATTTTATTGACAAGACCTAGAGCATCAAGGATGTTTTCGTCTCTAAAATTAACGGTAATGCCGGAAGTCAGGTTTTCAAGCTAGTGCTTGCTCAGTACCTACATCACGTGTGAGGTACCAAAAACCACGAAGATTTACTCAGGGGTACATGGGTTAGAGTGCAAGGTACACACGACTTTCTGGCTCCTTATATTCAGCGATTGAAAGACTTGTATTATAGAATTGCCAAAACCTTTCCAAACTTTGTACCGTAAAGTACGAAACAAATTGACACCAATACCACCGCCGTGATGGCTACATCTCTTGAAGAAAAATCGAATCAGGATCCAAAAACAGTGGCAGAAGTGACGGAAGTCACAACCAATCATGTTGATGGTGCATTTCAAGAAACGAGTCTTGAGAATATCGACGAAGCGATTATCGAAGGCAGACCCAAAAAGTCACTATCTTTTAAGCTTGCTTTTATAGGCCTCGCTGCCAGTATGTTTGTTTTCCAAATGGATGCAACGTCTCTTGGAATTGCTCTCCCAGTGAGTCCCTCTAGATTCCTCACCTCCTTATACTGCAACTATCTCAAGCTTCTATCTTGCTACAAAAGATTATAAGACTATGCTAATGCTAATTCTTCATTTAGACTGTAGCGGAAGAATTACATGGCGAAAGTTTGCAGAGCTTCTGGGCTAATATGTCCTATACTCTGTGTGGTCTCGTCATGCAACCACTTTGGGCCAGTATATCAGATGTCTTCGGCCGAAAGCCATCCTTCTATATATGCATGGCATTCTTTTTCATCGGCTCAATCGTTTTTGCGCTTGCAAAGGACATGAATACCATTATCGTCGGTCGAGTGCTTCAAGGATTTGGCGGAGGAGGAATCGATGTGCTTGTGGAAATTATACTTTCGGATATTACAACATTGAAGGAACGTTCATTCTATCTTGGACTAATGGCAATCCCCAATGCCGTAGGGAATATTCTCGGACCGTCAATTGGAGCCATTTTTAGCAATTATGCAAGCTGGAGATGGATTGGATGGGTGAACTTGCCAATATTAGGAATCAGCGCGCCTCTTATTGTTTTCTTTCTCCATTTACGACCTGTTGAGCTCGATGAAAAATTATCTGCCAACCTAAAGAAATTGGATTGGATTGGTATGATGCTGGTTGTAACTGGTATCACCATTTTCGTTTTACCACTCAGCTGGGCCGGCTCACTTTTCCCATGGAAGTCGTGGCAAACACTCCTCCCAATACTTCTAGGTGCCGCTTTGCTTGTTATATTTGTGGTATATGAAGCTAAGCCCAGTGTGCCTATTCTGCCTCATCGTCTCTTCCACTCGAGAACTGCAAACATGACCTTGGCGGCGGCCTTCGTGCAAGGCATGATCCTGATTTCACTGTTGCAGTATCTGCCTTTGTTTTACCAGGCCGTGGAGCTCGAGACAGCCATTCGATCTGCGGTCTCCTTACTTCCCACCGTCATCATTAGTGTAGTATTCGCAGCTATCTCGATGATGATGGTCTCGGTCGTTGGTGGATATGTATGGATCATACGATTTGGCTGGATTATCATAATCCTGGGAACTGGATTGCTGGCACTTTTTGACGTTGGATCTTCGCCATCGCTACTTTTTGGCCTTCCAATTCTTTGGGGAATGGGCGTGTCCTTACTGCGTCTTCTTCTGCTCCCTATTCAGGCAAGCGTGAAAAATGTCGATGATACCGGCTTGGCAATCGGACTTTTGCTGACAATTCGAATGTTTGGAGGTCTCATCGGACTTACAATTGCGTCAACGATCTTCAATTCGGTATTTTCTACTTCCATTGCTTCTGTCGAATTGACAGGATCGCTGTCTCAGCTCCACAACCCAAGTAAAGCTGTTTCCTTCATTCCAGAGCTGAGATCTCTGGAAATATCCCCAAAGATCCTGGATGCCGTTTTGAGAGTTTATCTTGGGTGCTTTAAGACTATTTTCTACACAATGGCGGGGTTTGGAGGTCTGGGTCTTGTTACTTCTCTTTTTACTGAAGACCTAGACTTGAACAGAAAGGACGTCGGCCAACAGCGGTTTGAAGAATAATGCACAAAATTTGTCTTAATCATCGTGGATTTAAGGGTTGGATGCGGTAATGTTGATGTAAGAATAACTATATCTTAATTAATACGAGTTCATTCAAAGAGTCTCGATACTCAGAGAGACACCACATGGTATGCGCAGTAAGATAATGTATCACGTGTGCAAGCTTGGCAGATGCAGATTAATGCTACTTTCCCAGAGCAACATTTTTGTTGTGCGGATACTTTACTTCCGATTCCCTTCGCAGGTCCACAGAATTTTTCGTTGTTACTGACAAGATCAACACGCAACGCAGCAGGTAGAAAATACAAGACGGTGTCTTTTCATTCGTCTCAACAGTAGGATGGTAAACGATAAGTTCCAGATCACGTTCAATTGGGTTTCCTTCAATTCTCAGGTTGCATTGAGGCTGACACCCACGTGATGCTGACAAGGTGTCATGCACGCAACATTCGAGCATCGCAACATGATGACAACTGTGCGACGAGTGGTTTTGATTGTCCAACTCTAGCATAGACTGTAAGCTCTGGGAATCTCACATATTATTTGAGAACCTTAACAAATAGAGCCGCGATAATGGCGTCCGTTCAAGAATCATGAACAACCTCCATAGCTTTGGCGAATCAGAATGACATTCTATGGAAAGAAGCATATGGAAAATTTAAGGACGAAGACTCAGATCTATACGGTCGATTGCAGTCGATCATAGAAAAGGACTCCAGTATCAAAAACAATATGGGACAGGAACAAGAGCTTGGTGACTTACTTTTTAGAAAGCGTCGAATAATGGAGGACAAGCAATGGGTATTATATTGGCGCAAGAAAGCGATCAAAATTGGACCACAGTTTGATAAGATCGTCAAAATCTTCAAATTAATCAAGCCAATTGGATATAGCCGCTGGGCTTAACCCCGTTCATGCGGGAATTCTATGGGCCTGTGTGTCTGTTTTATTACCGGTAGGTGTGATATTACTCTCTCACGATTGGAGCTGATTTCCATAGCTCATTTTGAACCATTCCGAAGAACAAGAGGCGACATTGAATGGGCTACAAAAAGTCGCAGAGATCGTCCAACAATTCACGTCCTTCAACTGGGACTATCTCAATCTCCCACGAGACAAATCGGAGAAGCAATTGAAGGAATCAATCTTGACTCTGTACTGGAAGATACTTCGGTATGAGGCGACCGCAATCTATAATTTCAACAGAAACACAATTTCAAGATACGCTGCATCGATTGTCAGGAAAGATGAGTGGAAAAAGTTGCTCAGCGAGGTCTAAGACTACTGGAACAGTTTTATGAGCAATCTTCAACTAAATGACTCGCAAAACCAAAAGCAATTCGAAAACGAACTACGGAAGCTAATTTTGCAGCTAGACAGAACCGATGAAAAAAATCTTGAAGTCATTCAATGGGTATCTTATAAACCATACATCTCACAGCACTACACTGCTCGACGATCACTTTCGCAGTACCCACATGCCGGAGAATGGATTATCGACAAATATACAAAATGGCTGCATCAAAATGTAGCGCCTGCTTTTTGGCTGCGAGGGACTGTTGGAACTGGAAAGACTTCAATCATGTCTACCATCATTGAATCGTTCTATTCTGATGTAGCCAGACAAGATGATCATCGCATGATATATTTCTATTGCATCTCACCAACAACATCAGATGATGTTATTCGAAGTCTGGTGTCCCAGCTGGCATGGACTTCAGATGGTAACGCAATAGAAGCTAGCATCGTTGCCATTTTTGACAATGCAAAACCACCTAACCCTACTATACCGATAACCGCGCTTCTGAAATTGTGTCAACGAGTCAGTAAAGTCATCATCGTCATAGATGCCCTTGACGAATGCGTTGATTTCAGCAAGCTTCTAGCAACATTGAAAAATCTTCAGGTCAAGCAACCTGATGGTATCAAGTTTGTTTTTTCAAGTCGATTGAATGTAGATGTGGACAAGGTTTTCACTGCATTGGAGGGCGTTATCTTGACCACCGAAGATACATTGAAGGATATGTCTGAGTACATTGAGAACGAAGTAAGATTTAAAGAGGAAGACATTGATTCTAATGACGAGGAGACCAAGCGACAACTCATGGATCAAATAGTGCGAGTTCTATCAAATTTTGCGGGTGGAATGTGGGTTGTATGCCTATCCGACGCATGCAGAGTGACTGACGCAATCTTGGGTTCAAATGGGTCACCTTGCAACTTGCAATAATGTTTCCGATCGAAACTCAAACATTTTTACCCAGGAATATTGAGATCCAGCTGTTAAATATCGAAAATCGGAACACTTCCTTGGAACAGTCCTTGAATAGTGCATATGAAATGGTATACTCGATAAATACAAAGCCAGGAGCTTACAATACTAGCGTATTCAAGTCGGTGTGTAAGTGGTTATTGTGCTGCAAAACTGCACTGCCCGCAGACGAGGTGCTTAAAGTCATTGAGCTGTCGCTTGATCATGACCCTAAACTTCAGAGAATAACGCGAAGTTCTTTGAGCACAAAAGTTGCCTTGCATGTAAGATAAATCTTGGATGATGGCGCAGCATTATAATAAACACTAACCTGGTTTCAACTAGTGCTGCAGCAACTTTGTTATTCAAAGTTCGGAAGGCAATTTTCGATTCGCTCACTTATCGGTCGAGGAGTATCTCACCAATCATTGCGCTGTAAAAGTTGAGTTCCAATATGAAGAATGTCACCTTTTCGCGATGAAGATCTGTCTAGCTTTCATGGCGCAAGAGAGGATCAATTCAGTTGCAAAACAAGGTTGCAAGCAAGGTTCAGAAGCTACCCCAAGAGACCGGGTAAGGGGCCTGAACCGGGAGATTTTTACTTTTCAAACATATTCCATCTCTTATAGGACCTACCACGCCAAGAACTCCATCCCGAAAAGAAGATGCGGAGAACCTCTCTATAAACGTTTTATTCTTGGTGCCAGGCTAAGCCCTCCATTACGGTGGTGGTTCTCTCAAGTCGACGCTCATAAATATTCAGGAAGCATGACGAACCAGATCGCGGAGATCGCAGACGAAGTGATAGCCAATCTTCCACGATCAGATCAGCCGTCTAAAGGTCGTCTTATGATACTGGGAGCAGCCTTCGATCTTCCTGAGATTTTGGAGAACGGGCTCAAAAATCATAAGGAAGAAGTCGATGCGCGGTTACGTGATGATCTTACCCCTCTTCTTGTGGCGATTAGGAATGGCAGCCCTGATTCAGTGAAGTACCTTCTAGACCTTGGAGCTAATCCTACTCATAAATTCTTCACTCGTAGACGACACACAATTCACTTCATAAGATATGACCATTTGAGCAGTCGTATGATACTCCTGTTGAAGACATGATGTACTGGGTGAATATCAGGAATGGCAGCTCATAGCAATTTGAAGGTCGTTTGGAGGTAGAAAATGTCCTCCTCAATCACGAGAAGAGTCGGACCCATTTCCTCAATCAGCTTGAAACACATTTGAGTATCCTCGCCCATCCTGATCCATTGCGAGCTTTGAAGATTCTTTACGGAGCTTCCAACGAGGTATCAATATCTGTAAAGATTTTTGAGCATTATATCAAAGTCAGAGGTCTGCATGAGCTGGCTCAAGTTCTTGAACTTATCGACGAAGACACTTTTGATGAAGAAATGGTAGCGGAAGTTGTTCTTCATGATTCTTGTGAAACCGTGAAGAATGTGTTTGAATTTAAAGAGGTCAGCTTGATCACCGAGCAAGTTGTTAGGAATGCCCTTAACAAACTTGATTCTAAGACGCTCACATATCTTATGAAACAATTCGGCCATGATATCCTAACACGAGAGATAGTGATTTATGCAAGGCCTCAATCTCACGAGGTTTGGAAAGTAATAATTGATGTTAAGGGGATCCAATTCGTCAACCAGGAGGTTCTTGACTCGCTGTTCGTCGGTTGGCTAGACCTCGATGCTGTCACCCTTGTTTTGGATTCTTGTGGCACTGAAATGATCAGGAGTTCCCATGTCGATATTCTAGTGGATTACCGATGGGGCTATCTTTGCGATTTGGATCCCATTTTTCGTATGATAGGATCGTTGGATGTTTTGATCACAGAGGAAGCAGTTTTTAGAGCTTTGCAAAAAGGAAAATTCGCATGGCAACATTTTTGCTGGAGAATGCAAAGGACCCTCCGTTGTTGACCAAGCGGGTCAAAGAAGTTGCTAAGCAAGCTGGAGATGCTGGGATGCCGGTTCTTGAAAAATTTGTCAACAACACTCGTGATTGATGATTCCGGCTGGAAGTTTTGCAATTGTACAATCTGGGGCTGTTCAAATAAACAAGACGGACTGCTTTGCTGTAAAGTTTCTTCTTGGAAGGGTGTTAGATGACTTCGAGTTTCACGCGACAACAGCCGATGTTTTGGCCCTCAAGCAAGAGGTCCAAAGAGTCTAGACTATGGATAGTCCAACAGTTCAGATTTTTGGAACTTTTCACCCTTTGAAATGCTGACATTGTTCCAGGCATTGAGTTATTGTTGATCGTTGGATTTCTTTGAAATAATGAAATATAGGATTGATAATAGTATCCATAAAATCTCCAGTTTAAACTCTTCAATTTAACTCCACTCCAGACTACTGGAAACACTTTTCGCAAATCTGAGTACATTGATAACTTAGTTCATTCAGATTCCATGAGCATTACTTATTCCATAATTGAGTTCTAGCTTGTACACTACATTTCTATTTCTTCGGTACCACTCTACTGATCAACTTCAGATGCTCCGGCGCTAGCTATAAAGAAGACTCTCGAAAAGGATAGTGTTACTATGCTTTTGAACGAGCTGGTATGCGAGCTTGGTACTCTGATAGATGCTGCGCTGGATGCCGTTGTGGGACATAACAAAATTCCAGCATCAAATGACAGGCCAGCTTGTCGTACCTCATTGCTGCTGTCTAAGAGATAGTCCGTTGGCAACCCGTCGGTCTAGAGCAAAAATGCACCATTTGTAAGATATTGGTATCTTATGATTCTGTATGTGGGCGATATCTGCGGAGGGGAAGAAGATTTGTTTCTAATTCTCTCTTAAATTTTTGAGCTTAACTTTAATCATTCATAAGACCATCCACCAAATGAGCCAGCAGCAAATTGTATAACCTTTATCGTCAAAGTCACCCACTTCCGCGTCAAATGGGCTCCTTCGTATCATTTTCCCGCTAGCGATATCTATCATAGTAGAGATATATAATCTCTACTATGTTAGAAGTATTACTATATTTTGCGATAGCATCGTGTACCCAAGAACCACATAAGTGAAATAAAACTTTGAAACGAAGATTCCGCTTGACTAAACTGTAAGTGCATACAAGGGGATCAATTGGGACAAGCTCGCCTGTCTCATCAGAAGAGCCAGCTTTGATATCGAATGACTATAGTAGCTGGGAAACAACAATCCAGATGATGTTACAACAAAATACAGTCTAAAATATCTCCCCTTTCTAGAACCAAAGGTAGCAGCAGGGGGGTCTTTCATTGTATCGCCATCCCTCTCAAGCCAGCGACCTGGTACGAAATCATCGGGGTCCGCGCCGAACAAAGTCTCTTTCCAAAAGAATTTCTGTGCGTTAGGCATAAGAATACGTTTGCTTGGGTTAGTAAATTTATTGTAGATGATCTCATTCTTGCTCAAATAATGAATTCAGAAGCGCGTACAAACTAAGTTGACCAGAAATATTTCTCTCGTGAACTTTTTACCTTCTATGGTGTCAGGAACCCTTAAACATTTAAGCTCTATCGTATCAAATACCCATGCACGATGAAACCAATAGTACGGATTGATTTCAAACATTGTATTATGTTAACCCTTAGACTTCGGGCATTAGGTCTTGTTGTGTAGATCGAATTTCAACACAATTCATACATCTCGATTGATACAATTGAAAGATGCCCACTTCGCTTGAAAGCTTGATACACCAAGTATCGCTAAACAAAACACCAAAAGTTGCTCAATCGAAATTGTTCATCATATAGTTGATTATTTTGTTGTAATTTATATCTACAACCGACTGACCTGGCCAACTTTTGAACCCAGCCATTACGCCAAACACCATACTGATAATCACATACTGATAATCATGCACAAGATATTCCTCACTGTTTCCATCCAGCAAAATCTATTCCTCCATAGCCTCATCCTTTGAAGAACTATCTCCCCATAATCCCTCCAACTTGAATTCTTCAGCCCACTCTTTAACAATCTCCTTTTGGTCACCCTTGACATCCTCGCCAACGGTGGCACCAGCAATCTTCTCTGGTGCGATGGCCAAAACAGGTGCATCCATCCATCCTTGAATTCTACCATCTCTCCAATCTGTGATGACTGTTGTAGCAGCACTGCTGATATTTGGTACACCACCCTTTCCAAGTCTTCCTCTTTTTCTGGCGACTTGGATCAGGAAATCGGAAGTCGAATCGCCATTGACAGAAACTAATGGTGGTAATCCATAAACATCCATAAGTTTGTTGAGCATATCTTGGGAAGCGCTCAATCTCTTCAATAACAGAGTAACTGCCGGTACAGGGTCCTCAATTTGCTTGGGGGGGATAGCGTTAAGGAGAACAAGTCTAGCTTGCTCTTCAATTTTCGATGCCTTGGAGTTATCGCCGGCGGTTGGGAAAACAATACCAGGAGAATCGAGTAAGGTCAATTTGCTATCGATCTTGACTGATCGGAGAGATGTAGTGACACCGGCTTCAGCACCAACTGGGCATGCTGCACCAGCACCACCAAGACGTGATGTGAGGGCATTGATGACTGAAGATTTTCCGACGTTAGGATATCCAATAACACCAACAGAAACAGAACGTTTGAGTTGTTTTGCTGCAGCAAATGATTTCAAAGCCTTGAAAAGTGTTTGCGAAGTACTTTTAACAGTCAATTGACTGTGATTGAAAATATGTGCGTTTGCTGCTGGTCCAGAAGCTCGTAATGGTAAGGTTGGGAAATATCTTCGGAGATGAATGAGCCATGCTTTGAGGACTGGAGGAGGAATAAGATCGATTTTGTTGAGAATGAGAATCAATCTCTTTCCGCCACTTGCCGCAGCCATAACCATACGTTCGACTTCCTTCGATCGGGTACCTTCGGGATCGCGAGCATCGAGGACATATAGAACAACATCTGCCTGATCAACAACTTGCTTGAAAACCTTGTCGAAAGCTTTTCTTGATCCATCTTTTCGTGTAGGTAATCCGGAGAGCTTAACACCATCGAATGCATCATCTTCTTCTGATTCGGAATCATCATCCTCGTCCATCTCATCTCCACTAACAAGGTCATCTTCGTATTGCGCCGCAGCAGCTTTGGCACTAGCAAGTAAAGCTGCCATAGGATTAGAATCGTCATCATCATCGTCCATATCCTCGTCCTCGTCCATAAGCTCAATATCCTCCTCATCAACACCTTCCATTCTAGCCTCTACCCCTCTCTCCACTTGCTCTCCAGTCTTGGTGGCCTTCGCATCAGCTCGTCTTTTCGCAGCCTCTTCAGTCTTCCTCCTTCTTCCTTCCTCAATCTCTTGCAAGATCTTGTCTTTATATGGGAACAAATTTGGAATTCCAGGATCCTTCTTTAATCGCGATCGCCATTCTGGATTTTTCTTTCCCTCTTTACGAGCTTTCTTTTGTTTTGCGACTGATGCTTTCTCGATCTTGTGACGAAGACGCACTGGAACACGTTTACTCTTTGGCTCTGAATTGCAAATCAATTAGTTATTAAATCCTTTGAAGAATGACAACATAAATCATTCACTTACTTCCGACTTTAGGCATCTTGAGTACTGTTGTGCAATTCTCAAATAGATGCTGTTGTTGATTTCTACTGTCGTATTTTCGATAATGGAATTTTTCGATTTTCCAAATCCTTATCGCACTAAAATTATTTTCTAATCCATCAACGCTAAGCCATTTTCTCTCTAGTTTCCTCGCACTAATCCCAATCACGCAGCTCCGACAACATTGTCACATGATTCCGCCCGCTTCAATGGAGATGGATGAGCACACTCCCTTATTAGACGCTTCTACTTATTGCTTGTGCTCCCCGCCCACGTCAACTGCCTTCATATAGAGTCAGAATCAATCATCATTACTTTCCTTCATTCTTCATTCTCTATTTAATCTTGCCACTCCCCAAGAAACTTTTCAGAAGATTCACTCAGCGATTTAACAATCACGAGGTCTGAATCTATCAACAAAAAAAGTTTTGTTGCATATCTGATTTGAGGAGGAGAATTGCAAAGTTTTAGTCGGATTTAGACGGGTCAAAGGGTCTCTCTCGCCAATTTCACATATCTCAACATCCACCCCACCAATTTACTTACGGTTACTTGTGGTTTGATCACCGCGATCTTCTCATTATATTCGATTCAATTATTTTTGTAGAAGGACGAATCATGGGCTCTATTCCGAGAGAGTTTTCTGCTCCACCTCAAAAAGTGGTCTTTAAGGGGCTACTTTTCGATATGGATGGTACTATTATTGATAGTACCGATGCTATCGTTAAACATTGGCATCAGTAAGATTCTCCTTTTCAATAATGATCATGAGAGATTTTGAATAACAAAAATTGCCAGGTTAGGTAACGAAATAGGAGTAGATCCTAATGTGATTTTACAGACAAGTCATGGAAGGAGAAGTATTGATGTCTTGAGGATTATTGCTCCAGAGAAAGCAAATTGGGATTGTAAGCTCTGTTTATTGTCATCTGCTAGTCTTGAACTTTCAATCATGTTTCTATTGCTGTCACCCTTTTCATCTACCCTTAAATCGGCAAGAAGTTTCTTGCTCGGTTTATTCTCATACTACCTACTAGCGAGGCTTTGAGAGAATACTTCGAAAACCAGGTTTAGTTCTTGAGTCTTATTCTATCCGAAGGCGTGACAGGGTTAGAAGGGGGTAGTAGAGTCTCAATCCGAGTGGAATTCGTATTCTAGCTAGATTGCGGAGCAGATTCAAACTACTTGAGCGGGCGACCAGTTTCCGGCTCTTCTCATGCACAATGTATCTATTCAAGCCCACATTGGCATCGCTAAAGTTCCACTTCTTCAACTTCACATACCATCATCAACATATTAATCTATTTCACCACCCCCCTCCCCAGTTTGCAACCCCCCACAACCTAACACTCCACCCAGACATAAAATACATGGAAGGACTCCTCCCCAAAAACTACGGCGATGACGCCGTCGAAATCCCCGGCGCCCGCTCCCTCCTCTCGTCTCTAACCAGCGCCTCCCACCCCTGGGCCATCGTCACATCCGGCACTTCCCCCCTCGTGACCGGCTGGCTCAACGTCCTCAAACTCCCTATCCCAGAGCATCTCGTCGTCGCTGAAGATGTTCCAAATGGAAAGCCTGATCCAGGTTCGTATCCCTCCCCAATCCTCTCTTAGAGCCCCAAGCCCCAAAAACACCCTAACACCCCTCCCCCAGCCTGCTACAACATGGGCAAAGCCAAACTCAACCTCTCTTCCGCCCCCGACGGCTCCCTCCTGGTCCTCGAAGACAGTCCCGCCGGTATCCGCGCCGGCAAAGCAGCCGGATGTAAAGTCCTAGCTGTAGTAACCACACACACCATTGAGCAAGTCGTCGAAGCCGGCGCCGATTGGGTTGTGAAAGACTTGGAAAGTTTGAAAGTTGTAGGAAAAACAGACGAGGGTGTCGAGTTGGAGATTACGAATGCTTTAGTTTGAACTTTTGGGGGTAGGAAAAGGATGGACTTTCAGCATTCATATAGATAGATAGATACTCAGTCGTTGGAAAGTCAGCAGTAAGAGTATATAGAACACAGGGATAAATTTGGGAGATTCTAATCAAATACTTCATCAGTGCTTTTTTATTCAAGTCCATGAATCTCTCCTGCTTCCATTTGAACAATCCCCACTCCCCCCAACCTTCCACTCACGACCCCTTAACGTTTCCTCTTAACCACATTTCTCCCTTCTCCATACTTATCACTAAAACATCAATATCCACATCTCCAATCTATCTTTCTCTTCTTTCCCCTCTTTCCCTGAATCCCATCCCCAAATCACATCTTCAACTTACATCTCCCAAGATCTCCCACATTTCCAATCCCACATTCAAGTCCCACATTCAAGTCCCCCCTATTCAAACTCCCCATCCTATCCCACCCCATCCCATCTCATCTCATCTTATCCGAGAAATTCCTATAGTATAAATAATATACTGCGCATCCCATCTTACCCATCTCATCCACCTCATCCATTCCATTCCATTTCAGCACCTCACAGCCCAATCCCCCAACCTCACTTCCTCACCCCATCTCATTCATCCCATCCATCCCATCTCCTCCATCCTATCACCCCATCATCCTGCCGCCAACCACACCCACCACCCACCACCTCACCCCAAAAAACTCCCTCACTAACACCTCGCCCCATTCCACGAAAGAAACTCAGAAAATCAGAAACCCAAATCAGAAAACCAGAACCCCAGAACCCCCCAAAAACAAAGCAGAAAGCAAAAAGCAAAAAAAGGAACTAAAAATCCAACCCCTCAAACTCTTATACCACTTATCTAGCCACTCAAACAAACTCCACTTCAACATCATCATCAACACCATCATCAACAATATCATCAAGATCCTCCTCATTCAAATCCCACCCTCTCAATATCCCCTCTCATCCCAACCCCAAAAATTTATCCACCCACCTAAGTAACTAAATATCCATTGAATCTCGAATCTCAACTATCAACTCCCCAATCCCTCGGTTCAAAGAGGAAATCATTCAAAATTCCAAACAGCACACGTTGATGGATTAGATTGATTATTCTCGATATTATGATCAAGATTAATCAACACCAATACCAACATCCCATACCAACATCCAAACACCATCACTTCACCACCACTCATACCAGCACCAAGTACAGAATCTCCTCACAATCACAAAACCTTTTACAAAAACCATACACACAAACAAATATCAAAAGAATTATTACTAATATTTCAGTATTTCACTTTCCCCAGAGTATGTAAGTTATTTCCACATCTCTATTTCCCTTTCCATTCGTATCCATGCATATATATACCCATCCCATTTCAGCCCATTACATTTCATCCCCTGATATACCACTCCCTGATCCCATCTCTCAAATACCATCCCTCATGCATTATTTAACCCCCCCCCCCCTCCCCCCCCACGAATCACATTCACTATCAACCCAGTATTCCTTCGATCATCATCATCATCAACATCATCGTCATCACGCAGCACACAAAAGCCACACCACCACCATCCATCCATCCACCCATCCATAATGCAACGACACGCACCACACAAACAATTGGAATTCTCAACTCAAGATAAACAACACAACACAGAACAGATGACAAATAGTCAGGACGCAATAAATATGCCCTTAAAAAAAAGGAAAAGTTTATAAATTCTCAAAACACAAAACAAACATAGAGGTATTCCCTTCCAAACTCCATCCACTGATCCCACCCACACAATCATCCATTCGACCCTTACGTCCAGTATGTGCTTCCATAACGGGTATAGCCCAGTTAAATCAATCCCTATCCATCATATGCCAAAGCCTTGCACGCAATGCAAAAGTATATCCTAACCAGCCATAATACCCCATGCTCTTGAAATCGGCAAGAAATAAACAAATAAATCCATCGATGCATGCCCTTGTTCAGACAAAATAAATCAACGAAGCTAACCCTTAGCTCATATGCATTTCGTTGCAACCAAAGAATCCTCACACATTGAAAGTTGTGAGGTAAAAGAGAACAAGGAACAGACAAAGGTAGTTAACGCAATAATGAGAACGAAGTGGCCAGGGTACCTTTCATCTTCAAGAAAAAGCACCCGTGAAGAAATTAAGTGGTGTGATGTTGAAAACAGAAGAGGAAAAATACATCGAGAAAGAGAAGTAAAAGAAAAAAAATCAGGTATAAAACTGTAAAAGTTACTGAATGACCAAGCAATAAAAAATAAGAGCCTTAAAAGAGAAAACATGACATAGCTATACAGAAAGGCCGTCCATTTTAATGCTTGGCATATGATAATGCTTCAGCATGGGAGAACCAGAACAGAACATTGCTGTGTTGTGATGTAACCCCATTTCACCATTGCTGGAGAATATTCGATGTAAGATAAGTTGGAGGATGGACAGATCGAATTCGGGAAGTAGCATACGCGATCATATTTATCTCGAGGGGTGTGTCATCCTTTGTTTCATTCCCGTTTTCTGGCATGTATCCTTCATTGTGACGCCATCATCTACGTTGACTGCAATGTTCATCCTTGTATCTCCACCTATTGCGGTTGACCTGTCCAACCCCAGCCAGCACTAGTTCCAGTAGGTTGTTGTGGAGCCCAGCCTTGAGAGCTAGGCTGGGGACCGGAGGTTGTAGGTTGCATAAATTGATGGTTGTTTGACTCAGGTTGATAAATATTCCGATTTGGTGCTGCATAATTTTGCCCCATTCCTTGCATACCAGAGTATTGTAGTGCGGGTTGCATTTGAGGATTGCTTCCTGATTGTCGAAGTGGTGGAGGAGGAGGTTGATGAGGAGATTGGTGTATATGTGGTGATTGCTGACTAGGATGGGATGGGTAGCTTGGGTTGAACGCATGTTGCTGTGGGGACTGCTGCTGTGGTTGACTCGATGGCCACATCTGATTCTGAGACGTGAATTGATAAGAATTCGTCCCTTGATTCATGTTGCTCGCAGACGCAATTGGAATGCTGGGAGATCGTCCGGCAGCCTGCTCCTGTCTTGATGGTGCACTTCTGATCGGAGGCTGTGAGACAATACCAGGTTGATGAGAAGCCTGCGAGTATGAAAGATTCTGTGGGTTCTGATGTGCCAAGATTGGTTGCTGCGCAATACTTTGTGATGCTCGTGGCGAACGCAAAGTCTGTGCAGATGGAAGACCGTCGTGATTACCCGTAGCTTGCACAATGTTACCTCCAGAGACCTCATGAGGTTGTCTCCATCTTCGTTCCAGATAGTCGTGACTGCGACTACGTTGTTGATTGATCTGCTTACTATATTCAGCTGCTTGGTTTACATGGTTTGATAAATCGGCATGTGAACTAGGCTGAGTCCTATCTTGGTACGCGGTCCCGGCTAGTTCTTGTCTTGGACGTTGAATACTGCTGTAGTCTCTCAAACGCATATCAGTTTGTTCTGGCGCGAGAGTGGTTATCATGGGCAGTGGATTAGTGGCACTAGGAATACCCATCATAGCAGATGGAACCGCCGCTTGCGGGTACCCATAATGTCCTGGACCATTGCTGTAAATATCGCCATGATGGTGACTTGCAGCAAGAGCAGCGGAAGCTTCGGCAGCAGCGGCGGCATCTCGGGCTTTTGCTGCGCCCGGTCTCTTTTCCCCAGCAAGATCATCTTCAGTGAACCCTTGCTTACGTGCTTTCGTTTCCCAATAATCATCTCTGACCCGACGTCCATTAACGATAACTCTGCTACCAAATTGCCGGAACATGGATTTTGCAGTAACGATCGCTATTTGGCGAGACCGGTAAGAGAAAGGTAAGATTTCTTGATGGATTAAATCTTCCTTCTCTGCTTGGGTGGCGATGATCTTGTAGAGAGATCTATTCTTGTTGAACAGTAGGTATGAGTCCCGATATCCTAGTACTCTGGCACACTCTGTTGCCAACATGAATAATTTATCTCCTCGATTTGGTACATAGAATGTTCGACACCTGTATTCGCGTCCATCTGTTAAATGGCCCATAGCTGAGACCTTTTTCTCACCCTGCTCATCATACTCTCGTGGAATATACTCATCTCCCTCTGCACCTAACTGATCGGTGGTATGATCCCTCACAGTTGGTAAAGCTTTGATAACTGCCTTGGGAGTTTGTTTAGGAACGGGCGTTTGAGCCAAGTTTGAGCCCGGTGTATGGTTATGAGGTAAGACTGTATGCTGCGACTGAGGAGTCTGCGGCTGGCCACTTTGGCTTGAGGTAGAAGTTGAATGTGGCATTTGGCTTTGTTTGGAATTTTCTGAGGTATTGACGGCCGACTTCAACTTCATCGGTCTTCCTCTCTTTCGGGGCTTTGAGTCACCTAGAACAAGATACAAGTGTCAGCAATATTTCTTGAAAGGGTAAAGTAAGTGCGCATGTAATATGTTGTTAGGGCAAGTGTGAATAAAGCGAAACCCGAATATATGAGGAGTGATAACGTACCGTCATCTATGTGATTATCGACCTGTGGTATTTCATTATATGTATCCGGAGAGCGACTTCTTTTAATTCCTCGAGGAATTTCATTTGGTGAAATTGCTTGGGCGGGGTTGAGAGCTCCTATCGCATCGCAAGATTCGGTCAGTCAAACGTTCATAGCTTCTCAAGATAAGAACATATGAGTATACTAGGTAGATATATTCATATAGGAAAGGAACCTGGAGCTCCAAAAGATATCTCCAGTCCCATCAACATTTTCTAATAGAGATTATAGTTACCTTGATTCAAAGCTTGAGGATTGATAGTTGTGGGTTGAAATGGAGCTTCACTACCACCCCCTCCAAGACCATTTGTCACGGCCGAGTACATGACGAAATGCGCAACGGAACGGAACGCAACGCAACGAACGGGTCGAGAAAAAGAAAAGTACAAAGGAATAGAAAAATTCCAAAATACTTTTCAAGGACAGTATTGGGCGATGAGATATATGATGTTAAACCTGACCTCAACTCCTAACACTTTTCACGTTCGGCGCGCGTTTGCGCTATCGTCGCAAAACAAAAAAAAAGATGTTGGAGGAGGTTTGAATGCAAGCTCCGAGATTTGATGACTGCGGCGCAGAAGCCGTTCAGCTGCATTAACGAAGCGATTCGTTCTGCACCATGCATGCGGGCGACTGAAGAATCCTGTCGCTGGAGTTGTTGGTTGTTCAAGGGATTTTAATTAAGTAGTAGTGTCGTAATGGTAGTGTAGTGGAAGGTGGTGTGAATAGTGTGAATAGTGTGAATAGTGTGTATAGTGTGTATAGTAGTGGATAATGTGGATAGATATATGTAGGGCGAAGGCTTGCTGATACCAGGCCGAGCGGATAAGGGAAAAGGACCCTTGAACGAAAGGGCCAAAACCAGATGTCGATTAATTGGATCCCCGGAAAATGAACGATGTCAGATATGTAGGTAGGTAGGTCGGTATGTATGTATCTATGTATGTATGTATGTATGTGTGCATGTAATTATGTGAAGGATCAAGGTCACAATGAGAACAATTCCCACTTTATATAAATATAAATGTATAATTTGGGGTCTCTCCTCCCTTTTCTTCTTGCCAGTAATTATGGAAGAATTTGTTGGTCTGAAAGTACTACCTAGTAGGTGGATAGGATATGTGATGATAAGTTGTATGTGAAATTTCGATGAATCCTTTGTTGACTGGTGGCTGGTGACTGGTGACTGGTGGTTGGCGGTTCGTGAAGAGGGAGAGGAAGAGGAAGAGGAAGAGGAAGAGAATGAAGAACAGTACTAGGTATACATATATGTAGGTATGTCCTTGGGGCAAAAAACAATAGTATTCTTTGATACTTCTTATAAAAGAAGATTGATATAATTAATATACCTGAATGGGTATTAGAATGATGTAGATTATTAAATCGAATTGATTTTCCGATAAAATGGAATAAATTGCATATAAGATAAATTGCACGACGGCTATTCTACACTCTCTCAGGTACCCGCAGTCTTGTAATCATGTCCCCATGGCTTTTCTTAGTCGACTCGGTCTCGGTAGTTATATGGTAATCGTGGGCATTTGTAGTTGTTCGTACGAGGGTCTTTAGGATTTATCTTGGGGTCTCGTCGATGAGAAAAAGGATCAGGTAAGCATGTCATTGATCAACAGATGGCCTTTTATTCGCAACGAACTCGTGGGAAAGATGCCGTGTATGGAGTAGTGGTGGGTGGGAGATATAAAAAGATTATGGTCAATGTGTAGGTAGGTAGGTATGTATGTACGGAGTAGTATGCACTGTGCTATGTACTCCAAAGGTAAGGTCAAGTACAGTAATGTTCAATGGGGGAAATTATGAGAGGGAAATCGAAGCTGCAATATTTTCTATACTAACATAAGAAGAATATTATTATTAGTAAAAAGAGACAGAAATCCTTCCCTCGAACACAATAGTAGAGAAGAGGTAATTAGTCAACTACTACCTAGGTAGGTAATGAACTAGTGATGATAGTATGACCGATTAAAGACTAATAGATTCAACTTACAATCTACCTAGATAGGTATAGATGAAGGGGTTCAGTAGGTTTCGAAGCGAGCCCGTCTTTCTTTTGGCCTTTGCTTAACTAGGGAGGTAGTCTCTCTCTCTTCTCTTATAAAAATTCGGACTTATCAAATACTCGGACTTATCAAATACTCGAAATGATAAGTTGAGTTAATACTAAGAATCAAAGCCGAGTTAGTCCCGCTCAAGTATCTAGACACTCTAAAAGGAAAGGACTCAACCAGACATCCAGAAAGCTAGTCAAGAAGGCTTCTCTTTTCTCTTTCCGCTATGTCGTTATCAAACATGGGCCTGACTGCGGAAACTATAACCCTGGTAAGTATTGCGACAAATGCTATTCAAGGACTTGCTGCGCCAGACGCAAGGACGAGGTACGGTACGGGTAAAATGTATCTTCTGAAGCTGGGCGTTCCAAGGTATTTTTCCGACTTGACTTTTGTGATTGGAAGATCCAGCTGACGAGGGACAACTTGGTTTTTGGACCGCCAATTAAATCGAAGAGTTAAATTTCTCTCAATTGTCCGAAATGAGAAGTAAATAATTTACTTTACAGGATTATCCGAAAACCCTAGGTAAACGAAGGAGAGGATTCTATTTGATTCGAAAGTGCTTGACTTTGAAGCTTGAGATATCCGTGTTTCATTCTGTATTGTGGTTTAAGTCATTCTCTTACAGTTGAATAATTTGTTGCTTTTCTAAGTTTCCTGGTTTTGATTGTTACTGGTAGGTATTTGCGATTGGCAAGGCAAAAGCGCAATAAATCTTAATGATAAAGCTTCAAGGTTGAAGGGGTCGCAAGGTCGCATTTTTCATGTATTGTATCTTGATCCTGGTCATGCAATGTTGTTGTGCACGATTTCATCTGCATCTTTGGTAACTTTTGGTACTTCTCGTGCTTCTCGTGACAATCTCTGAAATACAGATACTGAAGATCTAAGTGGACTTTTTATCCGATTGGTTATTGATAGTTCTGACTGTCTTTTGCTATTTCATCGGACATGAGCTAATCTATTACCAAAGTATCCGACCTTCACAAGATACTGTACAGTACCGCACTGTGAATATATTTACATTTATGTGTATGTATCTATCTTCTGGCATACATTCGTAGGATCTGTTCGCTTGATTGTGATCAACCAGGGTATTGAGAGGATGCAAGTTTGATAGGATCCTCCCTTCAAGCGAACGGGTATGACGGACAGCTCCCCACGAGCTTGATTGCTTGCATATGGATTGTTGAAAAATATGCAGTGATATGCTCTGAGTAACTGAGGAATGGAAAAGATCGCTTGTGAAGTTGTGGAATGGAAGTACTTCACGCAAGACTTTTTTAAGCAAGCTGACGGCCGAGCCACGTTACGGGATATTTAGACTAGAGGGCTTTTTGGAAGGGATAAGAGAGATCACAACATTATGAGACCTGTAAGAGGTCAGAGACTCCAAATTTATGTAGTATTGAAAGTAATAAGCGCCGCTTTGCCTTAGTTTCTATACCACTTTTTGATGGGGTCAACTCTGGAAGCTTTCCTACTCATCTACCAACTGTTTCTTCGGAAGGAGTCAGCCGTTAAAACCTTCTCGGTTGTATCTGCAGATGAGAATCGGAGATGAATAACCTGGAAGCTCTTATTATTTTCTATCTTGATATAAGATAGAAATGATTATTAGGTTGTGCTCAATTTTTTGTCACGCGATACACTAGAAGGAATCGCGTATCAAATTCAACATTCTATGTTGAAAAATGATCTGAACATTACATTCTTCTCCAATATCCCAATTTAGAACATCAAATGGTTTATGTGGCTCAGACATCGTTTGATACGCCGCTCACCTTGTAAACACGCGTGGGAGCATAAGTTACATACACACATTACATACAGTACATGAAGTACATGCAGTGTAGGAAGTTTCCTTTGATCTTCGGATACAACCTTAACCTTCACAGTTCCAGATTATGCCGCGTCTCGAGCTACCAATCGTATTTCGGCCGCTGGGCTTGAAAGTTTTGGTCACTGGCACATAACTTTTATGGAGAAGCGATAAGATGTCTCAAATTGTACAATCAATGACGATGCTATATTATTGCTGTCCAGATTTAATTTTCTTGATATCTACGACCATTTTTGCAAAGAATTGCAGTAGCCAGGCGAGCCAGGCTTACAAAACCAAAGATGTCAGGGATTCCCGCTTTTTCTTCAAGGATATGATTACATATGACTGAGATCAGCCTGCAGTACCCCGGTACATTCATCACGATGTTAGTGGATCTCCAAATGTTGGTAATTGCCTAATGGGGTACTATCTGCAGCTTCAAACCTTTGAACGTGCCTCTCGCCCAATTTGGAGAAAACGACCGTCGTGTCAACGAGTTAGCCCAATCTTTCTGTTCTTTCAAGGATTGAAAACTCAAGCAAGTATCAAGCAATCTCTTTGCATACTTTCCGGCTGATTTGACACGTTGTCACGATGTATCCGGGCTTGAATATCACAACTTTGAAGCAAGCATGTAGCAGATTCATGTCCGACGCAGAGTGTACGGAGGTACATATGAGGGGCCCCTTGACACCATTTCTAGCGCCGACAGTGCAGATGAATCGAAACAAGATTCCTAAAATGTCACTACAACCATTAGAATGCAGTTTTGTGCGAATATTCAATGAACCGAACAAACTCGTATCATCACAGTAAAGTTGCCAGGCTGCTCAGCTATTGAGGTATCAAGAGATACGTAAGGCATTTTAAAGAGACCTTAGCAACAGATGCCCAAGGATCATATTTGGATTTAATTGGGATACTTGATATTCGTCCAAAGTATTACAATATTTTAATATCAAAACTTCAGATGGACTGTAGCTCTAGAATATTGATGAGATTCACACCACATTGGTCAGCAGGATTTGCAGACATGATGTCGACAATTTTTTCAAAGCCCCCAATTGGCCAAGGTCTGAATGTGGGCTAATATTGATGAATTCGTAAGTCTATTGAATCACAATCGCGAAAGGTAGTGTGGAACCCCTGTTCTTCTCAAGACATACAAGATACGTTACGGCGCGGCGTCCTCGGAAACTAAATTCTCCATATCTTTTGGTCAGGGGAGGTTTCGGCATCTTTCTACAAGGGAGATCTCGGGGCCGTGTCTGCCCTATTGAGAGACCGGCTCAGGTCCAAGTTGTTTTCATCCTTGTTCTATCCTTATCACTGCCTCGACTGCCTTGCCTTCAATAATCAATTCACATGCTTCTCGTACTACGCCGTGGAGATCACCAGAAGATATGACTAACTGAATGTTCAGGGCGTGATTAGTATGTGAACAGGGTCTACGAGAGACTACGACCTTCCATATCCCATCGTGGCTGAAAAGTATTACTGCCTTTATGTGGACAGTGCCTATCATTTCTCAAAGAATGTCCCCCAAGCCTGATCTTGTTTCTGTATCGATATCATCGATAATAAATCGGTAGTAGAAATGACTCTTTGCTGCATCTACCGCGCTAGACACTGTCAAAATTGTAGCATCGCTTCGAACTCTACGAGGTACATTACACAAAAATATTTCTGAGAGATACGATTGGTCAGAATGCAAGTTTATAGCCAAAAATTGCGGTTACTGTACAGATGACTCGAGTAGTGATAAATCCACTTTTACCTAGAACGCGGCAGATCTACACAGTTTCCCTCTTTTTTATCCTTTGCCAATGATTTCTTTACGATTCATGATTAACACGGGCAGAGCCGCGCTTGCATATTCTCTATATTCTGAATGTGTACGAGGACTGGTCATAGGATCATTTTAACCTGGTCCATTCAAGCTAAGACATTTTTTAAGCGGACCTTTCTGTGCTCCTCGCCCTAATTCTAAGCCACTAGCAAGTCTTCTTCCCCGGTCAACATCACATTTCGAAAGGGCCCGATTATTCGACAAGCAATGAGATGTCAAGAATCAACCAGTCAGTGTATGCTAAGTGCATGAGAACGATTTTCTTTGGTTGGTCTTAGCATGCACAACATCAGGCTGTGCGTGGAGGCTTACGGGCGCATCCCTCCCGATTTTTCATCCTGGATTACCCGTCGAGCCCACTACTGTAAGCAAAGAGATGTGTCTGAGCTTCTCCCGCAATTCGATTCGACTGTGGATGGGTTTGATGGTTCAGTTTCTACGGAGTTTTATTGTGGTGGGTGTGGAAGAGCACCTGCACAAGATTTCTGCAACCAACCACATTCATGATACCGGCTCGCTAGGATAGTATTTGTGATATTGAGTTTGGATGGACCCTTTTTAAATTTCCTAGCTCTAACCTCTAAGCCCAAGGTCCCATGAAATATATTAATCCAAACCTTCTTCCATTTCATGCTTCAGTGGAAACTTAAAACTTTTGAGACATATCCTTATCATAATGCATATTTGCTGCATTCTTCGCCATCTCCAGAGCTTTCTAAGCTGGGTTTCTTTCCCACTTCGGATCTATTTCGCATGAAGATGGGCTAGAAGCAACTCTAAACAGCAGACAAGCTTAAAAGTAAGACAAAGTCTCAAATTCCAGGTTCATCAAAGTGACTCATTACAAATCGAAACGTTCCTTTGCCACGAGATACCTGCTTCCAGGATATCGGAAGTCAAGTGACACATATAGTCTGGCAGCTCGTTTGCCCGGCAATTCGTACATTCCTGGGTGGGGAGGTATCCTGTACAGATGGACATCACGTGTACGAGATTGCAGATGAAACGGTCATTATGCATTATCGGGAGCGATTTCTTTGTGTTTCTTGTTGTGTATCTTTTTAAGGGAGGGGTGAAGCTTAAGCTTCGAAAATGGAATGTGTGCACGACATTTGGAAGGGAGGGGTATGAGCGTTGGATTTAGATCACTTGAACCCTTAAAAGGATTTGCTTGGATGTGAATGTACCTGTGATGTTATATTTTGAGGTTATGATCTCGCGATATTCGTTTTGGTTATGTTTACTACATTGGATGTACTCTGAGGATCAAGAAAGAAACCCGTTGAATACAATATGACATTGTTCTCGTGTAAAGATTTCGATATTGTGAGATGGTTCAGGTTGTCTGAAATGTGATATATCAAGCTGCACTAAGTGGACGATAAGCTCTTATCGCTCTTTCCTAGTGCCCGATAAGATCTATCGTAGCCGCACACAAGCGCATATCGCGTCTAAATTTCCTCAATTTGCACACAAGCTGTCGCAAGCTGTTGAACAACCATTCCAAAACAATCCTATCATTCAGCCATTATGACGAGTCTCAAACGATCTATGGGATCGGATCCCTACTCCTCCAATATATCGAGTAAAGTCTATGTACGATCTACCAAAAGTGGCAAAGTTCAGAAGATTGTTCGTGAATTATATCTTCGACAAGATATTCCCTGCTCATCTAAACTTTGCGACAGCTGCCTCAAGACTGCGCCACCAGATGCGAGTGGTGTTGGTAAGTTTGATCTCGATAATGTATATGATACATTTGTATGATAGAAGACTTACTTTGATGCAGTGCCACCATTCGTTCTATCGGAAACCCCTGCGGGAACAGCAGCATACCCTCAAGGGCATTACCTGGTACCCGATACCAATGCGTTGTTGAACGCCCTCGATCTTTTTGAACAGGCATCTGCATTCTACGATGTTATCATCTTACAAACTGTCCTTGAAGAATTACGAAATAGATCACTGCCGCTTTACAATCGTTTGATTGGGCTTACAAAGAGCGAGGATAAACGATTTCATGTTTTCTTTAATGATTTTCGTCTGGAGACTTATGTGGTTCGGGAGACCGGAGAAAGTATAAATGATAGAAATGATAGAGCAGTTCGACGCGCGGTCAAATGGTACGATGAACATATTACACAAGCAGTAAAAGCTTCGGGAGGACGTTCGAAAAAGATACCTGCTGTTGTAATGCTTAGTGATGATAAGGAGAATCTCAGAAAGGCAAAGCGTGATGGTATTCAAGCATGCTCTCTCCGGGAATATGTTAGTGGATTGGAGGATGCAGATCGATTACTGGATATGATCAGTGCAGCACAAGAAGACAAAGAAGCCCGAGATGCTAGAACTTCTGGAAACCTATACCAGGAATATTATTCAGTATCAAAGATGATGACTGGTGTCAAGAACGGCACGTTACATCAGGGTATTTTTAATGTTTCACCATACAACTATTTGGAGGGGTCTGTAAATGTCCCCGCTTTCGACAAATCATTACTTGTTCTTGGCAGAGAGAATATAAATAGATCTGTTCAGGGTGATGTTGTTGTTATCGAAGTATTACCAAAAGACCAATGGAAAGAACCTTCTACAAAAATCATCGAGGAAGAAACCTTAAACAAGGATGAAAACGCCGATGCTGATGAGGGAGAAGCTGTTGTCACCGAGAAGGAAAGACGTGCGCTGCAAGAAGAAGTAAAGAAGACCCACAGCAAGGGTACGGAGAATCGTCCCCAGCCAACTGCTAGAGTAGTTGGTGTCGTAAAGCGTAATTGGAGACAATATGTCGGTCATGTGGACGAATCATCTGTTAGTCAGTCGGTAAAACAAGGTCGCAAGCAACAAACTGTTTTCCTCATTCCCATGGACAAGAGGATACCCAAAATTCGTGTTAGAACGCGACAAGCGGGTGAGATATTAGGAAAGCGGGTTTTAGTCACCATCGACTCGTGGGATAGAGATTCGAGATATCCGGTTGGTCATTTTGTTCGTTCTCTCGGCGAACTGGAAACAAAAGGTGCCGAGACAGAGGCTTTACTTTTGGAATACGACGTACAATATAGACCATTCCCGAAAACAGTCTTAGACTGTTTACCTGCAGAAGGTCATGATTGGATTGTACCTCCGAGTGTGGATGATCCTGGATGGAAAAACAGACGCGACCTTCGAGGTCTTAACATTTGCAGTATTGATCCAATAGGTTGTCAGGATATTGATGACGCATTGCATGCGAGACCTTTGCCCAATGGCAATTACGAAGTGGGTGTGCATATTGCAGATGTCTCACATTTCGTCAAGCCAAATAATGCAATGGATGCAGAAGCGAGTATACGAGGGACCACCGTTTATTTAGTAGATAAGCGAATTGACATGTTACCGATGTTACTTGGGACGGATTTGTGTTCTCTTAAGCCATACGTCGAGAGATATGCATTTTCTTGTTTGTGGGAAATCACACCGGATGCCGAGATTGTTAATTCAGAGTACACAAAATCTGTCATTAAATCACGAGAAGCATTCAGTTACGAAGATGCTCAAAAGCGTGTTGATGATGCGTCGGCTCAAGATGAACTTACTACCAACATTCGTACTCTTCTTATGTTGTCTAAGAAATTCAAGCAGAAGCGTATGGATGCTGGAGCTTTGAGTCTCTCGTCGCCAGAAGTTAAAGTGGAGATGGAATCTGAGACTTCGGATCCAATAGATATCAAACAGAAAAAACATCTTGACACTATGTCATTGGTCGAAGAATTTATGCTTCTCGCCAACACTAGTGTAGCAGCAAAGATTTATTCTGCCTTTCCTCAAACGGCTATGCTTCGTCGTCACGCAGCCCCTCCCAAGACAAACTTTGAAGAACTTGCCAATCAACTCAAGGTCAAGCGTGGCCTTGAACTTAAGGTTGGCTCATCAAGAGAACTTGCCGATACCCTGGATGGATGCGTTGACCCCGCCGAACCTTTCTTCAATACTCTCGTCCGTATCATGGCAACCCGTTGCATGATGTCTGCAGAATATTTCTGTTCGGGCACACAAGCATACCCTGAGTTCCGCCATTATGGTCTTGCATCTGAGATCTATACTCACTTTACATCTCCCATTCGTCGTTATGCAGATCTCGTTGCTCATCGTCAACTGGCTGCGGCAATTGATTATGAGCCTCTCGCTGCTAGTGTCCGCAGTAAGGGAAAACTCGAAGGCGTTTGCAAGAACATTAACGTTCGTCATCGTAATGCTCAACAGGCTGGTCGTGCTTCCATCGAATACTACGTTGGTCAAGCACTCAAGGGTCGTATTGTTGAGGAAGAAGGTTTCGTCATGAAGGTTTTCAGTAATGGATTTGTGGTCTTCGTACCAAGATTTGGTATCGAATCACTTATTCGTCTGAGAGATTTGGCAGAGCCAGAACCAGAGGGTGATTTTGATGCGGAGAATTATGTTTTGCAGACGAAGGGAAGTAGAGAGGTTAGAATAGAATTGTTTGGAAAGGTGACGGTGAGGATTAGTGATGTTAAGGAGGAGAGTACGGGGAAGAGAAAGATTAAGGCGGAGTTGGTGGAAGTGATTGAGGGGAAGAAATAAATTTGTGAATAGATGGAGAGATTTTGGGGGTAATTGAATGAGGGGGGGGGATTGAAATGAGTTGAGGACTGGTATATTATGGTCAGATACGTGTATGATTGAGTAGAGATATCAATTTAGAGATATCAATTTGAAGAACTTTTTTACGCTGAGGATTTGGAGAATTGTGTGTTATTGATTATGGGAATAGAATCATGGTAGCTGTGACATGTTCTCCATTGCTGGGTATTCAATACCTAGAGTTCAATCGGTAATCAATTCATCTTTCGTTGAACTTGAATAGTTTACCATGTTGTCGTTGTTTCTCATATAACTTCTATCCTCATGCATCAATATTCGAATCCAGTTGAGATATCTACGGCATGGTAGATCGGTATTGCATTGATGGCTTCACAAGTCGAGTTTTTGCAGTGTCCTGTTAGTTAGTCCGTACATTCACTCGTGTCGTGTGCGAATCGATCGGATGGATTCATGGTGAAGGTATTTTAGTGTGAGTGTGAGTGTGAGTGTGGTTGTAAGATTTCTATGCGTCTCTGTGAACTTAGGATTTTTATGTAGGTGGATAGGTGGATAGGTAGGTAGGATGTTTGGAGATTGGAAGACTGGGGGAGGGGGGAGGGGGTAGAGCTTTTGAGGTGCGGATTATGGATTGTGGATTATGGGGTGTTTGTGTATGTGTGTGATTGTTGAGTATTTGTTATGATTTTTGAGGGACTTGGGTTGGTGGGTTTCTGATTGTGGGTGTGTGGATATGGGAAAGATGGGGTTGGTTGGGCGGATCTGGAGGGATGGGAAGTTGTGGGTTTTGTGTTTATGGTGAGTTGGTGAATTGGTGAGTTGGTGAATTGGTGAGTTGGTGAATTGGTGAGTTGGTGAATTGGTGAATTGGTGAATTGGTGAATTGGTGAATTGGTGAATTGGTGAGTTGGTGAGTTGGTTGTGGTTGGGGTTGTGGTTGGAGTTGTGGTTGGAGTTGTGGTTGGAGTTGTGCTTTGGCTAGAGCATCTGTGTTGAAAAGTGCGGTAGTTTGCTGAGACGGTGTGAGAAGTGAGCAAGCTATTAGGGGGGATTCTAGGTTGTTCTAAATTGTGTAGTCTACCAAAAAATATTGACTAAAATAATTACGCTGCTGTCAGTGTACACTGCGTGACCTCGGCAGTGAACCGAATGCGTGGGTCGCTTTTTATCTCAACGACCGGCTATATGCTAATACTCCCATTATTGACTATTTCATTGTGTTCTAATCTCGTTCGTGGCTTCTTGTATGCCCCGCTCTATTCACTTACTACATGGGTTGTCAATAGGGGGAAATAGCGGGTTAAGTTGGTATACTGTGATTGCTTGCGCCGCAAAGCGGCATACGATGCCAACACGCACAACAACAACAGTTATTTCCTGCCCGTAGTTAAATCGGTAGAACTATTTCTTTCTCTCACCGAAGATCCCCAGGATAACAAACACTTGATTCTTAATTCTTCTTTACTTCATTTTCACTCCTTGTTTCCCATACAAAAATGGCATCCTTTGATATCAACACAACTGGCGACGATGTACTCAAGCACTTCTCCAAGCACGCCGAGGGCAAAACATGTTTGTTATTCTCTTGAGATCATTTAAATTCCTTACAAATCCAGCTAATGAACACAACTAGTTGTCATAACCGGTCCAAGTGAAAATGGCATCGGCGCCGAGTCTGCAATCACTCTCGCATCTGCAAAGCCCCAGAAAATCATTCTTGTCGGTCGAACTGAAAGTAGAGTCATTTCGGTGATTGAAGCTATCACAAAGATCAACCCAGACATTCAAGTCTCCTTTGTTGAAATCGATCTTCTCAACATCAAGAGCGTTCGACAAGCAGCAGAGAAGATAAAGACCTTGACAGATAGGATTGATGTCCTTATTAACAACGCCGGTGTGATGGCTGTAAAACACTATGCTACATCTGTCGATGGAGTTGAAAGCCAATTTGCGGCTAATTATCTTGGTCATTTTCTTCTTACCAATCTATTAATTAAGGAAATGGTCGCTGCGGTTAATATGGGGAGGGGGGCTAGAATAGTCCAGGTTGGTAGTTTGGGATATCAGCTCGGAGAAACTATCATTGAGGACATCAACTTTAAGGTTCGTTAATCACTGCGAACTCGTGCTTGTAAATACGTGTGTTTAATTTGTAAACTGACTTTATTTTGCTAGGATGGAAAAACATACAATCCCTGGGTTGCTTACGGACAAGCAAAAACCGCTATGATCCTGTTCAATCTCGCTCTTGACAAACGATTGAAGGAGAAAGGAATTACGGCATTGATATGCCATCCTGGTGGTACGTCAATCTTTACGCTGTGTTTGTGCTTTACTAACAAGATGTTCAAGTAACCCTGGAAAGCAAGTTATTGGTTAATTCAAGTGTGGACAATGAATCGTTTGCTGATGCATACGTTTTGGCGATTAAACGCAATGATGATATGTTTGCTCTCATCTAATGATTCATGTGAGTGTTAGCAAAACTGACAGTACGTCAGGAAATCCTCTTCCCCCGCAAAACATGGTGACTTTGAAACAAGCAGCGGGAGTAGTGCTTTTTACTGCTTTGAACCCATCTCTGACAGGTATGTGGATCCGATATTCCTATCCTGAAAATGTACATCCACTGACTTTGAATTTCACAGAGGCTGCACCAGCATTCATCGTTGAAAATGAAATTTATACAGAGACGAAGGATTATGCGCTCAATGAGGAGACAGCCGAGGGTTTGTGAAAGCTCAGTGAGAAGCTTGTCGGAGAGACATTTGTTTACTGAACTAGAGCGCTGGATGATGAAATTTGAATAATGAATTGCTTGGTGGCCTAAGAGGGGAAAGTTTTAGGATAAATGTGTCAGGTTCATAAATGAAATAAATTGAACTATGAACTATTGCAACTTCAGAATCTTACAACCCCTTTGCTTGTCAATTAAAGTTTTGGCATAGTATATGAAGGGACATTGCACCGTCTTGGCTTGACTCGGCTCTACTACTATTTGCTTCTTTTCTCAAGGCGTTTGATATTTAGGATATTCACTTGACTCTGGCAACATCACGTTTCTAGGAGCTGGTCTTCCAAGCCCATTATCAGGTGTCCTATTCTATCTCATCATAGCCCGAATCAATACGCACACCAGAAAGGAGCTATGAATCGTCTGGCCCCAATCTACCAATCTGGAATAACACTTGCTCCATCTATACTACGCTAGAAGTTATGCGAATGAAAACTTTCTTCTCAAGTTTGAATGATCATACCATGTAATCTGTGTTTTGGTATCGTTGAAATCTGACAGGTTGTATCATTGAAAACGGAGATCTGTCATCTCAGTTGAAAATCTGGAAGTATTGAGGTTTCTTCGGAAGTCTATAAAATATTATGCTGATGTGATTTTTCTATTCACTTCTCGATTTATCTTGAACAATGCGATTATCTTGGATAATGGGACTATCTTGGATAATATAACTTTCTGAAAGAATGAAATCATCTCAAACAATAAATCTATCTTGAATAATAAGATTACCATAAATAATAGAGTATTTTGAACGATGACCCAGTTTTGAATGATAAAATTATTATCTTACACAACAGAACTATCCTAACCTATAGAATTTTCTTTACATACCTAGGTACTCATCTTTCGATACAAATTGATTCATTCTCCTCTCATTTTGTTTTCAATATCATATTTTGATCATCGAACTATAATGGTCTGATATTTTCAGTCCAAATAAATAGAGGCCTCTTCGAGGAATCCTTCATTCATCTTATTCATGAGTGGTTTCTCTTCTTTCCGCTTGCATTGAGAAGACTAACTCTTCATGAATTACTGACAGTCATTAAGCAAATTCATCTTAATTCAACTGGTCTGAGGCTAACTTTCAAGGGATTTATCAATCCTAGATAGCCAAATTCAATTAACAAGCGAGGTTAATATCAAAACTCGAGAGCTGAGCGTCTAGTGCTACAATGAATAGAATCAGGACGTTAACATATGAGTTAGTTTCTCTATGGGATTAAAGTTATTCAAGGCACTATCAGCTACAGATTAACAGAAGAGTTAACTTGAATATAGGAGATCCAAATGTATGTAAAGCAAGTTTCTCCAGGTCGAAGAACATCTTTTATGTAGGCTCGAGATCTTATTACTTAAGCGCTATTGACAGCATTCTTGTAGTCATAGTAAATGATGGTTATACAGTTTAGTACGGCCATACTACAACATGATTGTAATGCTATGCGAGCACCCACGTCACTGAAGATCTAATCTCATAGTCGTAGGAACGCTACCAGCGAAATTTTCCCATGACAGTTTCTCAACTTTCTTTCGAACCAGTAAAGAGTTGGAAAACAGTGAAGCTAAACATCTCCTATCCTGGGTGGATATCTAAAACTCGAGAACTACCACGAAGTCTTGCCTTAGTCTTGAAGAAACCACGATGAAGATGCAAGAAGGTGTAATTTGAGATTAGCTACACGCGCTGTCAACGCGTATGAAGTGCTAGGTAGGAGGAATAATATCATTGAAGAGCAATACCCAAGTGATCAAAAAATGCTTTGGCTTGGAATGTGAAAACAAGGGTAAGTAAGAGCCAAAGGTTGTGGTGTACGTCGATTCTCAGTAGACTGCGTGGACCCTCACGTTAGAAAAGAGGGGCAAAACTGGAAGTCTAAAGTTAACAAGTTTGATTAAGTATGCATTACTGGCCATTGTTTTGTCAATCATGGAGATGTCATGTACCTCACTTGAGCATTTGATTAAACATAATCCTGTTGAAAGACAACTGCAATATACATTGAACCGCAAGGAATTATTTCTATGATCAAGTCAAATGTACTAATATAGTAACGACCTCCCTCGCTTACCCCGCAAAACTCAATTCCTCGCTACCAAAAATAGGCACAACACTTCGAATACTTATAATATCCAAAATAAATTGCAAAATCTAATTGGATTGTTTCTGGAGCGGCAGAGGATCGAACTCTGGACTTCATCGATCTTTGGCTTACCTAGCCCCCCGCAGGAGGCATGGTAATGCAAACGAGGCACTCTACCACTGAGTTACGGCCCCTATCCTAACTGATGCAGAACCTTGTTTTTCTAGGTATATAATCAGCACGTGAAGATAAGCGACGCACAGAGCCCAGTGAGCCAAATTCCGCACATTCCGTGCCGAAAATTAACCGGCACTGGCATCATTTAATATTATATTGGATGTGTCAGATTCCAAACTCATCGCTACAATAACCACATTGACGATACCATAATGGTAATCAGGCATAGATTGACCATTTTACTCTGTATCGCAGTACTTGGACTCTTCAGTGTTGTGAATGCGAGTACTGGTGATCGATTGCCTGAATTTAAACAATGTGTTGAGGTATGAATGTCCTTGGAGCTTGCATTGGTTTTGTTTTGTTGAATACTAATAAACACTTAGGTCTGTCAACGAGAGAATTGCGACAATCAAGTTGGAGGCGGTACAAAAATTCGTATGTCAAATATTCCTTTCTTTAATTCATATTCTGGTTCGTACATAAAAAATAACAAGATGATACAGCACTCCTCCATCGACTTCTCTTCTGGACTTGCCCAGCCGAATGTGATTATACCTGTCAACATATAATTACCGACTCGCGCGTTAAATCCTCACAGCCTATTGTTCAATTCCATGGGAAATGGCCGTTCTATCGTTTCCTCGGCATGCAAGAGCCTTTCTCCGTCCTCTTTTCGCTCTTCAACTTCATGGCGCATCATAACGGACTTGCAAGAGTAACTGCACAGATTCCTGAGGATTATAGTATGCGGAAATACTATGTCATGCTATCATATGCAGGAATGATGAGTTGGGTAGCCAGCATGGTGTTTCATACAAGAGATTTCGCTTTCACAGAACAAATGGATTATTTTGCGGCAGGAGGAAGTGTTTTGTACGGCATGTACTATACACCGATTCGAATCTTCCGTATGGATCGTGGTGGAAAACGCACAAAGTCTATATTACGTGCTTGGACTCTCCTATGCATACTCTGCTATATCGCACATGTTGTTTATTTGAAGTGGTGGGATTGGGATTATACTTACAACATGGCTGCAAATGTTGTAGTTGGAGTAATACAAAATTCTCTATGGAGTTGGTTCTCATTCGAAAAATACAGGAAGAGTAAGAGAGCATGGGCAACATGGCCAGGGTTAGTAGTTGCGTGGATTTTTATGGCAATGAGTTTGGAGTTGGTGGATTTCCCACCTTGGTTAGGATGTTTGGATGCACATAGTTTGTGGCATTTGGGGACGGTGGCTCCAACTATGATTTTCTATAGGTATGTTTCCCATGGTTTCTTTATAACTGTGATATGGTGCGGTCAGAGAGAAATGCTAATTTAGGTATAGTTTCTTGATCAAGGATGCTCAAGACGATATAGCTGGACAAAGATTAAAGGCTTAGACTATACATGAAGTGAGGTGGGCAATCATGGAATGGCTGGGAGGGGTTTGAGAAAGAGGTTTAATGTCAAAAAAATAGTACTGGAACATATCTGAGATCTTTTCCCTACAGACGCGGGAGCTAAGATGGCGCTAGAAGCCGAGGAAGAGTCGTCGGTGAGTCGTCACCCGTGTGGCGGTGAGGTTATGGTAGTAACATCGCGAATCTTCAAATCTCCGTACTGTTCTGCATGAAAGACATCCTGAATCATGCTAGCTTGTTCGCAAAGGGTAGCATAGACTTGGGTTCATTCGGATGCCAAAATGTGAATGTTCAGAGCGGTATTTCAAAAATGATCGCCCCAGGTTAGGTGGAACAATAGGGGTTCAACGTTGAAGATTGAGTTGAAGATCGAAACTCGATGTCTCAGGTTGAACGGCAAAACGGAATCTTAACGTCCAAGACTGGATGGAACAATGAAGGAAGGGTGATTGTTCAAGATGTGTTGGGCAATTGAAGCCTTGATCCCTTGAGATCTGATCCCCAACTTTACGTCGTGCACACAAAACACTAGATACATTCCCAATATCTATATCGAAGTTGTGATTTTACATACATAACAGAGATGTCTAGAAGGTCTCATTTCGTCAGTGATATCGAGTTCAGTTCAGACGAGATATAACTTTCCACAGTGAGTCTGGCAGAAAGTGGCGGAGATAACAAGTAGAAAGCTTCATGTGAAGAGGTCAAGCCAATTTCCTACAATACAGTAGGAAGGATAATGTAATCGATACCTTTCCGCCCCTGATTATTCAAGCAAAGCATCAAGATAACAAAAAATCACAATCTCAATAATACTTCAAAGTTCACGCATGTATTCATATAGTAAAGAGTATGTTGTAAATGAGTCTTCTATTTCAGCGAAGCACTATACAAACATCACATAGACGAGCAGATAAGACAAGCAGACAGACAGACAGACAGACAGATAGAAAGTAAAGAGCCCTTTCCCCATCAATCCATCCACGCCTATCCATCCATCCATATCCAATCGTCCCTTCCCAAGAAGTCCACGCCGTTCTGCCTTCCCAGAAACGCCATTACATCCCCAACACCAGATAAAAGGAGAAAACAATGATTTTCCTTTGAGAAAGAAAAGTTCCTCTGCTGAGACTCATCGAAAAGACTTTGCCAAAATGTATCCTGCTTTTGGGGGTATATCTTTCTTCCCTAATCCTTCCCTCCTTCCTCCATTCCATTCCATTTGTTCCCGCCTCTCCAAATCCACATTCCTTCTCCTGCCTCTCCCCCTATATATCATGAACATTAACAAAAACGACACGATACCCATGTCCTCCAGAAATTATTAATTAAGTGAGTGGGATCGCGTCACCGACCAGGTGAAAGCGATTGCAAATAGAAAATTCAAAAGACAAAAAATGCGAAGGTACAAAATGAAACGCTCGGATGCCAACACCCGTAGGTGATTGTTGCTAATATACAATGCCAGTTATTTTAAATCGAACTGGCCTACGATTTGTGGGATATCAATGCTTCGTCGATGGAAGACGGGTGCCAATGTCAAATAAATCAAAACGCCGAAACAATTACACTGCTGAAAATTCTGGGAGCGCGGTTCTCATTCGTCAAACCTGAGAGCCCCACTGCAGAGATGGACTTTTTTGACTCTTTATTTCTCCGAATAGTCAGCGGGAGTGACATTGGAGAATTGGTATTGTTTCTGCTTCGTCGTCATGGTTGGAGAGCTGCCTACCAAGCCAATGTTCGAAAATTGTGCGAGTGCATCATGTGGAAAGGAGTATTCAGCAGATCCGCCATTCGACAATGTGTATAAAGGGCTGGCATTATTGTTGAACTGTGGAGAATCATGACCGTTGCCTAGATGGAGAGCTCCTTGATTGAAACTGCCATAAGCAGGTGTTACTGGTTGGCTAGCATACGAAGGTTGAGGCATTGATAATTCGGCGGCGAAATGATCGTGGCTAGGTGTGTAGAGAGGTTCATCTGGAATGTCGTAATTCCAATGCTGCTCTGTGTTGTTGTGCTCAATGTTATTTGGCCATCCGGATGTGTTTGTTTGTTGGAGTCCTAATGAGGCTTGTGGTGTCTCTGGGGGCGTTTGGTCGGTGACCTGATTAGGGTCTATCAAAGTGGGAAGACCATCATGGCTGCTAGACAAATCGAACATGAAATTCAAATCGTCTTCATGAGACGATGAGTTTTCCCTTTTCAGTGTCATCTGTCTCTCTCTAGGCGACATTGGAGTTGGTGGTGCCAAGCTACTCGTGAGAGATGAACCGGCTGTTAAGCTAGGTTGGTTGATCATGTGGTAATTTTGCTCCATGAAGGAACTAGCATTTTCGAATCCGTGTATGTTAATGGGTGACCTCTGCGCAGACTCTATTCCAGGCTTTTGAATACGACCAGTGAGCACATTTCCCCCCGCCGAGACAATCCTGCGCATGGGTGAAGGCAGAGGACTGGCAACTTGGCGACGGAACCCATCTACATTTGACACAGTCCGTGGCCCCATTGGTGGTCTACTTCTCATCGTATCGGTTCCCAAGGCGGCTGGTTTGACCTGGACCTTCTTCCGCCTGGCGACTATATCTGTTGGAGGACGTGGTGACTTGAACGATCTCGAGGAGGGTGGGGGAGATGAAAATTGAAGTGTTGTTTCATCGCTAGTGTCGTCTACAGATGGGATTTTTGCCGGTCTGTATGTAACAACACCCGTGAAAGGTTGAGACGAAGCGGAAGCTGTAGAGAGCGACCTTGTAGTGCTATTATCAGAGAATGTATTAAATGCTGTTGGTGTATGACCAGATTCGCCGGTGCCAAATGGCTCTAATTGCTCTGGTTCATCGAAAATATTTTGATTGAATGCAGGCTGAAAATTGAAGGAATCGTCATAATTAAAGGCATTGGCAGGTGGGAACTGAGCACGATCAAGATCAGAAGTCTCTCCCATACCTAGCATATTTGCGAGCTGAAGAGGATCGTTGTGATGTACATTGAAGTTGCCTGAGAACTCTCCATTTCGATTGCCAGCTTGAGCAGAAGCCATGGCACGCTGGAGAGACGCCATACTCGCGTCGGTGGGATCTGCATATTGGGGATTATAAGGTGCCGTGGCTGGTGGAGGACCGGATGTAGGAAATGACATCGAAGAGGATTGTTGTGGCACCATTGGATAGTCGATATTGTAATTACTTTGAGGAAAGTCCGGAGATGAAGGCGCGGAGACTGAGTATCCCAATGCTTCCCGCGCTTGACCAGCCTCATATGCCTCCGTTTTCTTCTCTTGCTTGCGTTTGGCTCGACGATTCTGGAACCAGTTCTACTACGTATCAGTACCAAGACATAAAAACTGATTTGAGTTACTATTCTTACATTAATTCTTGACAACTCGACACCCATGGTATCAGCATAACCACGCTTAGTTTGAGTGGTTGGCTTTGGGTTCTTGTTGAATTCAAACTCCAAGACGTCAACTTCATCCTTTCCTAGACGAGGCTTCGTCTCATTGGTTTTCTGTCCAGTAGCCATGTTCATCATATTGGGTTGATGCTGCGGTATCGAATATCCGTATTGATGGTCGTTGTAGATCCCGCCTGATGTCATTTGAGAAATTAATTGGTCATGGCTAGGATGTTGCGAAAAGTGCTGAAAGGTGGGTTGAACGTAGTCCATTTTTAAGTTGGGTGTTGGTTCAAAAGCTAAACCCCCACGGCGTAGTTTTGTGGAAAACAGAAGAGGAATCACAGATTGAATCGAACGGAAAAAGCGGAAATGATATCGGAATCAAATTATGTTGACGATGAACCGAATTTCATGTATATATTACCCGTACGATTTGGATATGTCGTTCAACGATCTCTTGAGTAAGTGTATATATATATATATGTATGATGCGGTGGGTGGGATAAGAAACGACTGTAAGCCACTTCTACAGACAAATGAATGGAATCTGAATACGAAGTGATTCAAGCAGCGATAAAATTAGTATATATTGGAAGATGGAAATTGTCGAAGATAATTGAAGGAGTATCGCAACCGCTTGTTTCGATATCGGTTTCAGTGATTGAATGATGAGGGCGCGTATATATTATAGGTGTGTGGTAGAATGGATCGTAAGTTTACTACTTGCGGGCAGGTGAGGAATCCGGAATCTCGATATCGTGAATCAAGAAAGTTGATGCAAGGAACGAAAGTGGTCAGTCGTCTGTAATTATGGCTATGGTCAGTCAACTGGAACGAAGGAGAAAGAAAAATGTTGTTCGAAATGAAAAAAGATTGGAGAAGTTGGTGTGTGAAGGGGGAAGAACTAACGGGGTGGTTAATTGTGACTAAGGCGACTTTAGCAGTTGGCTGCAGATCGGATCTGTGGCTGTATTTGACTGGTACCTGGGCGTT
Organism: Botrytis tulipae; assembly: GCA_004786125.1. NCBI lineage: Eukaryota > Fungi > Ascomycota > Leotiomycetes > Helotiales > Sclerotiniaceae > Botrytis > Botrytis tulipae. The sequence goes on from PQXH01000004.1 coordinate 394,511, forward strand.
CATGCCAAAAATTAATCGAACCTCTCTTTTATTCCTCTAACGCAGCGGATAAGAGAATATTATACAATTGCGGAAAAGACAATGAATATATATATCACAATGCAGACAAGCAAGTGGAGTTTAGTGGACAAGTGATTGTGAGTGTAAGAGTGAGGGGCGGGAAGGGTGGAAGAAGGAGCAGCGCGCGCAATTCAAGGAAAGAAAGAGAGGTGTGGTAGTCGTTTATCTGAAGTAGGTGGTAGTAAAAGTAAGATATGGATTGAAGGGTGGGTATGGATATGGATGTGTAGGTAGGTAGGTGCTTTAGGTTGCTAGTGTACTACTACTATAGCTCAGATGTATGGATTGTAAATAAATTGTGGATTTCCTGGTGTGGTGTGAGTGGGTATGGGATGTGTTGCTCACCACTTCAAGCTCACTGGGTACTGCTCGTCTTTCTTGGTGGTTGTTCGGTGGTGTATCTGTATGTACATACGGGGGGGTTTGTCTTGATGAGCGATCTATAATCTTGTTGGTACAGGAAGCTTACAAGCCTACAAGCCTACAAAAAGCCTGTGCTTTTTTCTTAAGAAAAACAACAGGGGCACCATTGTAATCCCTCGCTGTTTTTGCAACACTTTGTTAACCTTGACCTGGAACTCCTTGACTTGACCTACATGACCACAATCACTGGTGTGGCTTGGCAAGGGTTTACTCCCCGGGACATTCTCTCCTACCTTATTTTTTCTCTCTTGCGATATCTACTCTGTGTCAATCCTTGGTTGGAATTCCTTGGGGGCATGAGATTCAGCGCGTGGTATGGACCCCTTCATCGCCTCGGTTAATGATTTGCCTTTGTAGGATAAGGGCAACATCCATAGGGAATATTTGGTTTCTATTTTACTTTACTCTACTTTACTTTACATCTTCACTTCCTTGCTAATTCTACTATTTGACCCTCACTTTACCCTGAATCAACTTCATTCATATTGATTCATTCCTTGGATCATGAGAACGATTCCGAATAAATGATCATTGTGATGATGGTGGGCTCACTTTGAAGTTTCGTATTTACCTCACATATCAAACCGTCTACCTTCGTCATTTCTATAGGTATGAGATTGATTGTTTGACAGTAAGAACAAATCTATTCCATACTTATCCACAGTAGTTTTTGTCCCTTTCCAAAGTTTCCATAGCTTATCCATGTCATTCGGATACACCCAACTGCACCGTGCGTGAAAAACAACATCAGATATGATCCATAGAGAGACCGAGAGCGAAAGAGAGCACTGTATTCGAAGCGAAACAAACACCTTTAATGATATCAACTGGGCTCTGATACAAAGTGGGTTGATTTTCAAGTAAACGAGTGTATTGTATTCCGGAAAGAATCAAAATTTAGGCTTCGGCAGTGGGCTTTTACGAGTAACGTCGATTTCTAACTCGGAAGTGATTGAGTTTATCAGTCATAGAATAAACCCTACCTACTATCCATTTATGGGGGTCTCCGTACCATTTTCAAATCTGTGTGATATCGTCGTAAGCATTTATTACTTGGATATTATTTCTTTGATTTTTGACCAGAACTTGTTGTTCCTTTTGTTCTGCGATCTCTTCCTTAGTGGCTAAGTCCACTCGCTTCTTTTGCTTCGCACCTGCAGAAAGCCGGGCGGATCACACCAACTCAGGTACGAGCAAGGTTCCTAGCTCTAGAAGCACTTAAGCACCTACCTTACTAGTCCTTTATGATCCTCAACTAGGCCATAGTCAGTAATCATTCGCACAGCAAACAAAGCTTACCCACCCTCTTTTAGTATCCATGTTCTGGGTAACAGTGCAGCGCAATCAAGATACGTTCTAATTTCTCAGGATAAAGCTCTTCGCACCTAGAAGAAGCAATTCAGATGACCTCTTTCGCCCAATCTCGACCAGATGGGGGTTTAAAAGAACAGATCACACCTTTTGCCACTTCCAAAATTGTCAGTCAATTTCCTACTTGGGCTTTTAACCTGGTCCAACAGGCTCGAAATAGCTTGACCCAGCATCTCGGAGAGTAGGCCGAGTTCCTAGAGCCGAATTCATGTACTAAGGAAAATAAGGATGTGTGAAGCCTTGAGAGGTACCCTTGATGATTGGTGGTCATTATCAGATGAGGGTTTCCCAGAAGTATTAAAAGTCCAACTCAATTTTATTTCCCCATTTCTTCCCCACGCCCATTTACGACAATGACTAGAAGATCTATTCTTCTCTCTGGTAAAGAGATGAGATGAGATGGAAATCTGATCGTGATTAATTGGCGAATATGATATCATGCCGTCAAAGTATTGTGCTGATCACCGTCAGCTATCGTATTCGTTCATCCAATCTTTCTATCCAAGATCCCCAGAAATTGGTGCCAGCTTACCACTGCCAAAGGTGCTTCCGTAGCTAGAAGACGGTTCCTGAGCCTAACACATAGAATTAAAAGCAGCATGAAACTTGCTGTTTTGCACTGCCATCACGGAGCAGTCACAATTACCCTTGAAGATAGCATAAAAATTACAAGGTTGCACAACGAGAGCTATTTTCGGTCTCCACTATGCTTGGTTGTGCATATGCAAGCCAGCAGACAAAAAAGGTCTACCACACTGCTGAAATGTGCAGGCTCGTAGGAGAACTTGGAGAATTTGTGCTGTCTGAGCGTAGCATTCTGAGAACGTTCCTTTCTAATTCTACCTATTTTCACCTGAAAGAAAAAAAGGTTTGTTAACGAATCATAGTTCAAATTCTGGCTGAAATATGTTGTTGAAAGGCGATTTTCCAGGACAACTAGTATGTGCAGTAGTCTACCTGTAAGCTTTTTAACAACTGAACATGAAAGCCGTTTTATCAATTCCAATTCGTACAGGGAAGAGCGATACTCAGCGAACCACCACATTCAACCCAACCCCCCTCCTTCGCGGGACAGAAGCACGAACAATCAAAATATTTCTTTATAACCCGAGCCCGGAGAAGATGACAAAAAACACGAAGACATTTTCCTTTGCATCTCCCTGATAAGACACAACCAATGGGACGTGTTCCCAGAAAACTCTCCCTAATCACGCAAATCGCGAACTTAACTTGGATACTTCTACCCTTGATAAGATGTGCAATTAAGAAATCTTGCGCTTCCGCTTCGCCGCATTTTCAACGGGAACTATTCTGAACATCCTCGAATGCCACGAGCATCCAGCGCCAGCGCCAGAGTCAGGGTGGTAGGGCCCACAGGAGCTCTAGAAAGGTCCTGTATCTCTTCCTTTTAGGGGGCTACAGACTACAGTGGTTCCAGCCTCTTTGATTTCTAGGTGATCGTCATGTGGCTTTCTATGTGGGAGAAGCCGAAATTAGGATATTCGTCTACACTTACTTCGTCATTTTCATGATTAAAAAAACAATGCAAGATATGTAAAAGAATTAAAATAAACTATAGTATAAATAACATAATACGTCAGAACGATACATGCGTCTTTGAAAATTCGATTGGAGGTATCGACACCTCGCACTTTTCCCAGGAATTTGCAATTCAGCTGGACCCCAAAAGTCGCGTAGAAAAGCCAGATTGGGAAATGGGGTAGCAAAGTTAATTGTCATGATCGTAACGTGGAGATATTATGCCTTTGACCTTTGTTACCACACTGGTATCTTTAGTGTTGATACTGTACGCTGTCTTTCTGTGATGGGCGCTTCTAGTCTTTCCTTCTTAGTATCGCTTTGCTTTTGCTTTTTCTACGTTGCGACCGACATTTAGACGATGGAATCGGCGTATTAGTATGCCATCAACCTTCGGACAATTTCAAGTAAGCATAACGCTTTCCCTTCGCATTGCAGTGCAGAGGCGGGTACGGAAGAGTACTTGTCTTTCAAAATAACAGTTGGTTGGTGTCTGAGTCTGACTTGGGATATCAACGTTGCTGCCGCACGTAGGCTTGTTCTTTAATCTCCTTTCTTGCTCATTACTCGCTGGCTCTTTTCATCACGGTTCACACACAATCATTTTTTTCGACTGTCGGACTGGTTCGGAGTTGGCCTCGTGCTGGCGCGCGCGATGGACTTTTTATGCAAGTAGGTGCGAAGATGAAAGTAATGTACAAGGGTTGTTCATACGGTCGTGTCCCTAAATAAGGAATAGTGAAATCCCCAAGAGGGGGAAGCGAGTTTGCGAGGAGTTGTAACTTGTGACATCCGTTACTCTAATGGGTTTAATTGGTATATGTACGACTAGGGTGTATAGAAGTAGAACTTCGGTCCGTTGTCTAATCCGTAGTTGCCGTGATCTTTGAGTTTGGTATTCCATATGTACCACTTAGCAAAAACATTTCACTTGTTTTATCTGGAGTTAAGTATTGCCGCTGGGCAAGAATACTTTGAAAGGTTCCTTTTCGAGGGTCATGTTCTTAAATGTCTCTGTTGATGCTTGATCCTTGATTCCCGCATATCCCTCGTCGAAAATCAATCTTGATGTATTCGATTTATCAGTCAACCCTGCAAGACGTAGATTGCAATCGTGGCAACGGGGATTATTGATTGCGAAAACAAAAGGAACTCTTTGGTATTGATGTAGATTTTTATATGAGCGGCCTCTTGAACACGGCTCATAATGGGGCGATGGAGATATCCCCCAGCTGTCTATGGGTTCGTAAGTTCATTCTATGATTTGAATATGAGAGGATATGTCTTTAGGGTGCCTGATTGGGCAAAAAGAAATGCGAACCCAGTAATGAATCAACAGCATGTTCGCCGACCAAACCTCGTGGTTCAGGGGTTTCTTGAACTGGGGAAAGGAAGAAAGGAAAGGATAATTCCGTTCTTCCGTAGCCTCTTAAAACACATTTTAATCCAAGGGACCAAGGGACCAAAAACGACCAACGCAGACGAGCATAACTGGTTTCAAAATTATGCTAAACGCTTTAACCCTTAAGTATCTGTCGTAGGCTCTAGACCTCTAGACCTAGACTTTTACAAGTAGGTTACAACAATCTTTTTGCAATACCATTATAACCGAAGGCGACGGCGATGGCAACGCAATATCTCTCTCATGGTCCGTAATGAGATTAAAGTATTCTGAAAATTTCATCATTATCCTGTTGCGCGTCTGATCATCTTTTAATCTCCCCAAAGTTAAGCGTGGAGGCCAAAGCGATGTAATAAGAATGGTGGTGGGGTCCATTTAATGATTAATCCCATGTACTTACCTCCTTCTCCATAAATTGTACGAGATGCAAAATACAAGCCGAGGAAGTCATATATAAATTATGAAGCTGGGAACGGGCACAGAAAAAGCCTCGAAAGCCTTCACACAAAGGAGTCTGAGCGGCCACGTGGAAGGTCGGGGGCCATTATTGCCAGTGGAAAAATGCAGGGAGAAAGGGGGGAAGGAGTTGGGGGACCTTGTGTTGGGGGACATGCAGGTACAAGAGTCGTTCGTACCCAAAGTAACAGGTAGGTAGGTTATCATACGGTAATGCTACCTGCGCCTTTCCATATCGCCATCATAAGTATATGCGAACATATCATCTGTACCTATGTATCTGCAGCGGTATGGTGATATTCAACCTATCAGAAGCTCTTGATGACTATCGTCGCGCGTAACTTCTGTTTATCACCGAAATTTCGGGAGTTGGTATTAGTCGAAGGAAATGGGTAGGATCCGATGGATGGAAAAATTATTGCTAGAGCTGATTGGAAGCCGAGTCGTGAATATCAACACGAGCGGCACGGCTATACCAAGTTTGTCCTTGGTTTCTAGGTGAGTTGTTGTGAGATTGATTACTGTATTTTAAACATGCTTCGTTCATGGCTGTCATCAAAATGTTCTGATTTGTTTAATGTTGACTGATACGGTCGGTCGGCCTCATTATTTTACCTTCAGTATCTGCAGGTCGCTCATTATGTTCGTACCTGCATTATGTTGTGTTCACAAGATTTTGATCTCCATTCCCCAATTCTGAGAAAGGAAAATGGAATAACATCTACCGAAAATACCGGACATACAGACCCATGAAGTCTCCATGGGTCTTTCATGCACATCAATCAATTTTCGCGATGAATTATGATGATTACTAGAGCACGATCTGGAAGATCATGATTAGCACAAGATCAACAGGGCCACTACGGTGAGCGCCCGGGATTGGGATTTACCTTCTAGGTCTTGATGGGCATGCTCGAGGGATGTTGCAACTTATCGGGCAAGCTATTCATGTTGATCTTTACCTCGAACTGCTTACCTGCATGATATCACTGTATTATTTACTGTGACGATACTTTCATTGTATGCTGAAGATACCAGCGAAAGGAAGAAGAGGAGCCACAGCCAAGTCATGGAACCAGCAATCTCATCCTGCCGGCAACTCTGACCTACATTAGCGATGTCGCACAAAGTCCAAGAAATCCAGACACCCTAGTTTTCCTGATGCCTTCCAAAGAGCGGTCCGTATCCTATGCATGTTCTGCTTCCTTCTCATCGTTCTCATTCTGATATCATCCTCTTTCTATTCTGCTGCCTACGATGTAATTCATACTTTTCAAGGTTGCGTTTCCAAATATACATTATCACTTCGTTAAGTGAATAAACGATTCGTTCCTTTCTGCATAAAGTTGATGCAAGCAAGGTATACTAGATTCCAAAAATGACAGGTCAGAAATCCCTTTAGATCCAGGTAGATAGAGCCTCAGAAACTTCCAGGTACACGCTTATTCCACAAGCCACAGGCAGTTGATGATTCACATCTAGGGATTGCTTAAGGCGGCCTTCTTGACCGATGATCGTGATTCAGACCATATTTCGAAATTAAACAAGAATGCTTTTGAGGCTTGAAGATTGCTTACTATCCTTGTTATCCCGAATAATGGAGATGAAAATAGTCTCACATGACGAGCCCATTGCTTGAACGCTGTGAAAATCCTTCGGGCTGATACATATTCCAATCAGTCACACCTTGTTTGTTCCTTCCCCAGACAAATTGTGATTCTTCAGCACTTACCGATACTTGTGATGGATGATCCCTATCACAATAAAGTGAGATCTTCAAATGATTGTCATCTGCGCGCCCAATATCAAAAACACGAAGCGGTATTCATATTCATGCTCCCCGTCTGGAGAAGTATTCTCACTGTCGGGACTCAAGTTGGATTCTGACTCTGAATTTCATAATTGTTAGAGGTCATCAATCTTGGCTAGAAAAAACGGAGGCACTTCCGTTACCATTTTGATCCCTCTTGCGACTGAACAAATGGATACGGTAACCTGCATATTCTGTGCACCAGATACCTTCTCCAATTCAGTAATACAGCAGTACAAACCCGCGACCCAGTTCCGTAGCCCTGGAAATCTTCGCACCTGCTTCGATGTTATTGTTGCATAACGGCCTACCCTTTCCATTCCATTTTCCCACTTTCATTCGCAACTTCATTTCTTTTTGGCATAAGTGTATGTCGGACGGAAAAAGTGTTGTGGGACCACGCTACCCGTTCGCCCTTGATAATTCCTCAAAAACTTTCCCTTCTTTGCATGGCGATACGAGTCCAAGTGGTACACACGTATAAATTGATGCCGATGGAATGGTAAATGGATACATGAGGCGTTTTCCAGTGACCATTATTTTGGTGTTGAGGGATCTTCTCTATGGACATCCGGTCATAATTTTCCTCTTACCGTGGGTGGGTACCGGTGTCTCATTATTGTTTCCGTGTCGCATGTTGTCGAAATATAACGAACGGTGTATCATTATATGCGGAGCTTACCGTGGCTTGCCGGGAATTCACAAAAGCCTATCATCCCATCTATTTTCCCGGTCATGGATATAATGTTCGGTCAGCAGCACATATTTGGTCGGAGATGAAATCCCAAGGGCATCTCAGGATCAGTATGTTTCCTTACTATTGAATTTTTCTCGTAGGCACTGATTCAATATCCCATGCGTTTCATTGAAATGCCAAGTTGTGAGCCCCTGGATCATTCGCGTACGCGCGAGTTGCGAGTATAGGGATGGACACACACCTTACGTTTGGAGGGCAAGGGAGAATTAATTTATCAGAATCAGTTGAAAGAATATAAAATTTGGAAATGTTTCGAAAGCTGGACTCGGTAAAAGATAGAGGTTGCTGGTGAGATGTGTGCTCATTGTCTGCATTTTGTCAACGAATAATTGTATCAATGCTTAAATCATGTTGCTGGCAATCTTCGTTCATCAGGAACAAAACACATATGAAATGTCACCATATATTTCATCCCTATAACCACCTAAACTTTCTCATATCTGTACTCTTTCCCACTATTCCATGAGCATCAATATCGTCATCTCCCGAAGCACCGAACAGTAACCTAACATCCTTTCTTAATGTATTATACTCAAGCTCTCATCGATAGAACCATACCTCCTCATGTACCTCTCTGTGAAATCGCAATTATTGAAATGCTGGCTCTCAATCGTAACGTACTCATGAGATACATCAGCACTCGAGCTCTAGAGTCATGGTAGTGATATATGCGATGTTCAGTCTCAATATCACAGTATCTACCCAGCACTTTTCTTCTTCACTCAAATGATGTATCATTTACCCTAGTACCTGCTGACCTTTGGATATATCCTTCCCAAAACAGAGGGACGAGATATGTAAATATGGGAATGATAGCTACTGATATTCCAGCATCCTCTCTGGAGCACACCAAGTCAATTCACAATATTAAGAGATAGTGATTATGATTTTGAACCATGAAGGGATGAGATGGGTGCTATGTTGGTAATTGATCTCTGAATTATCGAACTATGTACCTTAATTTACCTTCTAGTTTCAATACGGGCATGTGTGGATCGGATTAGTTTACTTATCATTGGGTTTCGTGTAGTTTCAACGACTATATAGATTGTGTCGAATAGGAGGATTTGATACATGGGACAAGTACTCTCAATGTTAGGAAGTGATTTTTATCTGATTGTTATTCAATGTCGTGCGATGAATGAATACACACAGTGAACGTCCAATGTCCGCAATTGACGCAGTACATGAAAGCTTGATATCAGAACCAAAAGTCCTCTATCTTACCTAGAGTAATGTTCTAGACACAGTCTACTCCACTCAATTCTTTCACCTTCCTCTCTAATACCCCTCTCTCCTGCTCCAACCACTCCCCTCGACTAAATTCGGCTTTCGATATCCACTCCAAATAGTTGCATTAGGAACCAATTCAAATCCACCAATATTTGCTCCTTCACTATCCAGAGACCAGAGAGTTAATGCTACTGTGTTTGTGCCCTGATGATTAAGGATTCCTTCAGGAATCGGGAAACGTGTTTGCGGGCCTAGGTTATTTACTATAGGTGGGGGTTAGAACGATGACACGAAAGGCGGGGGAAAGAGATGCGGAAGCGAAAAGTGGGAGGAGAAGATAAATGTGAAAGGAAAGAGGGAAATATCAGTAAGATGCATACCATATTTTCCAAATTGCCACCCATTGACGAAAAGCTGAGCTCTATAATTACCAGCCGTCCCCGTTTGATTAAAAACGAACCCAAGCGGTACATCCCACCCTTCTGGAATACTCAATTCAAACCTCGTAGTAAAGAACCCCACTCCAGCACTGTCGATTCCGTCGCTGACGGGATTCCTGACTTCCCACGCATCACTTGGCGGATTTGGTAGATGGTATCCTTGTCTCTCTGCGAACATCGCTCCTTCATTTCGAGGCCCTCGTGTTTTATCGATGAATTGTTCTCCGCCTGAATTTCCAGTCATCTTTCAGGTAACGTCGGATCGAGGATGAGAAGAGAGAGTAATCGAGGAATCCACGTGGAAATTCTATAGCGTCAGTTCCCGGCGCTTCTTCATCTTGACCCATGTGATCTATTAATACTGTGAAGACATAAAGACTTCCAGACTTCAGGGAAGGGAGTGAGAATGTTTGAGCATATGTTTGATTTCCACCACTGCCAACCCATGACCTTAAAGATGTAGAGTTGAGTCAGACAGAATGAGCAAAACCGGCGCCACCCGTTGTGTTGATAAAAAATGTGGTTTCATTGCCGGTGGAGAGAAAATGACCGCGATAGATGAGGGAACCAGTGTGATAACCATAGTCGCTGGCGTATATTGACGTAGGAGTTGTGGTATTCAAGGTGTTGTTTGTAGTTATGTGGTCTAATGGTGTCCAGAGAGAATCATCGGAGTGATGAATCGATGTAGTGCCATTGTTGGGTTGAGAAATTAGGAAGACTGATGGATGGAGGGGAATATGATATGTGAGCTTGGAGATTTCCGTTCTTTGCCTTTCCGCTTTGGAGTAGCTTGCCATTGAGAAAAAGTGAATTCACTTCAGTAGGTGTGGAGATGACTTCAAAGTTAGTCGTCGCATTGATGTCCCCCGTAAGTTTAAGTTGTTTGCCTTCAATACTAGCTGTTCGTAAGAGGTAGCCACCATTGACGATAATGGATGATTTGGATGGAGATGTATGGTTACCGATTGGTGCCGGTGCTTCCAGCTCCAGAGACCAGTAATTATATGCTTCATTTCGCCACAATAGATAAACCCTTAACTTTCCGATTTGGACGACTCGTCTCTCTTGATTTACAGTCCATTGAAGTACCCAAGCCCCACCAAGTTTTCGAATATCAACCCCATGTCCTTCTATAACTTCAGGGACACCAAGAGAGATTGAAAAAGCAGCTTCGCTATTATCTCTATCTCCACCATAAAGAATCAGAACTCTTCCATCATTGCGATTCTTGGCCCATGAGGAAACCTTGCCTGACGAATAGATCATGCTTATTCCTCCTATATCATAATCTGTGACGTGTATCTTAGAATCTCGACCATTCATGATTAATGAACCACCAAGCTGAGGTATTGTAATGTTACCATGAGATGTAGTAACTGTAAACTTATACAACGTCCTTGAGAGGGACGTGAAATCTGCATGCCGGACCACGTAAAAATTGGTTCTAGTGCCATTTGTGCCTTTATTGATAGCGCTAAACAATGGGGTTACAGCAATTTCAACCGGAACACCAAAAGTACCATTTCCACCATGTCCAGCCTTGGCTGTCAAGTAAGCAGCAGACGCTTTCAGGAAGTTTGCTTCCAGTTTGATTTCACTGTACTTTTCGCGCCAGACCTGACGATCTTCGGTAATTGATGCTCCATAATCATAAGAGGTGTAACCCCCATGGTACCCAAGATTTCCCCAGTTGGTACCACCGTATATCTTTCAAATTTTGGTTAATCAAAGTGGAAAGCTCAATAAGAAGCTGTGGATCTTACCATGTAGACATTGAATATTGCAACTCCAAAGCTGTAAGTATTCTTGAATTGCTCCTTGATCGCATCATTGTTGGTGAGAATTGCGCATCGGTCTTCTCCAACGCCACCCCTGAATTATATATTAGCGGTCAATAGGTTGAGTCCTTTTGCAGACCCTACCATCCATCTCCACCTCCACCCTGGAATTCACCGATTGTAAAAGGTGTCGATGGACTATAATTCGCATGACTGAGCTCCCAAGTCTTCGGAAATCTGTAAGTTGGCCAAATATATGGATCGCCACAATCATAACTCATAGGATAAGCATCAATCCCATAAAGATCTACCTCTCGTAGCCCACTGCCTGGTGCAAAATTCCCAATATTCAAATTATCATTCACAACAAAAGGAATCACAACACCCGCATCCAGGAGCTGTTGCTCCACAAATGCCATATAATCTTTATTCATTTGTCTTGGAAAGTTAGTAACACCAGGCCATGACGCGAATTCATTCTCAGGCTGGACCATGATAACCGGGCCGCCATTTGTGATTTGTGCTTTGGCTAGAATTTTGCCAATCGTAGAAGCATAGTTTTGAGTGGCATCAAGATAACCCTGATCAGTAGATCTTATGACTCCTTTGATTCTCAGTACCCAACCTGGTATTCCTCCAGCTGCTGTTTCTGCATTGATGTATGGACCAGGTCGAGCAATCAAGTAAATTCCGGCTTGCGCGGCAGCATAGAAAAACTCATCAAGGCTGAACACTCCATCTGTTACTACTTGCCCAGGGTTGCCTTCAAGTAATCCCCAGTATGTATAGAACGATACACCAGTGAAGCCATGGCTTTGATTTTTTGAAAAACATCGAGCCATAATCCTGGAGATGGAATACGGATGGATGGACTTCACCGGAATATAGCATAATACGTTCACCACGAACGAGAATTGAGTGTTCATCCCAAGACACCTATAAGCAAATTATGTCAAAAGTCTTTGGAATTTGCACTGCAAACTACTGACCAAATCTTGTAGAACTTCTCTTTTGTGCACCTTGATACGGGCATTCTGAATGCTTCCGATTTTTAAAGCAGATATACCTTGTATCCACCACACAGAAATAAGAAATAAATTGAAGTATATCAACTTACGGAAATATTGGTGATGTGTACTTCAAATAACCACGTAACATATATACAAACAACGAAACGTTCCCACAAAGTAGCACCATTGTATCCTTATACTTGGCTCATTGAGTTTACATTACTTGTACATTGAAGACGTAATTCCGCAGAATTCCCCAATACATGATGGGTGAGTTTTTTCCAGCTATGGAGGCAGAGTGTAGAGTGGGACGGATGTATAGCCTGAATGCATACTCCGCACCGGCAATGGCATTCATGTATGATCTGCGAACTTTATGAAGTATAACGATGGATATATCCTTCCGCCCCAACAACAGAGACAGGGATACCTTAAATGAAGATAAGTGGTTTGGATATGGTGATAGTTGTAAGCATTTTCAAAATGTGGTGTTGCAAAATCTAATCATGAAGTTGTGAATGGGGAGGAAGTCTGTTCGTAGGAGAAAAAACAGGCCGGAATTGACCACTAGGAAAGCCATTCAGCAATCCAATTGTTCCATTCCAACTCAGATAATTAGATATCAAACAATTTTTATAATTAAAGATAATTCAAGGATTTATTTCAATATTATACTTTAGTAATTTCATTATCGACTGGTTTATTATCGAATTTATTAGGGTAATCAATTTTGGCCTCAGTTTTCTCCCAAGTAGAGACAACCACCCAGTGTTTACCCGAATATATGCCGGAAGAAACAGACATAAACCTATACCTATGCACCAATGAACTAATTTCTTACGAGGCTTAGGTAGCCTTCTACCTAGTTCCACTAGAACTCTGCTCCACTACAATTAATTGAGTCAACGGAGCACAAAATATGATAGGTATATAAATTGTTACGCCGAGCGAATTGATATCAAAACAAATAGTTTGGTGTTGTGGTTTAGTGGTATAATTCTTGCTTAGGGATATATTAGTCTTCATTGATTGATTCTCCATGTAAGAGGTCCCCGGTTCAATCCCGGGCAACGCCCTTTCGAAATGTTCGTTTTGTCTTTTTCTTTCATCATATCGGTTCTTTTTTAAAAGGGGAGAGAGACAGTAGTTCATTTGCACGCAGATAGGCAGTGGATACAGGAAGAGACATCCAGCAACTGACTGACTACTACTAACACAAGACCAATAGTAGCATATTCTTGACCAAATTCACTCAAGAAGTCGCAACTATCTATTTTTACTCAGTTTTGGCACATGTCAAGATTTTTTTTTTGCTTTTTTTCATGTAGCAGCAGTAATTTTAAAAGCAAGACAGACCTCCCGTTAAATAACATGAACCTCCCATAAACCCCTAAACTTTTTTGACAAAAGCAAAATGATCCGCCATCATTCCCTGAATTGACTCATCAAGCCCCAAGGGCATCAAACACACCCGGGTAGATCTTGAAATCTCCTACCCACTTATAATTGGAAAAAGTACCCAAAGCATCAGGGGCAGCTACCTCGATTGACTCCGTTGTCACCACCGCACCAGCCAGGGTACTAATATCAATCTCAGTGCCGTCTTGTTGAGCCTTCCACTCTAGGTTCGCAGTCAAATAATTAATAATAGTATCTTCATTGAGGTCTGGCAGGACACCTTCATCATGTTTTTTGATGAGCGCATCCGTGAGATGCACATTGCTTGAGGCGATAACATCATTGGGTGCCATGCTCTGTGTCCCAAGTGTAGCATGCATACCAACGTATGCGGGATCTTTCGCCCACGCATCAGGTTGGGCAGAGCTCTTTCCGAGAAATACTCCGACACTGTAAGTACCGTTGAGAGCTGTCCACGGTAAATCGATCTTCACTAGGTAGTCGCGTGGAAGTGAGGTTGTGGCTGCTTGTCGTTTCTTGAAGCTGGTTGGGGGACTGCTATAAAGTGCAGCAATGTTTTGTTGGAGAGTAGTATTGTCGGGATGATTGATTATCTCAGGGTAAGAATAGCCAAGCCTTTCGACATTGCGCACATCTGCGGAGGAGAAGAAGTTGCCACTCGTATCTCGATGGAATGGAGTCAAAGCTTCGTTGTATTAGTATGCGAATTCTGTGATGAAATTATCCAGAGGACTTACGAGAGTTTTGATCTTGAGTAGAACCCGCTTGAATGGTAAATGTGCCTGCTCTCTGTTGTGTTGGTTCGACATATGTACTGGGATATACAGCTTGCCAAAGAGCGATTAATCTGTCGATATTTGCATGGTGAAACCAGAAGATTGGATCGAATGCAGCGACTGGAACGACGGACCTATGTGATTTATTTCAGTTAGTATTACCACCGAGAACCGTTGCCCTTCCCCCAGTGTTCTACACAGAAAAGAAAAATCGTAGGATGGCTAAAAGAATGAAGTTTTCTAAGGAACAAACTAACATATGACCAGAATAGATGTAGCCTCCGGTCAACGTATGAACAGTATCGTGAATCGATTCTATCGACTAATTAGTAACCAATTCCATACGAAATTCCACAATACATTGAACTTACCAATGTTGCCGAAGCCAGAGCTACCGGATCCTTTGTTGCTGAATCGGTTATATGGCTGCAGTTGAATATCAGTATTGATTAACTGAAGATGAATGGCCTCAAGGTTTCAAAAAAAGATTTTCGGGCGAACTTACTTGCCAATTTGCAAAGAGTGTCATGATTTGTGTTCTGAAATTTGGTAAGTTGGCTTCGAATTGCTCTTCCGCGAGGTTGTTTTGACTTGTGGCGTCGGCATTGTTTGATCTTGGCCAGCGAAGTGTGTTTTTCCATGTGCTGAACGGAACAGAATTCTATTTGAATCAATAAAGTACCATTGTATGAGCGAGTTTTTACTTACTCGAAGATCGCTTGGTACTAAGGGATGAAAGCTATAGGAGTACAATGGATTGGGCACTGTTGCCGTACTACCATTGGGATACGTGACAAAGGCGGTTGGGTTACTCAAGACACTGGGGAGAATGGGTCCATTGTTTGCAGGGTTGGCAGCCCAGTCCCAATATGGCATTCTGAGGGCCAAAGATGCCTGATGATATGCTTCTGAGTTGCTACCGGTGAATTGCTGCGCAATTTCGAGACCCCAGGCATGTATTTGTTGCTCGTGCAATGCAAGGTAGGGTCTATGCCAAGGACCAAAAAGATTGGAACCATGAGTACAATACCCACTGGTTCCAGCTCCTACGGCTTGAACTCCGTCCCAGGGCTTCAAGGGATAACCATGAATACCTGAATATCATTAGCCTGAAGTTGATTCATCACTAGAGTAGTTTTAGCATAACTTACCTGCAATCTGGTAGAAGGACGACAATTCACTCTGATCGGTACCTTGATATGCTATCATAGCTAACAAAAATAAGTTCCATTGAGTAGAATCGGCGGCAAGTGATCGAATCTCAAGACGGGGCTGTAAACCACCATCTTGAACACCTGTGATAGCAAGTGTAGCTACTCGAGACTCCAAATACTCGGGCTTAGATAGCGGGGAAGCTATGGCAGAGCTGAGTAGTAATGATAAGACCCCGAGCCTTCTGATGAGACTTGGTGCCATCTTGAGCTTCTAATGACGTGTATATTGTGTTACTAGAAGTTGTAGTCTCTAACAATTTGCTAGAGTCTAAGGAAGTGGTCTGGCAAAGAAGATGAATGTAGAGGAGGGTTGACTAGGAAGATTATCATGAGCTCAAGATACTCTTATATATTATTAAAGTACGGATCAATAAGCAAATTATTGTCGGAGCAAAGACACGAAGCATTCGCCAATCATCTCCTGTTGTATACAGAAGATCCTTGCAGTGCCTCTATTGTACCTCAATAAACACATCACGCCGTAGACTCAGCCTCGTATAGAGGTAAGACCTATGTGTAATAGCCTCTACAAAAGACGAGGATCAACTAATGCCATCAAGGAGAGCAGACTTGGACGTAACATCAAGGCAATGAACGCATGGAATGGCGGCTCCTTGGCCTAGAATCACTTCCATGCGCTGGTTTTGACATTTGTGGTATTTTTGAGCAAGCCCTATGTGAATGATATTTTCAACGTGCAGCTTTACAGCTCTCGAGAAACTATTCTTGTAATGATTGTCTTGCACAATCCTGGCAACCATGTGGCTTCAACGCCGTAGCTTATACGATCACGACACCGAGGTTGCACTAAACGTTCGATTATATTGATTGGCGCATGGTATACATCAGTGGAGTGACTAGCATAATCTTGGCACAGCTGATGTCAGGAACGCTGTCAAAATGTGGTAGACGAGCCGTCTCCTCATTGGTATTTCATTCCATTTCTAGCATCTTTCGAGCTGAATATGTGGAGGCATTCAACTTATGCATACTCGAGCTGCAATTTGAAGGGTTCTCCATGATCAAGAACAAGGAATTCTGGAACATATCCGAAATGGAACGTTTCTCAATGTAATAGAATGGCCCATTGAGTAAGAGTACCGAGGTTTAGGGAAACAAAACCACCCGTATAAACGTTTTTTTGACAAATCGGATGTCATGCATGCTTCCCATCTCTTGGTTTCTGTAGAAAAAGAAATTCAATCGGGTAAGACTGCGCCCATATATTACCGGAACACAGGCCGAGAAGTCTGGGCATCAGGTATGTGAATCCTACATTAAACCTTTCGTATGAATGGAATACGATTTTCTCTTCTCCAGATGACCATTTGTCATGTCATACCGTCCCGAGATGTTGAGGTATACCATCATAATGCAACGAAAAGCAAGAAATGGATGTCATAGATTATCTTTCCTATGCTCGTTCTCGGATATTGTAAAACGAGTCAAATGTCACACCCGAAACCAGTTCCTTGGCGTTGATCGGAGAAATTTTGAAATATTACTCCGATGTTGAACAACCAACCTCCTTTTCCTTTACCCAATATTGACACCTCGAGTGAACGATCAATTATCTGGACTTCTAAATGTCTAGATTTCCCCTTTCTTTTCGTCAAAATACCCCTGGCACAAGGTTTGATTTACATACAGTTCGTCGATCAAATCAAAACCCATAAAGTATCCTGGCTTGTTTCTTATGGTTGAGGATAAGGGGTTTTGTGGTATTTGACATATCCAGATCGAATCAGTGGACTGATATTGATTATCAATCGGTGTCAACGTATGGACTTTGAATCGCTTCATGCTTCCTGAAATCTTGAGCTTGAATAAGAAGCCTGGGTGGAGAAACCTAAAATCGGTCGACACTGAGTGACGCATTAAGGAACAGTTGATGTGATGTCAAGAATAAGAGAGAGAAACATCCAGGGAAGATGATTTGGGACTCGATTGAAGAGCATCTATCAAACTATTCGTCTATTTTCTCCTCTATGTGCCACACCTTACGGATACGATACGCATCTAATCAATAGATCATAGAAGCAACCTGTCGTGTACCTATCTAGGATTCAGGTATGCACAAAGCACCAAACAAGCATGTCTCAATGTTGTGCACCACCACCAACGACACAACACACCACCTATGCATAATGACCTCGTTCGCAGTATATGCAAAGTAATCATGCTAAGTTATGGGCATTGGATTGGAGGCTGTTGTAATTATAGCCATGCTGACTGTCTCGAACAAGATACTGTTTATTTCTCTCGTTTTATCAAACACCAATTTCAGGTAACAAGATACCAAGTACCAAGCTTGCAACAGGTATTCATTCGCCAAGGAAAAGGCGAATGCAAGCCAGCAGCGAAATCTACATTTCTGAAGAATTTGTCATCACATCAGTCACAAGATCAAGCATGGGATATGACAATCTTTAATTGAAGTTGTTGAGGCTGCTGATCTTATAAAACGAACAATGCGATAATTCATAATGCCAGTGATTATGATCTTCTCAGTCGTCTACGCTCAGATGGCAAGATGATAAGTACGTCTCCATCACGGTTAAAGGGTAAGCATAAACATTCTGAAAAATAATGGATACATTTGTCAAACATTATATGCAAATACTGCCTAAAACTCTTGAAAATACAGTGTCTAGAATGAGAGATTCTTGCCAGAATTAAACCCAAATGATTTTTTGCGGTTTAAAAGCACCTGGTGGTTTTGGGTGATAGCCAACGGGGTTCCCACTAGCATTTCCTCTTTGGTTAGATTCGAACCTCATCCCACCATACCTCCTTTTCCCGTGATGCGGCTCATTCCAATGTGTATGGCCCCAAATCCAAACGTCTCTCCAGTCCAAAAGAGGCATTGTAGTTTGAATCGAACTATGATCATAGCCATGTCCCTTGCAGCCATCAATAACATCACTACCATGGCTATCTCCACTACTGAAGTCACGAAGCTTCTTTGCGGTCTGTTCAGGAGGCGAAGTTCCGCTCTTGGATGGTGGCATGTGCGTTATAATAAGTATGCGCGTTTCAACCTCTTTGGGATCGTCTCTAATTTTCTTTGTTTCCTTCCTGATCCATTCGCAAGATGCGAAATGTCTTTTGGTTCTTTGCTGGTTGTTTTGATCGCGAGGCTCATGACCTCCGCCTCTCTGTTTTTCAGTCCACAATGTACAGCCTAATATCACAACCTTGCCCCCCCTCCCTTGAATGGTATAGCGGTCGTTCTCCAGGAACACCAGTTTTCCTAATGTATCTGGATGCTTTGCAAAGCCTCTAAGCATCTTTATTGTCCCTTCCACTGTACAACTATTGGACGGCCAGAAGTCTCTATTTCCAGCTACGAGAAAAACTCGTTTAAGTTTTGGTTTGGCGCACATTCTAGCTAAAAATTTCCGATATTCAGTCTCACTTTGTGCTCCACCAGTATTCCCTATGTCGCCGGCGAGGATCAAATACTGAGCAAGCGGGTCAAAGTCAAAATTTGTATAGCTCGTCTGTTCAAGATGTAAATCTGAAACGTAGTGAAATGAAAAATTCTGCTTGATAGTGGGAGGAAGAACGACGAGATCATTCGGCTGACCGAAAGCCCTCCGTACTTCAGCAGCAGTAGTAGCATCAGTGTAGGGATCGATACGACTATGTATTAAAAGTCCTATTTTATCTTCCGTCCCTCCGAATTGCCCTGCACCCGATGTAGCCGGGGCCACTGGAGCAGATACCGCTGGCTGGGATGTTTGAGGAGGTCTAGGGGCGGCTGCGAACGGATTGATGGAGACCGGTGCAGTTGTAGTTTTGGGATCTGCTTGACTCGATGAACTCGTGATCAACCCAGATGTCAGTCTTCTGATATAATCTGCAACTGCTTGCTTATCCTGATCTGGAAAGCTTTCTGTCGTAGTATTCCCAGATGTGGACCCGACTGGTGGGGGGTTCGGTGCTGCACTGGATGAAGCTCGGAATGCCGCTAATAAACTTTCGATACCTGATGGCCTAGTGGTTGTGACTCCTATGCCCGAAGTCGATGTTGTAGTTTTGGGCGGTTGGTTCAACAACTTCTGGGCGTCTTCTAGTGATTTGCGGGCCCTGTAAATTATAGCCTCTTGTCCTTCCTTGGTCGTTCTTTCGATCCTGGCTCTATCGAATTCTTCCTGAGGAAACCCTGAAAAAGGTTTAGGATGGCGACCACAACGTTCCAACTCCATGTTTTCGAAAAACCAGTGAGGATGACCAGTATCTCCGGATAGCTCATATTTATGAGCTGGATCGCTCATAAATTGTTGAGAAAACTTTTGATAGAAAACAGGCAGATTTAATACTGTGAATGATCTCAGTAGCTCATCAGCACTGATGCCGACATCGCGCTGCCTTTCACGGGCAAGTGCCTTTGCCCATTCAGTGTTCCCCGCCCTCCACGGTATCCAAAAGTCTATATTGGGCGATATCGAGGGCTGAGGTAATCCACTGGAGTCTGGTACTGTCGACCCTGAGGAAGTTATGCCTGAAGTCACAGGCGGGGCAGGTGGAATCCCTACTCCCCATCCCGGACCGGATCCTGAGGGAGCTGGTGGAGCTGGTGGTGGAGCTGGTGGTGCGGGTGCTATCACTCCTCCAGCACCTGGACCTGGGATTCCTGATGGAGCTGATGAAGCTGGCGGAGCTGGTGGTGGAGCTGGTGGCGCGGGTGGTGGAGCTGGTGGAGCTGGAGGAGCTGGAGGATGTCCCGAAGGACCTACAGGTGGCGGATGCTGAGGCGGCTTATTCTTATCTGACCACAACGAAAGGGGCGTTGGTCTCAATCTCGAAAGAGGTTCCAATTGCCTCCTCCCAACCTCCCCATCATCAGTAAAAGCTTTCCCCCTTCCCCTATATCTTTGTGCAGTTTGACGATCACGATTGTAATCTAGCACAAATCCCTCATTGGTTTCATGTCTTTTAACTCTTTTGGGTCTACTTTGATTGACTATCTCTTGTCCTGCTTCTGGCAATTCATCTATCTTAAGAGCAGGAGTGGGTTCCCAAGGACGTGTTTTGCGCTTGTCAGGATTAACTCTTTTGGGAAACATGGCGATGATATTGATGATGACGGTAAAGACGAAAAGTAGTATTGCACTAGTTCCGATGGCAGCGGCGAGAGTTCGAATTACTCGTAAAATGTCGAGTTTAATTGGCATTTATATGATATTGATGGGTTGAGTCGACATACTTTGGCGATGGATTTCAGACAAGGGATAACATTTATTATTTGGAGCTCTTTATGAATTATTTTCTTGTTGATTTTGACGAGTTTTGCCGGAACAGGTATAGATGTTCTTTATTGAATGTAATTCGAAAGAACTGTGATGGATTGGGATGGGATGGTTGCTATATTCTTTGTCTGAGTAGACAAGCAATTGACACGAAAGAAATTATCGAGTATCTCTTTTCATACGCCAAGAAAAGGCTGCGTCTGCTGGTACACTGGGAGTCAATTGATGATTTGAAGGATGCATTACTAGACTTAATGGCATCAGTTCCTCAATATTCGATTTGGAACGATTCTTCATCCACGAATAATAGTGTACACCAATTAGCCATCAGTTTTGCGATACATATCGATAGCACTTTATGCTCTTCTCTCTACCAAACGTCCAGAGGCGTAACACAAAAGTCTAAGCGAGAGTTGATAGCCCGAAATTTGTTGTATAGAGGAAAAATACTCCTGAATAATGATCACTTTAAAATCCAATGCGAACGAAACCCCAAGATACATTTGAGCAACATAACAATCTCAGCACAAACGAAAGTTCAAATCGACAACACGATATCATATTCCCACATCACTAACAAAAATCGAAAACTTCATCGCCCCAATAAGAGATCTCTACCCATCCACTCAGCATGCAAAACCGTACCTACATACCCCATATAGTTCTAAAGTCTACATTCTCTCTCCCTGATCATCTCCATAATCCAAAAATTACACTACGACAAACTCACCTCACAACAAAGAAATATAGCTCGACATAGGTACGTACATACTATCAATTAATCGTCTCGCTAACACGTTCATCAACTCCTTGTATGATTCTTTCGCGAAAACCCCATCTTAACTTTTGAGACTTTCTTATTCTAACTATAAAAGAAATGTTAGTTATAAAAGAAATAAAGAGAGATGTAATAAAAAGACACGAAACAAATTATCCAGAACAGGAAGGTGGATGTCTCAGTGGCGGGCATGAGAGGGATGTAGTATTTTTATTATCGTTTAAGACTAGAGGATAGAGGTCGAGAAAATCCTTCATGATGTTGTGGAGTTTTGTTATATATACCTAGGTATACAGTGCGTAAGCGATGGTGTAGCGGTTTTGGCGGTGAAATGTTACTGCTGTCGAGATTTGTTTGTAGTAGTATGATACATCGATATCTACGAAGTATGGAGATCTCAGTAACGAAAATTGTAAGTATCTCTGAGTCTAAAGAACGACAACAAGAAATCCCTTTTCGCGCACTCCGACAGCGTTACCATTGACGAAGTTTGCAAACATGTTTCTTTCCCCATGATCAAGAAATGTTAGTAAATTTAATTCTTCTCATCTTACAATGATGAAGCTTCGAAATTTCCGCAATTCTCATCCAGGCCTAATTCATTCAACTTCTCCCCATGGCCACACAACCCTTTTTCATGCGATGAAACGGGTTGATGTTCATCCATACCGCTATGTAATTGAGACTTCTTTGCCTAATGGTAAACTATAACCAGTAAATGCATTTAGATGGGAGTCTGATAGGTAATAACAGCATATCGTAGGTATCGCAGGTAGCCGCTAGATCCACAGTAGTACCAATCGCACTAACCATCCACTCATACAGTCAGTCAGTCATATTTCCAGCATGATTACTTATGGTAATCATTCCATCTAAATCTCAATCTCAATCTCAATCCCCATCCGTAACGATACTACTCCACGAAACCAAGTCACCACCTTTTATCATTTCTTAAAGGAAGGAGAGATAAATAGAGAGAGGAGAGAGAGAGGGAGATCTTCCAATCATTTCTTTTCATCTATAGTTCCAACCAACAAAGCCAAATTTCGTCTCCAATTCCTCGACTTCAGATCAGATCAGATCGGACAATATCTCAAAGTCCGAGTGGACGAAAGGGCCGCGTCAGCGTCCAATTTACGATATCAACTTACAGTCAACATCGGCACCGAGGAAAAATTACTATCCCCTAGAGTGCATCAAATGAGCTCCGAAAGTAATCCGTGCAATACACCTTGAGCGATAAAGCCTTATTGGATAGAATGGCTATTTTAATGGTTTTTCAGTCACACTCTTTATATTATCGAATCTCGATTTCAAATTTCGATTTTTTATAATTAAAAAAAAGAGGAAAGATTGAGAATTAATATGTATTATTATATTAGAAATTTTGATATAGAGAAAATATTGATTGAATTTTATATTGAAGAATAAATATGAATATTGAACTGAATTCAAGGAATCTTGATGATCTAATTGGTCAATAAGACCTTGTTAAGCGACAGAGCCCATTTAACGCACTCTAGGGGATACACAAGAAAAATAAAACAGAAGTATAAAATTTGACGTTTGCGTGCGCAGCGAGTTCGGGGAGGTACGAAGATGCAGACCTGGGGAGAGATGCAGTGGATCACATTCGCTCGAGGAACTTGCGTCAGCGTTCTCGATACATGAAATTTCGCAGAAAGGGGGATCCGGTACTCGTAAGATTACATATATGCATAGATATATAAACAAGTATTTCCATACTCGCATACCTAGGGAGATTTTGTCTTTCGAATTTCGTTGTTTCCAGCCACAAATAAATGAATAGTGTGAGATGAAGCCAGCCAATCAAGCAGTAAAACAAAATGCGGTGCTCAACTCTAAGTATAGCGACAATATCTATAGCTCTCACATACGCTCAAACACCAGATGAGAGCTGGCCCATCACATCTCGTAATGTGGGGTGCGCTTTTGGAAATGTAACGGTTATGCCTGGAAAATGGATAAGTCCTTCTGGTATGCTCTCCTTATTTCATAATACCCTGACCCATCCCCTCCCCTCCCCTCCCCAGACAAAACGAAACAACCCCCCCTCAACTTCCACCCCCCTCAACTTCCACCCCCCTCTCACACACCCCACGGACGTAACCACTCAACCCACCATCTACCGCACCACTCCCCTCCTCAACATCAACACCACCACCAACCCCCAAAAAACCTACATGCTCGTCATGCTCGACCTCTCAATCCCCTCCTCCGACGTGACCACTCCCTCACAATACTCCACCCTCGTCCCCGGCCTCGCCCCCAACACCACCACGCGCCTACATTGGTGGCAGGGAAACTACACCATCAAATCTCCCTCTCCCTCTCCCTCTCCCTCTGTATCTCCCTCTCCCCAAAACAAACTCCTCCTCAACACCTCCGACAGCATCGCAGCCTACACCGCGCCGCGCCCGCGCGACGCCACAAACCATACTTACGCATTCTACCTGTTCACACAGCCGGATAGTTATTTTCCAGGCGAGGAAGCGGCAAATGGGACGTATTATGATGAGACGACGAGCGCGAGATTTAATTTTTCGCTAACGGGGGTGGTGGAGAAGGTGGGGGAGCCGGTGGCGGCGAATTGGTTTGTGAGTAGTGCGTGAGGTGGTGATAGGGGGGCGCGATGAGGGATGTATGTGGGGGAGATGGTGTTTACCTAGGTGAAAGTATTTGATTCCAAGACTACAATTTTCTATTTAATGCATGGCTCCTGTTGTAAATAAAGATGAGATAGGCGAATATTATCTTTGATGATACTCAACTGCTATGACAGTTCGACACGAACCAGCTTCTCTCTCGACCATGAAGAGCGAGCTCTCTGAATACTGCTTTTAGTCTGCAGGTTTATCGCACTTTTTCAAGAGAAGTATTTGTACCGAAAATCATTTTATATTTCATACTCAGGTATAGTACTGCCCCTCAATTTCGTAATTTCATAACCCCAAAAACCCATTACGCAATAAGAAACTAATAATACACTTGTTCGTGCACACTGTACTTCCCCTATCTTTTTCAATCGCACACACTCCTCTTCATTCATTGATTGCCCTTCTTAGCATCCTCTGCATCATCCTTTGGCACGCTAACAACAACGGGCACAACCACACTATTAAGATTTCGAAGTGCCTACAAATCGTCATCATTAGCAACATAAACTTTACACCCAACCCACCATTAACCCAGAGAAAAAGATAAACTAACCTTAACGAAAAACCCCTCACTAGGCACATTTCCATTCCACGCATCCTGAACCTTTGTAATCTTCCCCTCTCCACCCTGTCCCTCCGTCCAAATACTCACCTTACTCTCAACAGTCTGTGCCATACCCCCCTTCAAAACATATTTCGTCTTCAAATCCATCTCGATTGGATTCCCCGCACTCGTGACCTCATGTCCTAGACGTTCTATGTTGTTACAAACAGCTTTTAATCCAAACCATTGAGCAGAATATTGTTTGCGTCCTTCGGCATTGGTGATCTGATCGGCGAAGACGGCGGTGTCAGACCAGAGAGATAATTTTTGTTGGGAAGGAAGACCTGCGAAGAGCTTGAGGGAGGTTAGTTTCTTGGTTTCTTGACTACCTGAATGAAAAGGAGAGGGTAAGAAGCAAAAGCCAGAAGCTGCAGAAAAAGAAGAAACTCATACATCCAAAACACTTCCCACAACCACCTTCTGTTTCTGGTTCAATTCCACTCCAGGAGCCGTATGAACATTCGTATTTTCAATTCCCAACTCACTGAAACCCTCTGTGCCAGCACTTCCAGCATTCGCATGTGCAGAACCCGAAGTCGTACTGTATAATCTACTTCCCTTTCCCAATTCGTTTGAGCCTCTACGGGTATCATCTGCACTGGGGATTCCCGACGACATATTGGAGGATGTGTGTGTAGTATGAGAAATTGCTCTTGCTCTCGCTGTCGATGTATTGAAAGAAGAGGTAGCAAAGTACGAAATGGGTGTAGTAACTTTACTTCCAATAGTGATCTTTCTCGCAGAAGTAGATGTAGAAGTTATCTTTTGTAGAGATCTGGCGAGTGAGGAACGCATTAAGTACTTGAACGTGATGATGAGTTGAGTAGAGACGTTGATCAAGGGATAGAGAGAAACTATGAGATTGAAAAAGGAATGTGGAATGTTTATACCTGCCGCTTCTATTTTTATATGCATAAATCACGTACTACTCAGCACCTACCTAGGTAGTATTTACAGCTCCAAATTATGATGTAAGGTAGTTAAGGAAAGTATTCAGAGGGGCAATTGCCTATCTACCTATCCAGATGCTCGTGAATCCATACGAGTCTTGACATCATTGATGTTTAAATCCGGAAGGGGTATGGTGAATGTATTACCCCACATGATTTCTCCAAAGCTCCCGTCATTAGTGTCCGCCCTGATTAGACATCAACCTCCGTGATATCTGATTACGGACCTTTTCCAGATATTACCTAGTAAAGTATTTGGGTATCACGATAGCTACACATCAGAAATGGAAGATGGAAGATAGAACGTGAAAATTGAAACGTATAAAAGATAACCAAAAATAAAAATAAACAGCTTTTTAGTTTGAAAAATCAATTGTAATAATGCTATCATCTCTCTCTATCAATCATGGGTATTTTCCCCATGTATCATCAATAACGTCTCAACTCCATTTTTGGTATTCGTATGCGTTGCATATTCGTGATTCATAATTATCCTTCCACTCGCAATTGTCCTCCCTTAGTCACCATAAAGATCTAACCTTTAATGCTTCCCTCAAGCTTGCACAAGGAAGCTACCTTACTTGCAAGATCATCAGCTTCACTTCTTGTGGCAGCTTCGGCATATACCCTCAAAGCATCTTCCGTGCCACTTGCTCTTGCGAAACTTCTACCATCCTTGAATTTTGCGACAAGTGCATCAATTTGTTGTTGTGTGCCTTGTGGCTCTACGAGCTTTCTCTCAGCATCGGTTGTCTTGAAAACGTTTCTGTCGGTAACTTCAACTCGGACAAGACGATTGGGTAGATCAATATAGGTAGAATCCCATTCCTTTGGTGTCCAAGACTTGTGGGCCAGGATTGTCTCAACCAGTAACATATCAGAGAGTGCATCTCCAACCGTTTGATTGATCAAATCGGTGAGAGCACGGAGAGTTTCCAAGGCGTTGGCCTGAGCAGGAGATTCTGGGGTCGTGCTAGCAAATACTTTCAAAGCTTGTTGGGAGAAGACTACAGTGCCGTGACCATTTGCTTCAAAGTAAACACCAACATCGAATTTTGTAGCAGCATGATGTAACCATTTGACACCAGTAGGAGTACAAACGACAGGAAGCTTCAAGGTCTTCTCAACATACTTTGTACTAGCACCATTGGCGTAAGCAGTTTGTACAACACCGATTCTCAATTCATCGGCCAATCCAGCTTCTCTAGCAAGATCACCAATGAATGAAGCTGCGAGTGTAGCAATTCTATCACCATCCAATAAACGGAAGCCATGGTCGGAATCATTGAAATAATAAATGATTCTGTCAGCATCTCCATCTAATGAACAGCATCGATCATTGTTTCCAGCTTTCGATGAAGGGGGAGCTCGTTGTTTGGTCTTGACATAATCGGCACCGCACTATGAAATTTAACCATTAGTCATTGAAAGCATCAATACAAAAATTACTAACCTCGTGGTTCAAGCTCTCTGCTTTCAAAACATCATCGTTGAGCACTTTGATGTTGAGAATTCCCTTTGGTAGATACTTGATCAACTCAGCCAATTTGGGACCTCCAACACCGTTGGCACAATCGACGGTGACTGAACCAGTGGCCTTCTTTCCCTTCATAGCTCTCTCAAAAGCCTTTGCCAACTTCTCATAGTATCCAACCTCACTAACATCTCCATAAGCTTGTGGTGTACCCTCAGTGTTCGTGCATCTAGTCAAATAATGCAATTGCGGTGTGGTAAGCAACTTGTAATCCGTATAATCTGTTCCCGTCGCCTCAAGAGCATCGATAAGAGCCGCTACCAATTTTGGTCCCGAAGGTCTGGTATCTCTGGCATAAATGACTCTCGCAGGAGTTTCTGGGTTGATTTTCAAATCCTTCTCCAACTTGCGATAAACGTTCACCACATCCTCATTCTTCGCATTGGCCAACTGTGTACTGTATGCCTCCCAACTATTCTCCAACATTTCTCCCATCGGATCAACTAACTTTACACCATTATCCTCAGGTGGGTTGTGCGACGCCGTAATCATAACTCCGATGGTTTGACCACCCAATTTGCGCGAGCGAAGGGCAGCGACGAGACCAACGCGAAAGACGACAGAATCGAGAAGGTTAGCCTTCATACGAAAGCCCGCGGTTCCATATTGGAAAACCCGATCGGCAGGTTTGGGGTGCTTGTTTGAAGCTTCGAGAATTTTGGAATCCATATTGTCTGACTTGATGAGCGAAAATAAAGACCTGTAACAGAGACAAAGGCTGGGGGAGAGAGGAAGATTATAAGAGGATTGTAAGACCCCAATATAATTATCCAGTATAGGGTGCTCCAGAATGCGTGTTTTGATTCCTGATCTTCTTTTCTGTTACCTTATAAGTATTCAACGTACCTTTGTTGAGATTTGTCTATGCGTTTCTATGCGTTGGACATAAAATTTGAGGGGCTGATATTATTAGGTAGGCAGGTAGGTATCTAATTTATGTTCTATTTAAAGGTTCACCGATTTTGTGAGGAGCTGCATAATTTGCGCATAAAATGGCGCAAAGTGCCAGGTGGTGGTGACCTTCAGCTACTATGAAGATTATGCTGTGGTGTGTATTAATAAGCAAGTTCCCAGATTATTTGAGCGACTGATACGTACAATTCTCAACTGTAAAAAACCTCACAAGAGGACTTGACTGAATATCCAGCAGGTAATGTATGTATTTGGCCTTTTGAAAGCTCACTCATTATTTAGTGTCAGAGTTGAATTTATTTGATCTGTTGTAATTATTTCTTTTGTTTGTCTTGAAGCTATTACAATCCTCCATGTAAAATGTCCGGAAAACATCTGTCTCGCTATTTCAGATTATGCACCATCGCTCAGTTGCGAATATCCTGTGAAACTCCTGTACTATATGCAGTGACCGCCCAGATACTCCATCCATGCATGGATATGTGCAAAAGATACCCCTTTTATGATTGTCCATCCCACAAGAATTATCACCTCCACCCCGCTTCCCCGAATGAAATTGAAAGCTTGTGTTACAGTGAACACTCAATTATACAACTCATCCTCATCAATATCACCCATGCCAACTGCGTCGTCCTCATAGTAGTCATCTTCGCCATAACCATTACCATTCACTTCACCTCTCCAATCGTCACCAGCCGGCTCAGTTGTCTCATCATCAACCTCTTCGACGACCTCCTCCTCACCATCAACTATACTACCTGCAACTGAGCCAGGAGCCGTGGATGCATCTCTACTGGTAACTTTACTTCCTGTAGCGACACTACCAGGTCCAGACCTAGTACCAACGGTCTTGAAAATATCTCTAATTGCTTCATAGTTGATCTTCTTACTCCAACTTCTTTCCTTCATTGCGTTGACAGTTGCTTCTGCTGGTGTACTAGCGACACTGGTTTGTCCTTCTCCAATTCTTGGCTTCTTCTTTCTCGCTCTAGTAACCTTTGGTGGACCCATAGCAGCCTTTCTCTTTTCGAAATCCTTTTGTTGTTGTTTGCGAAGCCAATCTTTATTTGCATTGAGCCAAATTTGTTCTTTCTTGGCGACTTCAGCATCAGGCAATACACAATTCATAACTTCTTCATCATCGGCAAATTCATCCTCTCCAATGTGAGTATCCATGCTAACATACTTTTGAGGGTGGTTTGCTTCCGCGTAGAGAAGGTGGATATGTGCTTTCTTTTGGGCTATAGCAAAACTAATTGCATGCTCCTGCGTATGAGGATCAGAGACCATTTCTGTGATTTGTTGCTCGAGTTCGTCTTCTACTGCGAGCCACTCTTCTGGCATTTCGATAGGAGGTTCATCATTTCGTGGACGACCGGGGCCTCTAGTGGGTGCACCAGCGTGTTCTTCGAGTTCTTTGTCAGCTTCTGCATCGGCGGGCTCAACATCGCCAAACTCAGCAACAAGTTTGTTGAACGAAGTACCAGATTCATCTTCAATGGCGTCGTCCAAGAGTCGTGGATCGATATTTTCTTCTCGGGAGGTAGGAATTGCAGGAATAGCAAAGCCATCTGCATCGCGTCGTACATCTCCTGATGGTACTGGAGCTCCAGATGTAGACTTTTGCTTCTTATTGCTTTCATCGTTCTCCTCTTCAGTATCCTCCGCATTGTCTTCCTCGGTCTCAGTTGCTTTACCTTTGCCTTTACGCTTGCGCTTCTTCTTTTTCTCTTCCATTTCTTTGAGGTAGGCTTCGGACTTTTGGTAGAATGAAGGAGGGTCGTGTGCAGATTCTAAGAACTCGTTGTTGAGAAACTCTTCAACTGTAAGAGCACTACTTGGTGTTCTCTTAAATTCCTCCAAGCGCTTTTGAATAGTGGCTGTTGTGACTTTGACGACATAAACTACTTCGGTGACTGTTCGACGAAAATTATTCATTCGTGCCGCTAGGATCAAACAAGCACCACAGACACCAGAAGGTCTTCTTCCCATGACCATCCAATCCAGACTCATTCTTCGAACCATACGAATTGCATCATCGGCGACCTTTTCGGTTTGTTCGTAGAATTCGAGTTTGGAAGCGAATTTCCAAATCAAATCTTCGGGAAGAACTGGTAAAATGCCATCCGTAGCCAATGAAATCTGTTTATGAAGAGCTTTGAAATATTTACCGAGTGTAAATACATTAACCTATGATCGTCAATGAAATGTCAAATGATATGCCAAGAATGCGAACATACCTGGGACTTGTCGGCAAAATCAATAAGCATAACTCTGCATGGCTGTTCCTTTCTACAGGCACTATACAAGCAAACAGCAGCCACAAGATCCGTTCTACGACCTTGAATAAAATTGTTCATCGACGCAAGCTTGAAGATTTGATGACCAACACCGACGACTTGATCTGAGATCCCAAGTTGATTTGCTAAGGCTTGCATGACACGTTTTCCTACATGGTGTTAGCTTCAAGCAAAGGAAATAGGGGTCTCGTCAGCACTGACCTTCGCGAAGAGTATTCTCCTTATTACTTTCCCCTCCACCAGCTCTCCTAAAGGCAGGTCCCATGGTTTGAGCACCACCTTGATCCGCACCCACATGACTTCCTTGAACGATTGCAGCACCACTGCTACTTTCTCCGAATTGGATTTCTGAAACAATGTTTGAATCATCAACCACAGTACCACAGTTATGACATACACCATCTTCGATCTGAGGTTTAGTACATTGTGGATTTGGACAAGCTGGTCTTGCTTTGCCTCTTGCAGCACCCATGGCAGCTTTGCGGGAAAGTGCAGTAGGTGCTTTAATTGGTTTCATATTCCTCAACGGATTGGGCCGCGCCAGCGGTACTTTTGGTCGTGGAGGCATTTTGATGATGAATTTTGATGGATTGATGAATTAAAAATTGATACAGGCAACCAAGTACAAATTACCCCTCTACCCCGCGATATTTCTCTCTTGCCCCCTAGTGAAATTGGATTAATTCTCGTCGTCGCAAAGCAACTGGCAAAGCATCAATTGCTACACGTGATAGTAGTATATGCTTGATGAAAAGGATTGGTTGAAATATTTGTTTCGATGGCGACGTGGAAAGGGAGAGTTGAGTTGGGTGTTGCTGTGTGGAAGGGTATGAAGGTTTTCCAAAAAGCGAGAATGGATTTGTGTTGTTTTGGCGTAGTGGTTTGCTAAATGAACTCGCCCTTTTTTTCACTATTCGTTGGTGGGGTACGGAACGAGCTAAACCGCTTTGATTGATTTAGCGAACAGAAAAATTATTATTTTGGAACCTTTTCTTTGAAGATTCACTCGATTCATTCATCAATTGTAGATTTTATTCATAACTATTGAAGTATGGGATATAAAAATACAGAGAAAATTCTGCAGGATTAAGAATTCACTTCCTGATTGATCCATTTATCAGGACTGGAAATTACAAGCAGTCTTGGTGAATTACGACATCTTTCATACCCAACTACCTAGGTAGGTATCTACTACTTCGTAGGGGAAGTTGGAGTGAAAAAAGTACTAGGTAAAGAAAGAGAAGATAGCATTGAGAATGAAGGTCAAGCTCCGACATTCCGTTCCCTCCTCCTCTCAGTTAGTGTAACCCGAGCGAGGATTGCCCAGATGCTCGTAGTCTTCAAGCTATCACTTCCTAGGTGTACTAGACTAGATACTAGATAGCTACTAGACACGTGAGATGAAGTGTATCAAGTACCTACGAAAGATATCAGAATGTTGAATTCATCCAAAGTGACGATGGTCACGTCGTCTCTGTTATCATCTCTACCATCATATATACATACCTAGGTAGCTAAGAAATTTCAGTATCATGATATTGACCTGCGAATTTGTGCCATAAACGATATACATATATATCAAGTAAAATTCGGGATTCTTTGGCTTTTCCCCAATAACTTTCTATCAAAATGTCGTCCTACCTATAAATAATCTCCGATCCCCAAAGTGGAAGGCGGTGGTAGAATTTCGGCCGCTTGGTGAGAAAAAAATCCCTGCATATTGAGACATTTTGGTTGTTTTATCAACCTTGAAATCTCTTGATTAAATACAAACATTTTATCCTCTTTCCCTTCTTCTACCACCCTTCCATCACCTTTACACTTTTTTCTTCCTCTCCCTTTTATCATCTTTTGTGCTACTTCGAAGCACAATACATATACAATCATGGCTGACGATCCAATGAAGGGATTGGAGCATTCCGAAGCTCATTACTTCAACAGGTGAATATATACTCTTCAATCCAATCTTTGCCGATAAGAACGGTTTATGCTAATCTTCAAAATAGTTACAACCATCATGGTATGCAAAACATTCAATAAGATACCAAAGGGAAATGCTAATCAGTATATAAAGGTATCCATGAAGAGATGTTGGTATGTAATTGACAAGCAGGAAAAAAACTGCTTCTCTCAAACTTTACCCCGCTTGCTAACCAAATAAATAGAAAGATGAAGTCCGCACTCGATCATATATGAATGCTATTGTACAAAACAAGCATCTTTTCAAGGACAAGATCGTTCTCGATGTAGGATGTGGTACCTCCATTCTCAGCATGTGTGTATTTTTCTTTCCCAGCATCTCAAAAACTCGAAAACTGATAGGATGAAAGGTTCGCTGTCAAGGCCGGTGCTAAACACGTTATCGGTGTCGATATGTCCACCATCATCGAGAAGGCCCGTGAGATTGTCGAAGTCAACGGCATGTCCGACAAGATTACATTACTCCAGGGAAAGATGGAGGAGGTTGTACTTCCATACCCAAAAGTTGATATCATCATCTCTGAATGGATGGGCTACTTCTTGCTCTATGAATCCATGTTGGATACCGTTCTCTACGCTAGAGACAAGTACCTTGCGCCAAATGGTTTGATCTTCCCAGACAAGGCTACCATTTTCATGGCTGGTATTGAGGATGGAGAATATAAGGATGAGAAGATTGGATGTAAGTTTTCTGGAGATTTTCACATGGCCAATATTTTCTCCAATGTTCGCATACTAACGTATAAAAGTCTGGGACAACGTTTATGGTTTCGATTATTCTCCTCTCAAGGCTACCGCTCTCACTGAACCTCTCGTTGATACCGTCGAGATCAAGGCTGTCGTTACCGACCCCACCGCAGTCCTCACCCTCGATCTCTACACATGCACCAAGGAAGATCTCGCTTTCTCCTCTCCTTTCAAGCTTGATGTTCGTCGCAATGATTTCGTCCACGCTCTTATTGCATGGTTCGATATCGATTTCACTGCCTGCCACAAACCTATTAGATTCAGCACTGGTCCTCACACTAAATACACTCACTGGAAACAAACTGTTTTCTATTTGAGAGAGGTCTTGACTGTTGAGCAAGGAGAGCAAATTGTTGGACGATTGGACAACAAGCCAAATGAGAAGAACCCAAGAGATTTGGATGTTAAGATTCAATATAAGTTGGAGACTACAGATCCATTAAGACAAGCTGAAGGAGGTGCTGAATATAAGATGTGCTAGAGAGCTCTCCAAAAATCATAAGTGATGAAGGAGGAAAGAGACTTTCGCGGCTGAGAGCGCAGTCTCTTTGAGGGAATTTAATTCTCTCATTTGTCAATCAAGAGATGATTTGATATTTCTATGAATGAACTGAACTGGGTATTTCTTTTGGCGTCAAAGATGGACCCATTCAAGATGAATAAATGGCTGGTTGGATGGGAATAACGAGATCTAAGATATGGGCTCAAGATCTTGAGAAGCATAGCATTGCATTGTAGCGCAAAATAGCCAGCGAGCTACGCAGTTGATAATATCTAAATGCAAATAAAAGCCATGAAAGACAGACCTTTTCCTCTAACGTTTGTGATGTGAATGTAGTGATAGCGGTGTGCGCTTTATCCACAGGTGTAGCAAAGGGATTTTGTTCTACTCCTGTTCTCAGACATAGAATGTTCTATTCATATAATGGATATCTATAAGCGATCTACTTCTGCCTTTTTACACTACTGGTTCCGGAAGAGAATTCGAAGAAGCAAAAACAAAAGCAGGAACAAAAACCAAAATACTCAAGTCTTGTCCCCCCAAAAAGTACGAGATTAATGGGCAGGTGAACGAACATTTTTCTCTTCGACCACCCCTCCTCCAATTCATCCAATCGTGTCTCTTTTCCCCGATTCCAATTATTCCTCACGCACTGCAACACAAAAAGTGAACTCCAAAATCGAGCCTGAACCTCTGCACCCTGTTCCTTTCCCATGTTATTCCTCAATCCTGTGTCTCTATTCTCTATCAATATTTCCCTATCCTTCATATATTCGGTTAATATGCCCGGTACATCCTCCCTCACCCAACTCAAACAACACCCCCCCAAACCTCCGCAATCCGCGCGCTCAGCGCACCCTGGACCTTCTTATTGCCTACCAGCGCGCCGATCTCATTTGACACCATTTCTCTCTTCCTTTTCTTACTCGCTTCTTCGGGATCGAGGAGGAGCGCAGGGCCTTTTCCTTTTCCTTTGGTTTTTGATTTCGAGGCATCGCTGACTGGGGCTCCGACTCCTTCATCGGTATCGAGATTTTCAAAAGCTTCCAGGAATGCTCGGGGGGTCGCCCATCGCTTCTGTATCTCGATTGCTTTACTGGCTGTGACACCCCTGGTTCGCATGAGCATTTTGAGAAAAATATCTTTCAGAGTTAGGTTTTGAGATTTGCTGGATAGAGCGTCAAAGGCGTCGAATGTGATGTTGTATTCTCGATTTGGTTCTGTTTTCCGGAGATGTTGCATCAAGGGAGTGTAGTTTTTGACGGATAGTACTTTTGTAGGAATGATATAGAGGGCATTTTCCTCGTATTGTTTCTTGAGCAGTTTGGTCATGCGCTCGATGTAGTTGAGACTTTCATTCAGATCGAGTGTTTGCTTCACGTGTATACCATCTTGAACCATCATTTTGGCAATGGACGTTGTGATTCCATCGCCCCACTTATCCAAGATATCTGCGTCGATTTTCTTGTGTTCGACGAGGTATTTGACGTTTGTGATACTAGATCGTTTGAGACGAAATTTCTGCTCCTCGTATCGACCATCTTTTATAGATCCGATGAGATCGTCGAGTCGTTTGCGCTCCATAATGTAGTCTAGCATGATGAGGTTAGATGCACCGAGATTGAGCCATTTGGCTTTGTCTTCGCGGACGCGTGCTACCCAGAGGAAATCGCCGAGGGGGAGTGCACGAACGGAATGAGGAACACCCATACTGGTGAGTTGGTTGGGAATTCCATCTCGGTCTTTTTTGCTGGCGACTTCGCGGTTGTCGAGGATGAGTTCAACGGTGAAGGTGCCGGGACGCAAGATGATGGGTTCGAAGGTTGGGATGCTCGTGGTTTCTCCATTGGGTATGTCGGGAATATTGGGGTTTGATTGGGATGATGGACGGGATGGAGAATTGATTTCTTCCAGTTCGGAATCGGAGTCGTTGTCTTGGTTGCTTGAAGCTGTTTTGGATGGACCTGCTACGACAGGTTGGAAGTCATGTGCTCTTCCCAATGTAGGATCACCGCTAGCTTTGATGGTATCGGCAAGATCCCATCCCTCATCCGTAAGATAATATCTGCTTGCTGGATTCTTCTTCGTATACACAAAATCCTTGTTGATCAATGTCTTCATAGAATTCCATGCCGTAAAAAATTCACTAGGTCTTGTCTGTGTGAAAGAAGTATCACAAAAAGGTTCTGCTAAAGCAATGATCTCCTCTTTAGTGATTCCTATTCTGCTATTTCGTGGTTGAGTTCCCAAAGCTAACATGATAGCATAAGCACCCGATCTCAATTTCGGAACATAGGGTTTAGGCTTCCTCGCTTTCTTTGGTGAAGGCGAAGGCGTCACAGATTCTCCCCCATCATCAACGGCTACTGATTTTCTTTTTTTGCCCCTCGGCTTTTTAGGCATAGGGATACCCATCTCATCGCAATATTTTTCAAGACTATCAGTCAGTCTTTTTGCGAGGCCCTCTCCAAGTCCGTTCAAGCATACTGCTTCACTAGGATGATCAAATCGCATAGGACATGCTTTCATTGAATCACGAGCTTTCTTGACGGTCGGAAGAGATTTGTATCCCCGTTCTTGTGCTTCGACAACCCATTCTTCAAGCCATTTGAGTAAGAGTGGATTCCCGCATTCAATTGCAGGAGGCATTCTGTATGCCTGGTTGATTACTGCAAGTGGAAGTACAAGGCAAAATTGGAAAATGTGAAGGCAAAAAACAAGTTGTAGGAACAGGTTTGTGGCAATTGCTTAATGAAGGAATCCTAGATTTCTATGCAAGAAATCGGGATTTGCGATGTAGGTCCGTAGATTTATTGTTATTGCATTGAATAGATGGTAAAATAGCGACAGCAGTAATGAACGAAAGAAAGAGTTCCGAACAAAATCAAAGATGTTCAGTCGACGCGACAACGGAAACAATCACGGCCGATTGCGCGCGGTCACATGACATCTGCTATGCTCTTTTGGTTACTTCATGTGCAGAGGGTTATGAAAGTGACTGAGAAGTGCAACCTTGTCGGTATATGATTACTAAGCAATCGAAAATGCACTACGCCTGGTGACTTCTTGTGTATTAATTTTGAACTCTCGTCAACGACTTGATCAGGTATTTATGGGTCGTCAGTTCCTTCTGCCGAAAACCTTCTACTTCGATATACTTACTTGCTTTACTTTCCCCGTCTTCTTTACTTGGAGTTGAACATGCGGAGAGGCGTTGACCTAAATGTATGAAAGATCACGAAGCTAAGTCGTCTTCTTGAAGTACGCAAAGAACTTACAATGTCCCGCGCGACCCCCCCTTCCAAGCCACAGGCTCCAGTTGCTTACAAGCTCATTGAGAGCTAAAACATCAATCCGGATTGTCTACTCATCGTATTCATAAATGGTCTTGGTTTATCAACTGTATCATGAACTCCCACAGTTGCTCTTCTTCAATAATCCACTAGTTCTGTAAAGCTAAGAACTTTGACATATGATCGCCACGGTCAAGGTGCAACTATCTCCCAAGATTCAGTCGATAAAATACCAGGAAAAGGCCTTGGATATGGTTACGATTTGAACGATGCAGTTAACGATCTTCACGAGCTGATCCAATTCACTGTCCCGACAAACTTCAAGCTTGTCCTAGTTGCGGTTGGTATTTTTGTTCATATCGCTCGAATATACGCTCACAAACACTCAGCCACTGTGGGAGGTCTCTCATTCTTGGATCCAAACATCGGCAACGCTGAAGGTACGGGTCTTTTGCCAAATTCTCATACTCCTGACTTTAAAGAAAGCGATGTGGCAGGAGATGATGTACGCTGGAGCAATACATCGAAGCGTACGCTACGTTAGAACAAATACTCAACACAGATGTTAATAGCTTTGAAGGTTTGAGTAGAAGAATGTCTTGCAACTTCTACTCAACCCTTCCTCTCCCAGACTCCAAGGATTGAACGGCAGAGGGGCATGTTTGAAGGTTGTTGGACGTGACCCTGAACCTTTCGGGAAAGAAATGTGGAGGACTTTAGAGATTCCCAAAAGTGTCAACAGGAAGTATACTCGACCGTAAGTTTTTCCATTCCTATAGGGATGATGCAATGTTTTAACAGTTTCGCAGTGCATGGCAAAAATCAATGAAGCATTATTTCATCTCACTGATGCTGACATTTCAACGAATAAAGTCCTTGCTGCTCCTAATTGTGGTCATTTCATTCAGAGGGATAATCCTCTGTTGTTACGCAATTGGAGGATCTGCCTTCAGGAATTCAGATTCGAACTTGTCGTTCCCAGCAAAATAAAATAGGAGCAGAATTCAATGTATAGTCATAGATACCAGATTACGAAGAAATCTTAGTAGTCCTCGAAGAGAATAGTTCGGATAGCCGGAAAAGGATTTGGAAAAAATCGTGATCAGTCTGTTCAATAGCTCAACTCATTTGAGACTATTGAGCATAGGCTGAATCGTCAGAGTTTTTGGACTGCATACATTTTGGATTTCATAACAAAAGCTTCAGAAAAAGAATTCATATGCAAGATCGATTTTTTGGGGGGGGAAGAAAAACGTGACGTTTTGAGTACACCCAGTCCAAAGGATTTACCTTGTTGAGTATTCAAAAAATTTCTGTTGGAACTACATTGGAATTTCCTGAGCTATTGCACTGATCATGGTCTCTCCCGTGTATTCGTTATTATCCACTCACAGATCTCGGAAGCGAATTTGAATACTGTTGTTGCATATCTGGAAGTCCTGTCAAACCTGAAACCCAAGCCGCATCCCTGCAAATACTATACTACCCGAGGAACTAATGGCCAGGGAAAGAACCGGGCTTCATATTTTTCGAAGCTATGGTTAGCTCATTCCATCATCTGCCAATTGGAGCCAAGGAGAAGATTTTTTTTTTGGATTTGTTGCACGTCTATAATTCCAATGCACAGGCCTTATCCTAGCAAGCGCTCTCTTTAGGTCTTCTAGTGGAAGGTTTCTAGATAATTTGTTTCTTTTGTCCTGTTCACTGGTAGTGGCCCAGTGTGTATTCACTTCAATTGTTGGAAATGCTGTTCGGGGTATTAGTCATGACAATAGAAAGGCTATGAGTGCTGACCTTGTTGCGTTCATTCCCACTCATTTCCCTGATTCTCGCATTTATTGTTCGAGGAGTCTCGCATTTTTCAATTCGCATCTTTCAATTCAAGCCCTTCTTCCCCCCTTCTCGCCAAAAGCTGTGTTTCTCTATCTCTCCTAGAACTATGGTTACTACAAGTAAATTCATGAGTGCGCAGTATCTGTTACCTTGAAACAGTTTAGTAAACTTTCTAGTCTGAGGTCATGCTGGGCCAGCTCTTGCACTTTGAACTACTCGTACCTTATTCATCAGTCATTCTCATAGAAATGAAATTTTGCCTATCTGGTAGCTTCAACAGGATTAATCCTAACAAGTCACACGTCGAGAAATATTAGTAGTATACCATGATTACCAAGTTTTAGAAATTGACTAGCGAAACCTCTCCTCCAAGAATTGCTCATTCTTAGCTCCGATAATTGGAACTGGCTCTGATCACTTTCAAATCACAGTCACTGGTCTCTTATAATATAAATCATTTGGACATCTTGACACTTTGAATTATACACCTCATCCCGACAAGTCTATAAGTATCATTCTGGAGTTCACAAGTCATGGTTCAGGCGCTAGAATTAAACCTTTTATTTACCCTGATAATTGGAACTATTTTAGAAACACGCATCATTTTGGGTTCTCAAGAACGATGTGTTGCACATCTAACGATACTAAGCTCAAATTCTCATCCTTACTAGCGGTATATATAACACCCAGCATTTAAAGAGAGTCACAATATAACTCATGAATTCTGGTATCACACATTGAAACGCGCGTTTTCTTAGCACCAATACAAAGAAGCTCACTTTTTAGTGTTATCCAGTTAGAACAATCAAAAGGACTTCTGTTGCATATCTACATCACCAATATACATGGGGTATCATAACAAGAATACTAGAAGTTTTACGTACATCGAAGAGTCGCTGCATACACAATTGCCGGTAAAAGTTGAAAGAATACTTCATTACTTTGGCTGGGGTGACTAGAACTGGTGTTGATCACAGTTTCCGTGATACTAGATTCGTACTCATAGAAACAATGCTTTGAAACCTTTAGGCTCTTGAAACCTGCTTCGCAGCGTCTTGCTATATCATCAATTGTTCTCTCTTTCATCTCAGAACTTCTAGACCGTGAATGCTGACTAGCTGGCGTGAAGTCTAATTTCTGACACTTCGCTTAGTATCCTGGCAGTGTGTCGTAGATTGATGCCCTAGTGAAAAATCTAATTCGTTTAATAGCAGCCATTTCATTCTAGATTAGGTTGTCTCATTCTAATGAACCTTCTATAGGAATACCCTTTGCTTCTTTATGCCTCCTGCGTAGTAATCCTGTACACAGTATTGATCAATAATCCTGGAAATTTGTTTCAGAATCATGATTTTATCTTAAACAGGTTCAAAAGCTACACAAAGTCCTCTCTCTAACCCCTCAAAATTGACTCATCCAAATCTCTCATTTCCCTCCCGTTGCAGATTCACACGCCCTGATAGACAAGTATCATCGCCACCAGTGCATCATGATCAGATCTCAGAATACCTTAAACTCAAACCACAAATCCACTACAAACCCCGACTTTTCACATCCCCCCTTTATAATCTTCTGAAACTATCTTGTTGCACATCTACAAGTTCCACGCACAGGCCTTATCCCTGCAAGCGTACGACTAATACATAGCTTCACGGCCAGACTATAATTCTAATCAGTCGATCAATTTTCGTAAATGGACCAATCAAAATTTTCAGAACAGTTTTGTTGCAGGTCTATAAATGATCACTACAAGAGTCATTCCATCAAGTGTAAACGTAACACAGTAATTCGCTTCTAAGCTATAAGTCTTGGCGCAAGACCAGCGCGGCTTTTCGTTCTAGTTCGCGCTCGATAATCAGAAAGATCTACCACACGAAGCCCTGGCATAATAACTGTAGGAATTATAAAAATCTTCTGATCTTCATCCTGCAAGTCACATCACTCAATTTATGAAGTCCGATAGTAACGGGGTACTACTACTTTTACAGTGTTAAATATAGGCTTTAACTTATGTGAAGTACCACAACGTCGCGATTTTAGATCAAACAAGATCTACTTAAATCCAAAGTTTAAGATTCTTCCAAGCACACTTCTCGAAATACTTTTGTTGCACATCTAAACATAGAAATTGCAAGGTCAACCCCGACAAGCGTGTAAGTAGTACTTCATAACCCATAAATCACTGCAGAAATCTTAACTCGGAACGGATATATAGCGAAATAGTTCCCCGGATCTAATAATTAGAAGTATAGATTCATCCACGAGTTAAATTTTACATCTTAGACTTCTAGATATCTTTAGTTCATACTTGAAACTTTACATCGCAGGTATTTCGTGTAATTCTAAAGAGCCCGTGTGGATAATATACATATATTTTTAATCCCGAGAGGACAGTAAATCGTCATCATCATTGCTGACTCTAGAACCTTGAATCTTTATTGTCTATGCATATTGCCTCGTACACATACTCTTCCAATCTCGTCTCGCACTCCTATACTCAAAGTTCGTGATGGGACTTACTCAGAGATTCTCACTGCCGTATAGCTGCCTGAATCTGAATATTCTGGGCTAGATCTGAATTCTTAGCTCACGATGCTGTCATGTTTGCCTGAGGTCTTTGAAGGATATAGAGAGGTAGAATTTCGTAGGTGTGGCAAGGGCTATGAAGATTCAAATGGGACAATACTTGTGCAGAAATTGGAATCAATAGAGTAATCATACTTCGAAATCATAGAGGGTCAAGAACTCCAGACCGTAGTATCATCATACACCTACATGCATCATCATATCGATACTTGCATACTCATGAACAGATAAGATTACCAAGTTCACCGATATCTCAACAAATAACATACTAATCAACAGCGATATTAACTAGTGTATCGCGCACTAGGTAATGGAGTAAGCATTGTACGCGAGGGGATATCGAAAACAATCAGCCTCCCTTAAATCCCCTATATCATACATCATATTGTATTCTGCCTATGATCAACTGTAAATATTGCCCTAGAAAACTGCCACTCACTCGCGCATTCGGTATACAATCTTGCCACTTAATGTCAATATTTCCAGAGAAGCAGTTTTAGACCGGCATGTTTTAATTGCTTT
Organism: Botrytis tulipae; assembly: GCA_004786125.1. Lineage (NCBI taxonomy): Eukaryota > Fungi > Ascomycota > Leotiomycetes > Helotiales > Sclerotiniaceae > Botrytis > Botrytis tulipae. The sequence continues at coordinate 436,676 of PQXH01000004.1, forward strand.
CGTATGTCGGTCACTTCGTTGTTGTAAAGAAAAGTCATCTAAAGTTGATGCCGTAGATCGTCGCTCGCGAGAACTGACCTGTCGAATATGGTTCGAAAAGGATGGATATAATATCGGCCCTGGCACACCATCAGCTATGCGCCAAGGAAACCGCAAACGTTCTCGAGATCGAAAGGTTCTTCTAATCGCTGCGAAGCAAAGTCCTACCACTTTGTCTCAAAATCCATCTCATCCTAACATTCAAGCAAAGTCGTACCATTCACGTCCACTTCACTTTCCCTTTCTACATCAGGCTCCACTTTCAAATTGATCTCATCAAGTCGGCGCTATTATTTGAACCCCCATTCTACTCTTTCATCCAGCCAAACCCAACAACGCAACGATGATAAGTAACAACAAGTTGATGATGGCCAATAAGCAAAGTCGAACCGTATGCTACCTTCGTAATCTGCGTAAAGGACAGCCTTTTGAGCTTCCAATTTTGGCGTCAATCATTTTGGATAAGAGAAACCGAAGAGGACATGTTCCGCTTGCAGATGCTGATTGAGGGGCCGGAGGGATCGCAAAAAATGTTGAAGTGATGGATTCACAATCTGTATCCTTGCATTTTTCCCCGTCGCCTTTCTCTTTCCTGCTCTTCTTTTTGGCACCCGAACGGCGACGAATACGACTATTTGCACGGCGATGCCTCTCCATGAGGTTGAATGCATGGCGAGGATACTACTCTACGTTGAATTCTAGGCTTTGAATGAGAAAATATGTTGATACATTCCACTCATGTATACTTCATGCCGGGCATTGTTAGTGACAAAAGGGTAATCTATGAGCAGAATTATTTTTAGCCTTAGTTCGCCTACGAGTCAGGTATCTTAATATCATGTATGATATATTGGGGGTATATCAAGACATATAGAAGACAAGAATGATCACATTTGTTTTTAGTTAATCAGATAATGGGTAATGTAGCAGCGATTAACCAATCATTCACCACTCATCATGCATATCATCTTTGAAAGTATCAGATACTCGGAGAGATTTTGTCTCATCAAAAGTCATGCTGTCAATCGAGCATTGCATCCTCGAGGCTTGTTTGCATGACATCGGAGACTAAAGAATGAATGGTTGACGATATAGCAACTAACCGGCTCACGTTTCACGGCACAAAGCATGAAATTCAACGAAAGACACGACGATATGTGGATGGTGGCGTATTCCAGGGGCTATGAACCCATCCTGAGCGAGCCCCAATGAAGACTAGCTCTGCAGTCATGCAATCAAGGTACGAACATGGGATGATTCGATATTATGGTGATATGGTCCACTCGGACTCTAGTTGTATGATACTACTGCAGTTGGACGGATAGCTGACAGCTTGAGCTGCGGGAGGCAGTGAAAGGCTACGAGTCACGATAGCAGGAAATTCGTGCTACTCTAATATCGAGATTAAAGCTCACAGAAACAGGTTCCGTGTTAGCTTGAAGGATACTTATCCTGTTAAGCGAACCACCCTTGACAATTCATGTGCTTACTCTATCCTCGGTATCCAGAACCAAGGTTGGACCACACTCTCTGGTTGATCGTACGGCGATATGATAGACACATCAATGCATGCTGTTGAAGAATGCTTCAAGGAAAACTTTCCACTGGAGAGCATACGAGTACAAGTGAAGTATTTATGCAATGAAAAAAGTATCTGAAGATAAAAGTGAAGGTGTCAACGATATCAAAGTAGTTGGAATGATATTGGAGAATCTTGGAAATACATGAGAAGTCATGAGGAACTTACGAGTAAACTTCGCTTCACTTAACCCCGCCACAAATTGATAAAGCCACTCCCACTGAAATCTAAGGTTGCCCGCAAAGTGGCTCGAGAATGGAAGACGTCACAACATCCAAGCTTCATTTTGAGCTTCCAAGAGCTGCTGTGCGATCATTCGTGGTAACGCCTTTATTGAATTGTACCACAACCAACAAGGCAACACATCTGCAGTTATCCTCACCGACTTCTTAAATTCTTCACTTACCTCAAGGTGTTGATTCACTCGCTAATATGGTTCTTGAAAACTTCTCATCTAAAGAGGCAAACGGATCGTTCGACTCCGTTCCTACCTCCGACAGCGATCCTTATGCGTCTTCGGAACAAGGCCAAGGCCAAGCTGCCGGTGTTCAAACATACAAAATCGATGGCAGTAAGATACCTCAACCACTACCGCTATTCGGTCCTCTGTTCGGCTTCAATGATGCCTTTTTAACCCAGATCATCAATGCGCGTATTCAAAACTCGAGTAAAATCACCAATCGACCACTCAGACAAGAAGAAATCGATGCCCTTGCATTTCATACCGCGAAGATAATTAGGATCAATTCATTTGCACCTGTTGCAGGTTTATCCGCGGGCATCTACAGAGCAGTCCAAACGGCTCCTACCTTTCGTTTCCCATTCTACCAACCAAACCTCGAGACTTTCAATTCAAGCGTCTTTCCCCATGCGAAAATGCCGTATATCAAAGGACCTCCTGCACTGATTGCTTGGCATGCATTCAGAGGCTTATGTTATGCTTATATAGGAACGACTGTGTCAAAGCTGCTTTTTGGAGGGTATGCAGCTAGTGTCGGGGCCGTGGGACAGATGGGCGATACGCGATTGAAGGATATTGTAAAGGCTACATCAGAAGAAGTGGCCAGACATCAAAAGAACCTACCTAGTCCTGCAGGGATTCCCAGACCCCCCATGAAGCCAGGACAAGGACAACCGCAACCCCAGACTCGAAGTACACAAGGATATGACGATGCTAGTCCGACTGGGGACTCGGAGTGGTCTGGAGAAGATAATGCACCTGGATCTGTGCAGACAGCTCCTCAGGCATTCCCACAGACGAGAGGTTGGCCACAGAGAAAACCGGTTCCTGCACAAGCCCCAGCACAAGAAGAGGAGAAACCATTTGATCTATTCGATGATGCTTCACCTACCAGTGGCCAAGGAATGGATACCGAGCCAACGACGCCCCGATCTTCTCAACAGACGGGTTCGGCATGGGATCGAATCCGTCGTGGCGAAAAACCGGCTTCCAATTCTACTACCGCTTCATCACAACCGCCAAAATCCGGATGGGCAACAGTACAAAACAATAAACCTAAAGCATCGAGTGATGGCACATCGAGTGCAGATAGCTTTGCATTTTCCAAGACCGAGGAGGAGAGAAATCTGGCTCAAATAGAAGCACAGAAAGAATTCGACGCTAGGGTTGAAAAGGAAAGGAGAGGAGGAGATTTCAGCAGTGGTGGAGATCAAAAGAGATGGTAGGGGATTGAGGAATTGTATTAGTAGCATTTTGGGTGTAATTATCGTTATTGTATGAGCGTTTAGGATGCATGGAATGGAAATGGAACTGCAATCAAGAAATAATCAAATTCACGGGTTTACTTGCCAGAGAAAGAATTGAGAAATTGGTGAAATGGAATAAGATGATATCCAAGGTTGTATGTTGATGTATCGATCGGTGTTGAGAAATTGTGTATATCTACCTAGGTAGGTATATCATCTTCTTCTTCTCTATCTTAGTTTATCATACCTATTTATGAACGTTCAGTTTACAGCACCAGGTCAGCATAACATGACAATAACATAAATCGCATCACTCTCATCCCATCCATTAAAATCTCTATCAAATTCATTTCAAATATAGGTACCTAGATTTATATTTTCAGATAACAAGTAGGTAGGTAGGTATGTATGTAGGTAAAAAGCCATCTCATCTCATTGTACACATCAGATATATTATTTCATCTCCATCTCCATCTCCATCTCCATCAACTCATTTCTCTATCTACTCTCCCCTTCCCCTTTCCTTGAACTACCTACCCATATATTAAACCCCACGGATGCAAAACCATGCAATGCCATGTCAAACCCCTATCCATTGATAAAATAAAACAAAATAAAATAAAATAAAACAGTTCTGTTCTTTTTCCTGTAAAATTAATTCCTTCCCTTCCCACCCCCTCGCTTCAAACCCGCAGAAATTTTTGTAAATTTTTGTAAACAAGCAGATTTTTCCTCCGGGGCAAGATTCTCGTGTGTGTTCGTGTGTATTTGTTCGTTATATCTTTGCTTCTTTCTTTTGTTTTTTGTTTCTTTTATGCTGATTGTGATTTTGATTGCGAGTGCGAATGTGATTGCTTTTTTGACCTCAGGAAAAGAAGAGCCTTCAGTATGCATCTATCTATCCAGATAGATAGACTGACTGAAAAGGTAAAGTGAAACCCCAATATGAGAACTCCAAACGTATATTCATCCATTACAACTCATCCACGCCCTCCTCACAGCCCATACTAATCCCGGAATCTCTCCTCAAACCTCTCAATCTCTCCTCTTCCTTCTCCCTCTCCTCCACCCTCCTGTCACAATACCCCAACGTTACATCTCCCCAAATACCCACGCCCTTATACCTCGCCAACTCCCCGTCCCACCCGCGAATCTGTTTCGCCATCGCTTCCGCATCCGTACTATTCAGATCGACTAATCTCTCCATGTACGTGCGTACGGTGAACATCACGGCGTTAGATTTCGGGAGACGGGTAAAGGTTTGTCGTTCGCGACGGATGTAGATGTCTGAGGGAGTGAGTGGGGAAGAGGGGGAGGGAGGGGCTTCGGGAATGTCTTGGAAGAGGATGGGGGTGGCTTGGATGAAAAGGTTGGAGCGTTCCATGCAGGTGCGGGGAGTGAGGTGGGTGAAGTATCTGGAGGGCGGTTAGTATGTTGGTGTTCTATGTAATATTCTGGGGAGTTGGAAAGATGGGAGATGTGGAGAGAGAAGTGGAAGGCTTACCGATTGACACTCTTTCCTAACTTTTCTTTCCAGCCTGGGACGGGTTTATGTAGTACAGCCATGCTACTCCCGATTCTCTCTTGCAATTTCCAGCCTGCGGGAAAGAGCGTGGCGGACGCCATTAGTTTCCATTCCCCGTCTTCTTCGGATGGATCTTGTAACAACAGATTGAAATCTTCCATGCAGAGACGAGCTGCTGTCTCGAGTGGGTTTTTACATTTCGGTCCAATGATAGATTTCTCTCCTGTTAACTTATTGAGGATTGTGTTGTCATCCACGAGGGAGAAATCATTCGGATATCGATCGAGGAGAAACTCAATGACCATTTCGAGGAGTTCGTATGTGGCTGGGATGGCTGGGGGTAAGACTTGCAAGACGCATGGTCCATGTGTTTCGAGGAGTGAAGCGCGGAGTTCATGTTCGGGGAGATAGGTGGAGTCGATGGTGAGCCAATTGGATTTGTCGAGACGTTTAAGACCCATTGAGGTTGGATGGGGAGAGGTGGGTTTTAGCGGTGGGAGAGCATAGGCTGGTTTCTGAGGACCGGGTTGGGTTTTGGGTGGAGTGGGGAGAGAGGTAGATGGTGTGGATGATTTGGATGAGCTACATGATAGTAGGTGGGTAATTTGGGTGAAAGGGTTATGAAGGAACTTTGTAATGTTTGATGGTGAGTCTGTAGGAGAAGTTCTCTTATGACTTCCATTCTGAGGACGTTGTGTATGAGTCTTTCGTTGAGAGCTGAGAATATATAGAATGCATGCCGTAGCAAAGAAGATGAGAGACTCCACAACCAACATATTGCTTCCGTTCTGTGTTCCGAAGGCTAATGATGATGATAAAGATTTGAAGTCCGGGTATGGTATACTATCTCGTGAAGATGAAGCCGAAGATGAATTGAGAGAGGAAGTATGAGACTGTGTTCCCTCTGAAACCATTGGAAAGTCTGTATTTATATTCCCCACAACACCTTCCTCCTTCTTTGCATGCACCAAAGAGATTCCGGAAATTCCCAACGATGGTCCAGACCGACTCATCGAAGTCCGGGCAGGCATTCCCGATAACCCATGCGCAAGTGGCGTTTGCACCTGCATACCCGAAGAATATTTGATTGATAGATTTGACAAGGTGCCGATTCCGAGCCGTTGCATATGTATGTACTGTAGACACTTAAAAAGTAAAGATCTTGTTATTTTTTAGAATAGGGAAAAGTAAATATATAGCAGGGAAGGGAGGGCAGGCAGAAATATATCAAAAAACTTTGTCGAATAGATTAAAAGATGAATAAAATCTCTTTCCTGCTACCTAAGGAAAGGGATTGGTTTGTATGGTAAAACGTAGGTTGTATTGCTACGTATATGTGAACGTGTGTAAGTGAGAGAACGGGAAGGTGAGTGATGAATAATAATATTGAGATAAAGATGCTGTGAAAGTCGTGTAGATGTTTGTATGGACTGGTGTGACTTCAGGCTGCAAAATCTGCAACAAGAGTAGGACGACAGGTAGATTCAAGGAACAAGATAGGAGAGATGGAGGGAATGTTGAAAAAGAAAGAAAAAATACAAGTACAAATGGTGACAAGTGGTAGAAATCAGTCCCAGCTACACGGGGTTGGGAAGGCTCTTTAATATGTATGATAGAACCAATCCGGTCATGTCATATCAATTATGCCATTATGGAGGATTGGAGAAACAGAGAGAGAGTTAGAATTTTCCTGGGCTCAAGGACTCAAGGGCTCAAGCTCAGCCATGATTGTTCATCAATCCATCTTCTTGGGTAATGAGAATAAGAAGCTACAACCTAGATGCATGGCCGTGGCTGTGATTAATTGCATCTTGATTCTTGATAGATCGGTTTGTTCATGGTCCACTCGGTCCGGGTCATAGCTATTGCGTGTGTAGTATTAGAATTACGAGGGTGGACATGGGGAATCATCAAACCGGAATCCCTTGATTAGAAGTGTGGGAAAGGCTAGGAATGATGAGCAAAAAGTTTGACATGAAAACGATCCAAGTCGATCTTTATTTATTCAAGACAGGTATGACCTTGACACAGATTGTGATATTGTGGCAACTCGGCTTATAGTACGACACGCGGTAGCCGTGTAACGTAAGTGGAAAGGGGGGGGGAAGGTCATCCGAGAACTCACACCTGGGCCGAAATGGGTAATGGGTGGAAAGTTTATCGGAGTCGGATGGATAGAATAGCTCGAGTGAGGTAAGTGCGACAGATGGCTCGTATGTACGGGATGGGGAGAAAGAAATGTCACGACAGGCTCACAAGCAAGATGAGACGGTTGGATTCTCAACATCCAGTCGTTTGAATGTGTTTAGTGATCTTGGTGATCATTCAGATGGTCATGGATCATGGAATGAAAGCCGGTAAGGTGGGAGGTGAGGGTGTGTGTGTCCTTTGCAGTGGACTCGACGGTTTTGTATCGGAATATGTAGCTTTGGCTTTCCGAGTGGATACTTTTCATTCACAACAGGACCAGGACCGTGGCAGACTGGCAGACTGGCAGGTAATGAAAAATATGGGGAAACTTGGTGGGTGTTAAGCTTACCTAGTATACGTAGTTATTCTTAGAAGTAGATTCTACCTCCTCTCCTTGGTACTACGATAGAGAGAGTAGTAATAGTAGCAATAGTGGAGTTGGAAAGTTGGAAGTTGGAAATACGAACCACGCAAACCATACAATCCACACGAATTAGAACGTCTGGTGTCGCGTGCGTTTTATTCTGTGCACGATATGGCTATCACGTATCACGTCTCACCTCTCACCTCTCATAACAACACCACAACATCACAACATGGAAAAGTTGATATGGTCAACTAACCCATTACCTCATTAGTGAGGATTTCGTACAGAAAGTAAGGTAAGGTACGTGATGAAATTTAATATATTCAAGGGACAACTCGTATCACGATTGGCTCACATAACATCGGAAATCGGAGAGATCTTGAGAATCTTTCTTGGATGCTGGGAAACTATTGGAAGTTGGGGCGGAGTTTTACTCCCAAGCCATACCAGGATCTATTTTTTGAAGTTGACCGCGAAGACCGCGGGGGAATAATTATTGCGAAGAATCAATGGAATGCTCTTGTGGTGAATGATGATTAATAGATCTACATATACCTGGGTGATGGATAAATTGAACTTGCGTCAAAGAGAACGACCAAAGTCACCAAAACACCAAGCATATGAGGGAGCTTGAGGCAAAAGTTTGTTCGTTTGGTGGTCGTAGGTTTCATCGGATCTATTGGATCCATGACATTCATTGAATTCATGACTCTGTGCTGTGAACCGGTGAGATATCTATCATGTATGAGATACAATATTCGCAATCTGATACGATAAGGTTCTGATCTCGCCACGAGGACTCCATTCATATACATAACGTTAGTGTGAGTACTAGGGACGATGTGATATAAATTGAATATACGAGAGACTTCATTGCTTATTCCAAGTATCTAAAGTATTTGGTATTGGATTGCTATTGGTATTGGTGAGATGATGGAATCTAGATGGCAAAGCGGACGGAGATGCATTCACGTATCTAGATCCCAAAAAGGTTATCTCTATCTATCAATCCACAATATGCAGCCACCGACAGCTTACCTTTACCTACCTACCTACCATATGAAAATCCTCCATGAATCGAGTAAAGATGTCCCGTTTGACTCAAAGCCATTAACAACTCTCCAACGTCTACATGCAGTGAAACCAAAAACAAAACAAAAGACAAAAACGTTTTTCAAAGCCTTTTCATCACTCGTATCACATTGTACACATAGCCAAAAAAAACAAACAAAATGTCTCTCAATCCCAACATCAAAAATATGGTTCCCTCAAATTATTCTTCGCGGCAACAGCGGAAAATCATGAAACTTGGACAATTTTTGCGGCTGAACTCTTCCAACCTTCTTTTCATTCTAAAAGTTATCATGTCGAACCTAAGTTACCTAACCTTTCCACCCGTGGACCTCTCAACTCTAATCTCGAAACGGATATCGCGCGCTTTTCCAAAATTCCACACAAAGGCCATGGCGCATTTGGCGTGAGGTGCGACTTTCCAATGATCTTGGCGATGCTGGCTTTATTGGCAATTTCTGGTGGAGGGGTGCTCTCCAGACTTTTTCATTCCTGAATCGTTACACCACAGCTGTATGAAATACCACCTACACCTACACACCTGCTCCGTACACAGACTGCACTGGCAATAAATACACATCTGCATGCGACAAAATCCACGGTACGCTGATCCGGGTCCAGGAAATCGTTTCGTTTTCCAAGGGTGGGGATTTGGGGGGAGGGGGACTCCTTGTCCGCGTTGACCCATTCAGGGTTGGCATAATGTCATGGCCGTACATATTGCCAATTGCAGCTACGGCAATTACTACCTCTGGCCTGCACGTCACGTAATCCGGTAACCATGCTTCGTACGCAGATACCTGGATACTGGATACGGTACTCCGTTTATCGTGTACACAGCGCGATTCTCCACAATCGGCCAAATGCAGACGTCTGGGATACCTGGCAGACAGCCCCGGCAGACAGAGGTGCATAAAAGTCAATGCGGTTTCATGCAAGAAATTTCATGGTTGGTGGGTGAGTGAGCGAGGGAGGGAATGCCGGTTGGTTGGATCCTGTCATAATGCTGGTGCGAATCACATACAGTGCGCTGTGATGTGTAAATGCTTGCAATGGAATGCAAACGGGTGGATATATGGTTCGATAGTTGCACAGGTTCTGGATGAATATCCTAGTATGTGGCTTTTGGGGAATAAAGAATAGTGACGTTAGACATCAAGGGAAGGGTGCGAGAGAATCTAGATCTTGATTGTGATGTTGAATTTGGGAGGGAGAATGAGGGGGTGAGGTTTTGGGTGTGCTCCGGTGGTGGGTAAGATGTTGTAAAGATGAGAATTTGTCACTTCATACTCCTGTTCTAGAATGAGAACTCGCGTTTGTAACGTTTAGTGTGCGTTTGTGGATAGTTGCATATGTCATTTAACGGTTGAGCCGGTATTGGCTCCTCGTGCTCTGCTGAGCGTAATATGCATTTCGACTTACCACACACAACAACAAGGTGGAGTGGAGTATGATATATGTGTTTACAATCTACGGTCTGCGGAACTCGTCGCCGACACCCTCTGCCAATGAACAAGGCTTAGAAAATCCCGAACATGGTCAACATCGCCACGATAACCACGATGATGACACGATGATGAAGCTGAGTAACCTGGAACAACATCAAAAAAATCCCGACAAGTCAACCTTTCCTTGCACAAACAAAATACTCCGGAAATAACATAACAAGGCGAATATTTACGTGGATGCCGCCGAAGCCACATTTTCGATTTGTACTGCTGGCTCAGGCTGCGTTTGACCAAAGTTCAAATCTAGAGCTATCATATTTCGCACCGAGGTTTGAAGCCACCATGGCCATCCTCGAATTGTGCCTAATATGCTCATATCCTTGGGTAAGATGATTTGGCCACTTCTTCCCGCCAATACTTGATCAACAACAGCATTAGAAATGGTTTCGGGTTGGAGATATGGATCTTTGAAGCTGGCTTGCGTGATAACATCCTCGGCCAATGGCGTCCGAACCCATCCTGGATTGACAACACTATTTCCTTTGTGAGTATGAAATGCTGTTGGTAATTTCGGGTGGATGGAAAGTTGAGGACTTACGTGGTTCGAACATTAGGTGCGTTGTATAGAGCTTTCAATTCTGATGCAAGTCCTTCATGAAACGCGAGAGCACTGGCTTTCGAACAAGAATAATCTACATTGGCAGCGTGCACCAAGTAGCTTGCTAAAGAGGCAATTGTCACTACGTGACCATGATTCTTCTTGATCATCGCCGGGACGAATTCTCTGGCCATAAAGAAATGGGATATTGTATTAACCTCAAATGTCTTTCGGGTTTGTGCTTCACTGCCTTCTAAAATGGGCATGAGAGTGCCAATTCCCGCATTATTAATGAGCACAGTAGGGTCTCCATGACTTTTCCTTATTTCGGAAGCTGCAGAGGCAATTTGTGATGGTGATGTTATATCAACTCGATAGTAGAAGACATTTGATGCTTTAATTTTGTTAATCACTGTTGTAAATCATGTGTTTCTGGGGGTAGAAAAACTCACCAAATGGCATCTTTGGAGGGTTCACATCCATCACCACAACCTTGACACCTTTAGATGAGAACTCTCTTGCCATTGATTCTCCTATCCCACTCGAACCACCCGTAATCAAGACAACCTCTTGACTCTTAATAAACTTCGCATTGCTTTTCCAATTATTCAACACAAGCTGAGATAACTTATTGTTGATACCGCGAACAATACCCAAAGCGAGAAGGACCTTCAATGCTCGAATGAAGGCGGTAGAATAAATATATGGCTGGATCTTGGTCGGTATAATAGATCGCAATTTATCTGGGCAGTACTGAAGTGCTACAAGCAAAAGACCTGTGAGTTTGGGGTCAAAAGGGGCACCTAAAATTGCTGACATTTTGGGTTTCCCTGCGATTTTCCAAATAGACAGTAATGATGAAGGAGCAGATGAATTAGTAGGTATGGCTGGGTGGGAAATCTAATATAGACCTGATACAAACAACAAATAGAGTGGCTCGAAGTTGCAACTAGAGTATCTTGAGAGTATTCTAATCCGATATCGACGACTTCGTAGAGATGCCGAGGTTCATTAAATTGGCAGTGGACGAGACACATACATGTGTTAGGGAATGTGGAGCGTGCGGATAATTGAGAAGTGCGTCGATCTCCGGTAGATATACCTAGATTTACCTTCCTGGGAGTTTACAGTAGATCATATACCAAATACGAATTCAGTAAATTCATAAGCATGGGGAGAAAACTCTTGGTGACGCAAATTTGGCATGGCAAGCACCAGTTCATCTCACCACGCATGGAATTGTGAAGCTGAGTGAGGTGTGTACCTACAAGCACGAAGATCACGAGACTTGCATCAGTCACGTGAATCAATGCCGATGGATCCTTCCTCTTTCCAAGTTTCCAGCTACCCCGCCCGCAACAACATATAACCCCGCCTTGTACTACCCATTTTAGGCTTTAACTACATCACTTTATTATATCCGAAGAGGAACATTACTCGGTGCACGAAGAAAATTGTCATTTATATTCAGACAATCATTCCTTATTCACTTCCAATATCGTGTCATTTATATTCAGACAATCATTCCTTATTCACTTCCAATATCAACCAAAAACAGCCCAAAGAGATTCAATATGAGTTCAAACAAACTTCCATTCGATGTAAGTTTAAGGTTTCAGGGGCAATTGTCAGATCTCTAGCTCGCAACACTAACTTCTCTCATTCTAGCTCAAAAATACATCACTTTTCCACGACAAATCTTATGTCAATGGAGATTGGGTAGAAGCTAAATCTGGCAAACGCTTCGATGTCTTAGGTCCTTATTCCTTTCTCAAACCACAATTCCTCCTCCATCTCTTCCTATCTAACCTATGAATCTTCATCAGATCCTGGAACTGGTCAAGTATGGGCCACAGTACCCGATAACGACGCATCCGATGTAGATGCAGCCGTTCAAGCTGCTCACACAGCATTTCAATCTTTCAAGAAAGTTAATCCCAGGACACGTGCTCAGTGGCTTCTGAAGTGGGATTCTTTGGTCAGAGAGAATAAAGAGGATTTGGCGAAAATTGTTACGTATGAGACGGGAAAGCCAATTGCGGAGAGTTTGGCAGAGGTTGAATATGCTTTGGGTTTTACGTGGTGGTTTGCCGGGGAGGCGGAGAGAATCTCGGGGACAATTCAGGTACGTGTCTTCTCATATCTTTTGATAGCTACTACGAAATGCTCTTTTGGGCGTGTGATACTTCATGCGTCTTCTTAGGTGATCTTGGATATTGTACAACGTCTGTTCTCGTGTTTGCAAACCACTGATTTACCCTTCTGATCAGACACCTTCAGCACCGGGTAGGAGAGTTTTCACTGTGAAGCAGCCAGTTGGTGTAGCTGCCGCACTAGTCCCGTGGAACTTCCCAATTGCGTAAGTGATTCCATCCAGAGTAATGTACAGACTAACGATCGGTAGAATGATTCTGCGAAAGGCTGGAGCAGCATTTGCGGCAGGTTGCTGTATAGTAGCAAAACCATCACCAGAAACACCACTTTCGGCGTTATCCTTGGCTTTTCTTGCCGAGCAAGCAGGATTCCCAAAAGGTGTATTTAGTGTTTTGACCACAAGTCTGGATAACACGCCTCCATTAAGTGAGGCCTTATGTCGTCATCCATTGATCAAGAAAGTTACATTCACTGGTTCTGTAAGCTTTTATTGCCCTTCTCCTGATTCCACCGAATACTGATGAGTATCAAGACAAGAGTTGGTAAACTCGTCGCAAAGTTGTGCTCCGACGGATTGAAGAAAGTTACTTTGGAACTAGGAGGCAATTGTCCTTTCTTGATATTCGATGATGCAGATTTGAACCAGGCTGCTGATGGTACGTGACCCATTTCATATTAGAGGGAGCTATAACCCGTGTCTCTGACGACTAAGATACTCAAACACCTTCGTGAATATTGTATTGACTTATCCAGCTCTCATGGCCCTCAAATGGCGACATGCTGGTCAAGTTTGTATAACGGCCAACCGCGTTTATGTGCAATCTGGTGTTTATGATTCCTTCGCTTCTCTCATCAAAGAGAAAACTTCCAAACTCAAGATCGGCCACGGAGCCAAAGAAGGAACTACAATCGGTCCTCTCACCACGCCTCGAAGTATCGACAAAGCAGAAACCCAAGTCGAAGATGCCAAGAAGCATGGTGGAAAAGTTGTACTCGGAGGAGGTAAAGTAAAGGACACTACCGGGTATTTCTTTGAGCCGACTATCATCTTGGGCGCAAAGAAGGAAATGTTGATCACGGAGGAGGAAACTTTCGCGCCAGTCTTAGCATTGTATTCTTTCGATACGGAGGATGAAGCTGTGGACGCGGCAAACAACACTAGTGTAAGTTTTGTCTGCAAGTTTCCGGTAGATGGTATGTGAGATGGCGCACTGACAAGAATACTATAGATGGGACTAGCATCCTACTTCTTTACTAAGAATATCGATCGTACATGGCGACTTCTCGAAAATCTAGAAGCCGGTATGATTGGTATGAATACTGGTATGTAGTCTCGGTCTCCCAATCCTCCATTCCTTCACATCAGAAACTTTGTGCTAAATATTCAAATGTAGGTAATTCATCAGCGGCCGAATCACCATTCGGAGGAATCAAAGAATCGGGGTATGGAAAGGAATCTGGAAAAGATGTAGCGGTTAATGAGTACCTCATTACGAAAACGGGTACGATGACTATTGATGGACATTATTAGTTCTCAATGGTCGAGTATCTGTGATGAACATCTAGGATTGTGATGGATGGAATTATGTATTTACGAGAACATATTGATGATAGCGCTGATACGAATGAACATTATGTTGCATCTTTCCTGAGGAATGATATAAAAGGCTCTCGAAAAATCATGTCTGTAAATTCTCCAGTCCAGCCTATGCATTCTGGGTTGTTGTCTTGGTAACAGTCAGGGACCAGTACCTCCTATACCATCCCGTCATTTGCCTCGTTATCAAACGACAATAAAGACCAATAAACAAAAATGAAGTCAAATCCAAAGTAATCCAGTAAAAATTTATCTCATCCCTCCCACCTATCATACTGGAACAAAGAGACACAAGTTCGATACGTGATTTCTATCCATTCCCTGTATCGGATCGACCCAGATTCGTTATTGCAGCCGCGACATGAATACAAGCACATGGTTTCTTTCGTTGATGAGATTGATAAGTTATTGGGTCTTCAGGAGGAGATGAGGGGTAGGGGGCGGAGTATTTATATCTTTTGAGTTTGTTATGCGGGTGGAGAGAGAGAGGCAACAGGGGAAGGTGAGGGGGAGTGAATCGATCTAGGAAGATGCGGTAGACCTCGATTAAATCAAAGATTGAGATAAACTAGACTGGATCATTTGAGCTGGTAAAAGAGTTAGAGAAAGCGGGATATGGAGAAACTATCCGCATTCTCTTCACTTGAATATATTGACAGAATGATGAGAGGATTTTTATAAGGTTCATTCTCGTTGTTGTGTTTGATTTATATATATGTATGTCTTTAGATCTATATCAATTTTGATTTGAGACAAGGGGAAAACGGTCATTATGTTCACGTACAAGGTTTGCGTGGTAACTACGCGTTGTTTATCTAAGCAAACTACGGAACCGGAAAGGGGGGTTGTATGGATTTGATTCGTGAATGTGTATGAAAATTCTACGAGTTTTTGTCATGGATAATCGGATGAAGATGGATGGCACGCATGCAGGTGATAAATGACAACAAATTTTGTTGATATCCTCTTATCTTTTTTCTTTCTGTTGGGGGTGGATAATTCAGCTCTTGCGTTTTTGAAATGTGTCGTATCGTTTGAGCTCGGTTGTTATTATTTGGTAGGTGTGCTTGAGTGGTTGATTCTCTTTTTCCGCCTGGTAATGATGTTTGAAGGTTCAGAGTGTGTGGCGGAGGAGGGGCTTTTATTGATATCCTATTAAATTAACAGAAGGTTTAAAGTTGAATAAATGATGGTTTTTGGTATATTTTCGCTTAGTGTGTAGTGAGCGATGGCCTCAACTCTTATAAAGCTTCTATTCGGTTTGAGAGTGGATGATTACTAATCTCTCTGGGAACATATTATCATAAGGAACGAGGGGAATCTCCCACATTTTCATTCTCCTTCTGCGTTTGGGGAATTGCAGTGAGTAAATATCAAATGACAGTGACAAATTTTCCCATAATCTTTCCATCAATCGATGACGGAGAAAACATAACGGAGAAAATAGTAATCCTAGATTTACCGCTTATTCGTCCTTCGCTTGAACGCATATTACAGTTTGGTCTACCTAGATACTACCAATCTCAGCATGCATGCCCCTTCATCCGCAGCTTTATCCGGGCTTGAGTGACTTGTGTGTTTACACAATACTGGAAAAATCCTTGGATGAAGGTGTATTTATATTGCTTTCAAGATGGAATGATGGTGGGTGAGTTGATGTATCATGTTAGTGGACAATTAGTAGAAGGTGCCGATGTTCAATGCTATAATTCTTTAAATTTCTGGCAAGCACTTATGATGAGCCATAGCATGAGCATGAGCATGGCTCCGCCGTTTATCTACGATGTATGTTGAATCTGCCCTTTAGCAAACCGGGTCATTGCAGTAATCCAAACTATCCAATCGCCTACTCCGGCAGCGTTAGAAATTCGATCCTGAGGATTCGATCCTGAGAATGATTCTCTAGAGACTAACTAGAAATTTCAGGAGCGGAGATCAAGTGAACTACATCCATATAAGTTCTACATCATCTCGCATTATACGAACCACATTGATCGGGGAATAGCGAACTTCCTAGGCATCTAGTACCATCAAAATGAAGGTTGTCTAGAATCAAGAGTCCCGCTATATTTAACGACAACGTTGAGTCAGCGGGAATTGTGAGAAACATAGCGCCGTTTTAACAGGTCTGAATATTGTGGCTAGAGCGGCGCTAGTTAGTTGGGGGTTTTAAGGCTGGAGGAGGGTCACGGTGTAGCAAGGCAACGATAAAATGTGTTGGTGATAATTTTAAGCGCGAATTTCTTCTAGAATATCTATCAGTATGAATGATCCTGAGTAATGCTGTAGACTTCACTTGAAGACGCCTGGATATATCTATTTGTTATGAGTATTCGATCTGCCAAAATTCCATGGGAATTCAATGACCTGGGGACCAACGATGAAAAGTCACGACTGTTTATGAGAACCCACTCTGTGTAATACAAACTAGAACTACGATTGTTCTGAAGTTCATTCATTATAGTATGCTAGCAAGATTCCATACTTCTTTCACAATTTCCTCGAAACTTAATCCCTAAAACCCAAATCCGCTTAGTCGTATATGCCGCAAAAAACAATCCCTGAACGAAATCCATCCATGCCAGGCCATGCTATCATCATCACCATAACTCCTTCCTCATTCTCGTCTTATCTGTGATTGTCGCACCATCACCTGATAGTATCACCACGATATTGCACAGCACCATCTACTTATGGAATAGCTTCGTACGAGCCACTGCCAGAGTTGTGTGCTTCTCTGTTCGAGAACAACCAATAGATGACCAAACCGAGAATAGGGAAGAGGAAGACGACCAAGCACCAGAGGAGTTTGTGGGAAGGAGGACGGTTGGATTTGAGGACCTCGACTGCAGATATATGGTTAGATTTATTCAATTGAAGGAATGGAATGGAATGGGGAGACATACTGAAAACGATGATATCGAGAATCAATACGATAAATCCAATAACTCCACCACCGGAACCGTATTTCCATGCATTGCCATGTCCAGCAGTCTCAATAGGTTGAGCAAATGCCAAAGCGAAGAAGAAGAATTGAAGGAGAAGGGAGAGCGTATTCTGGAACATGATTACTGATTTGATGTATGGTACTTTGTCGTCCGGTGTCGTATATTGTTTCGGTGTCGTGTGTATTGTATTCTTCGAAATGTCTTTCAAAGTTGATGAGAGTAGGGAAAATGTGGCTGCGGTGAGATTATAAGCTATTGACCGGTTTGTTTGTAAGAAGGATCGCACGGAGGTAATGGTTCGAGAATAGCGCAATTTATTGACGTCATATTGACTTTCAATTCGTTACAACCAAGGAAATCTGCTTATGCGGGGGAGGGTCAGCTGATGGAGGATTTTATTGGTGAGATTTCTTAAATGGGACGCGCGTCTATCCAATTAAATCGTCGTATTGATTGCTTACCAAATAGAGTACGTCGTGAATCATTAGATGCGAAATGCAAAAGTTTTGACGGTAAGCTGTCGAGGCTGTGTCATTGTCCAACAACTGGATATTTAACGCTGTCGATTGCTTTTGACAAGCTAGAAACACAGGGCCAAGTACTGTTCCGTATTGGCTGCAGGTCCATCTAATCCCTTTTCGCGTCCCGCTGAAGTCACGCTTGTAGCAACAACACGAACTTGAGACCTTGAGAATGTGAAGCTCTTTCCACCAAAGCCCTTGAAGCATTAACCGTCATTTCGGGTTATTGTCATCTCTGAAAGATTGACAGATTTCCATTGCGCTTAGCATCGATAGTTCTTGCCGAGAATTGCAGATCCTCTAACCTCTAAATGCTAGTAACCTCAGCCCCTAGTGAAGCAATATCGCACTAAGATTCTTGCTCGCCTGACATGGATTTATCGTGCTAGGCCCGGAAGACACGAGTAGCAAAAGTGCCTACTCTCGGACTCCTTGCAATTGTAGACTTAACATCGAATTCTCAAAGTAATGTTGAGAGGACGATTACCAACATGCCATTATATATATAAAGAGATGTAGATTTCTCAAGAATGATGGAAATGATGGTGCCTACATTTTGTCAAACTAAGCTTCGGGATCTGAGAATATATGAGTCTTCTAGACTTGAATTTTGACTACAATTTTGAAACTCTCGAAAACAACCAAGGGTCTTATGTTATATATTTCCTTTGAGATACACTTCATATGGTGAGAATGGATGCATAATGATTTGAACTTTGAGATATCGATTTATTGACAAGTCATTGTCGCCTATCGAAAATGAAGTATTTACTGTCAAAAGACATGTCTAATCATCATATAAATCTTTGCTGTCTGCCATTTCAACCAAAACCATGCGCTCTCTCTTATTTTAAGACTCGGTGGTAAAAGTATTCAAAAAACAAAAGACCGAACTATGGCAAGTTCACTTGCACGAGCCTTGAGATATCATGATGGCGATCAGTTAGCAATACTTGGATTCGCTATCCAACACAGTCGTGAGCTTTTATATATGGAGTCCATGGGCAGACGGTGAATAGTCTGTGCGTTGCATACTAGGTAGGTAGGTATGTAAAGCAAAAGCATTAATGAATCAAAATAGAATGTATCCTGGTCTTCCATGCGCTTTTTCATATCCCCCTCTCTTGATCTTCACCCGTGGACTATAAAAAACACGTCTCTCAATTGGAAGTACAGTAAGTAAGGGCCCCAGGCGACCCTGCACCCAAAAACTAGATGAAGTATCTCTCGTTAGAATCACTATTTCGTGGGCCTACAAGAATATTCCGAGTGGTCCAAAGATTGGGATAGGATAGGGAGCCGCCAGTATCAATGAGACTTCTCATCATTTGTATTCGTTGACTGTATTTGTTATTTGGCAATGAGCAAAATTCAATGGCAACAAAAGCTTGAAACTCCTTGTGGCCAAGTGAAATTTGATGTGGCCATGTGCTGGAAGCTGTGTTGATTCTGTTGATTCGCCTTTCGATAGACTCTGCATCACACGTTTCCAAGCAGTGAAGTGAAAACATCAGATGTTAACGATCTCTCAAAAATGCAACCCAGTGTTCTCTCACGCTCTGAATCGAAGAGATTATCAACTACCCACATCTCACGCTTAATCAAATCCAGCTAAACTCACATTTCCTCCTCAATAAACCACACTTCATCCATTCTTCCTATACTCATCCTCATCACTCACACCCAACTCCTCTCCTCCTCCCCACCAAATCACACCAACGGCAAATACCATGTACCCCAAATCTCACCGCCTTCTTCCCCAGATTTACCCCAGATTTACTCTTCCCCTCTTCGACCAATGGAATCACCTCTTCAAACTACCAAAAAGTTTTGTTGCACATCTCAAATTTTTGTAAAGTTTTCAACTCACACCACGCTCAATTACCTTAAAATTTTGATATTTTCCATGAACTGGGAATAAGAAGGGTTCAAAAAGTTATTTCCGGGATGGTGTTTGGAAATGTGGGAGGTGTTGGTGGTGTTGTTGAGGTTGTTGGTGTTATGTATCTCATCTCATCTTATCTTATCTTGTTTGGTTTTTGCTGTGGTTAGTACTTTTCTATTTCACTGAGATTCATCTTTTGTTTTCTGAAAGAAGCATCTTTGGCTACAGAAGATTTGTTACATATCTGGATATCTCTTGAGTTTGCGGGACATGTTTGGATATCACATACACATTTGGAAGGTTAATGTTTTCTATTGACTTGGAAGAAAGACTGTTCAAACTTCTGACAAACTATGTGTTTTTGAGAATACGGTGGCATTTTCAGGGTCTTATTTCGCAATCAGGTTCACAATTTGCCTATAAGATTGATTGCACTCGCCCTCATGCTTGGTTATAAAAGGGGAGGTGGTGTGATCTTGTCTGAGTGTCAAATGAGTTGTGATTTTGAGTGTACTCGACTTTGGAGTCCATCCTCTCGTTTTTGGAAGATTTGGTGTGCTTGAAATGTGCTATATATCTATACATCCTTGCGATTACTCCATCATCTTTTTATTCGCTGGCTGAGATTTGTCAATGAGTCGTTGACAATGATAAGATTGATTTTCCATCATGGATTCTCAATGTGCTGTTCTTTCTCGTCAGAATTCGGAGGTTATCAGATGATCTCCTGCCTTTTTTGAAGAGATATGTATTCTTTTCAAGGTGTCTTGGAGGCCATGTATTATGGAGATGCTGAACAAGTTACAGATTACTGAGACTTGCCTTGAGATATGCAGCAATGACATCGAGGTCACCAATTTCTCATATTATTTCCTCGAGGGGACCAAGTTGTCGATCGCCTATCGAAATTTGGAAAACAAGCTACCTAGTCTCGACTTGACTGGATGTTCTTCCTTTGCGAGAATGAGAAGATAGGTAGGAAAAGCAGGTGAACATAGTAGAGCCCAAGCAGATGATTCACAACATTGTCCAATTCCAGAAGATCCCGTTGAAACACGAAACATCAAATATAATTACCTCAACACAAAAGTCCATTTTTCCATAACAGCTTTTTTTGATGAGAAAGGCGAATGAACAGGAAGATCAATATACATTCTTCTTCTATTGCACAATAGACGGCAACGGATAAAAGCGAAAGCTCTATTGTAATTGACTTATATCTAATCTTTGCTGTTGCTGTTGTCGAAGATGCACATCTTTCTGTCTTTTCTCTTTTCCTTTGAAGATTATCGACTGAGATGAGATTCTTAAAGCAATGGCTAGGTATGTGAGGAATATTATGCAATTATCTCACGGTAAAAATTTGAGGGTTCAAAGGGTAGTGTGATCACCCACGCATCTCTCTGGCGCCCATCAATGTCAATATTTCCGTGCACGAGAAATTTATCAAAGTTTCTGTAAATTAGACGAGAAATTGTTTGACTCTTTGAAACATGTTCCAGCTTCTCTATCTTATATAGTCACGTCTCCGTATTTATTTGTGGCTTTGCCGAGCTTGTCAAATAATTCACCGGGAAAGGACCCAGAAAATACATCTATAAGAACTCCACTCTTCTAATACTGTGCGCAATCCGTCAAGACCAAAAAAGACATCAAGTTCCTCGAGCAAAGCGGACCTGAAATGTGCGATGTGTCATTAGACCAAACTATCAGAAAGAATTTCCACATGAGCAGCCCGACGGTATTCCGGTATCATGCTAGTTGTTATATCTGCATTTTCACCGTTGTCAATTCAGGACTTGGTGTTGTTTTCTTACACTCTTTGACCGGTGGAGATGATTGTTATCGGATGGCTTTTTCTTCCGTATATTTTGGCCTCAAGAGAGTGAGTGATATGCTTCAGGTTTCACGACTGTAATTCTACTGATCTCGGGGCTTCTATCCTTTTGTTGAATAAACAGGTGTCACTTCTGCTTCCACCATCGTTCTCTCTCTTTAGACGTTCTTGACTGCCTAACGCTCATGGTCGAGCGCTTGAGCGCTTTTAAGTAACTTTTTCTGGTTGAGTGTATGGTGGGTGGATGGCATGTGGGTAGGAACGAAGCCGATGAGGAATTAAAGTGAATACTTTTGTTTCAGACGGAGTAATCAGTATTACTTAAAATGCGTATATATACACATGAACCACCAGACATAATATTTCGACATCCAAGGTAAATGGGATACTTACGAGCTATGTGCGAAGCCACTCCTTCTGCACTTGTCCGCAAGTAAGACTAAGAGGAGATCATCTACTTGATCGATCCCACATTGACAGATTGAGTTCTACAGCACAATGACAGGAAAGCGAATTTTGTTATCAATCCTGCAACTAGTGTTGTCATTCCCCACAAATATTCAAGAGATGAGATGAGATCATATTTGAGAACTGCGAAAAGACAGGTTTGACGCGTCTAGTCGTTGTCGAAACAACAAATAGACTTAAGCCCAATCAATCCTCCATTATGACGGTTCAAGGACAAAACCAGAGTCATGAAGGCATATAATTAGAAATCCAACCTATGGCGATGGGCATTTTATAATATTGCCCCTTTGTAACTTAAAGGGAGTGGTGCTATAGATGTTGGTGGATAGAGAGGTCTGAAGAGGTGAATATCTGGACTTGTAGTGAGTGGAATGATGTATATACAAAGAGGGGTATCTGAGAGGAGTACATGGGTAGTTGGTGAATAGGCATGGGCAAGTGTATCATTGAAGAGGGGGTTATTCATTTTAAAATCCCCCTTCTTGCATCTTTCAAATACGTGCTACCTATTTAAGACCCAGGTCCTTCTCAACTTCAAATTTTCAAGACATCGCAGTGTGCACCTGGGAGATCGAACCATAGGCTGGTACTTTTAGAGCTGCGGACTCTGTCATATTAGAGGGTTTAAACTCACATTGTGTGATAAATATCTAAGTTTCTTATTATTTTCATCAAACCCATACTTTTCGCTGTCTATTTCACTAAGAAATTAATCGATCATGAGATGATAGTCCTGCTAAGAAGCTTTTCCCCGAGAACACCAGCTCAGAACAGTAGAACTTGTAGCAAGTTTCCATTCCCATTACAAAGAAAATAAGTCAAAATGCAGACGTAACCCTTGTAATGTTTGAATCCGCCATTATCTGGTGCTCTACCTCAGAAAGTTCTGTCCGTTCAATCTTATTTAAGCCAGGTATTCTCGCAATTTCTCGGTAGGGGAGCTGAGGTATTCGATGTGAGTGAATAGTAGATCATACGTGTGGATTTTGTAGATGCGGGGCTGGCTCTTACTTGCTTTAGATGGAAACCTAGGTACTTAGGTAGTTGCGTCTATTTTGACATAGAATTCACTAGCGATTGTTATCTAAATTTGTGAGGACATCTATATCTTGGTGGTAAAGCTTCTTACGCAATCCATATCCAAGAGAACTGCTGC
This sequence comes from Botrytis tulipae, assembly GCA_004786125.1. NCBI lineage: Eukaryota > Fungi > Ascomycota > Leotiomycetes > Helotiales > Sclerotiniaceae > Botrytis > Botrytis tulipae. The sequence continues at coordinate 459,766 of PQXH01000004.1, forward strand.
AGTGCATAGATCGATCCGTGACTCTCCTACTGCCTCAAACCAGTGCCATATTCAATATCTATTCCCTGGCCTGAGCTTTCCTGGAAAATTTTCGCACAATCATTCCCATTCTAGGTTCACAAGTATAATGCTCTTCATTATTATCACTATTTAATTCTTACTGCCATCGTCCCTCCAAGAAGATCAGACCGCAACACTTTCCCTCGCGAGAAATATAGGATCAGAGATTGCATAAAGTGGTGGAAATCTCGATATCAGATATGGATTATCTCTTAAGTTTCTCTCGTGCAAAATTACCAAGACCTACTTGAAGGAAGCACGGTCTAGCTTTACGTTTTGGAAGAGATGAAAAGGGTATTTGATGGGGAAAGGTACCGCATGGGAGAGTTAGGTGAGAACCCGGTGATTTGCCCGTTGATCCTGTCGGACTCGTGTGGCTTATAGAGTGCTAGGCACCGCGAGATTACTTCTATTAAATCTCTCGCTGGCACAAGTATACTTACAGCAAAAGCTGGTCTTGGAAGGGATATCAAGCGATGGGTGAATGATATTCTTGAAAGTTATGTGAATGACATGTGTTGTCTGAGGTGCATGTGAGTACAGTTAATGACCAGCAAGATCAAAATTGCAGTTAACAAGTCCCACTGCTTTAGAAGTTGAGTGAAATGATCTAGATCGAATTAATATTGATAAACTTTCTCAAGAATCATCAAAACCGTGATTCGCCCACTCACATATCATCCGTATGCTAATATAGACTCGCTTCTTAGATCCGCATTTTATCAACCACTTCCTATTGCCCCCCCCCCCCCACCCACAAGTATCTTGATCACGATTTCTCCCCACTCCTTGGTCTTTCATAAAAGAAGAACTCAATCTTAGGCCTTTCCTTCCTCTCCCTCCACTTCTGCGGCACATCAACCTCAATATACCTATCTGGCACCGCCTTAAACCCGTGGCTTTCATATAAGTGTTTTGCAATGACTGTCCCCTCGATATACGCTGGTAAACCGAGGGAATCGGCTATGGCGGTACCGTACTGCATCAACAGGGTACCGGCGCCCAGACGCTGGTAAGAAGGGTGCGTGGTTAAGATGTCAAGAACTGTGAGATATTAGGAATTCTGGTGTTGGTTATAAGAGTGATCAGGATTGGAACGAAGACAAGAGGGAGGGAGAAGAGAGAACTGACTGACGCAAGGTTCACCTTTCGTTCGACTAATTTGATGTTGATGAATCCAATTTATTAGATACTCAGCCCATTCATTTGAATCTTGATCAGCGTGCCAATCAACAGAAATTCGTTCCTTCTTCTGTTCCTCGCCCAATGGTTCTGTATTTATGAGCCATTTGGCTGCACTTATGAGATTCCCTTGATCAAGTATTAATATCCTACTTCCAAATTGTGTCCTCGACCTTTTGAACTTCACCACAACTTAAAAGCACAGCAGAGAAGTGAAGTGAAAGCCCAACATACCATCCCCATCAACAACCTTCACATACTTCGCCCTCTCATCTCCTACCCAATTATCAACTAATCTTTTGACTGCCTTTTCACTTTCTTCCGTTTCGGGAAATAAGACAAAAAAGAATGGTTCATGAGGGTTACTGAAAGCGGCAATTTGTTGAGCGAGGATAGCTGGACCATCCGTCAATGGATCACAGGGAAGAAGGCGAAGATTCGATTTCGAGGCGGTAATAGGAACAGGATGAGGGATGCTGGTGGAGGGGTGGGAAGTTGAATGGGATGCCATTTTTGTGGTTATGGACGGTATGCTGGGGGTGAGTGTGAGCAGAAAATTAACAGATTATGCTGATAGCAATGATGTAGTAAAGGAAATGTACGATCACCCTTTCAACACATCGATTAATTTGCAACTTTAATCTTGCGGAACGAACTGCAGATCCGGCAATTGCTGTTAGGCATGAAATGAACCACCAACAAAGGCGTACCAAAGCACAATTTCGAAATATGCATACACACAGACTCAGGCGCCACCCGTTGGTAATGCGCGAATCGGCTTATAGAATACTACTGTGATCGATTCTGTGGCTCTTACAGGTCAGGTTTAGCTTTCATACCGGGGAAAGAATCTGAGAGTCCTGAACCCCTGTGCGAGTTTGACAAATTGTTGGAAGATATGCTCAAATCAGTTGATGCACACGGAGCGACAAAGCAGCGAGGACACCAAGACAGAAAAGAAGTAGGCAAAGATTGGACAAGCATAATTCTAAGCGGAAGGATCAACAAGCCTGTTGGTGTGGATAAGCCGTTGAACTAGGACCAGGCCAAGATGTTCGTAACCCCTGTGAATTTGCTTATGAAAGAGGGGGAAGTAAATTAATGTGGGCCATGTACGGACGTACAATAGTTCCAGGACGACTATCTATTAAACGCGTGGCTGCAAATGTGATGTGATATTTGCTGATTGGACAATCTGAACTTCCAAGCAAACCGGTTTATCCAGGCCTCAGAAAGCTCTGATCATACGGCGGACTCTTTTTCATCGGATTTGCTTGCTTTGGAAGAGATAATTGGATTGGTCCCGACGGTTTGGAACCCAATCGGCAGATCGCGATAATATAAATATTGGGTCAGATGGGGCCTTAATCTAGAAACTGTAATGGTAGACCCTTTTTGTGTTCTTGGGCCGATGTTCTGCGATGTATGAATTTCTTTCGAGTCTTCGAATGATGTGGCGTGCTGTGAGAGCTGGCTTGCATGAAAATTGCATAAACGACGAAAAACGTGAATTACGATAGATAAAAAATGCTGTTTTGCCAGTTCGCCGAACTTTTCCATTGTCTAATGAGAATTACAAGATCTATAATCTAATGCAAGTAGCCAAGAAATGATCGATAATTCTGTCAAATAAAAACAATGTGATACACTATATACTGACATCCGCCATTGAGAGATCTACTGTCTTCTTCTGATAGGATCAACAATTGGCCACTTGTAAGCATGCTTACCCCAAATCGTGTAAAAAACCACGCTGTAAAGGATAGCAGCAACAAAAATAACGCAAGACCAATTCATGGTAACCGGAGTAACAACCTGAGTATTAGGCCAGAAGCTGAAAAACATGGTGATAGTCGAATAAATCAGTCCAGCGATGTTGGCAACTGGACCAAGAATTGGACCCAATTTCCATGGTCCCCAATGTATTTTGTCTTTGATTGGGTCTTTTCGAAGGCGTTTCTTGAGAATTAAGATAACTATAAGATCAGATTGTTAACATTGCCTATCAAGAATAGATTTTGGAGCAATATGAAGAAAATGAGGAGCCGATGTGGTACTGGAAAATAAAACATGGTTTCCAATAGCCTGGACTACAGGTCCGCAATGTGAAGCTCCGAATCCCTGTATCTGATCAGAGCATTCGGATGCTTTGAAAAGTTGAATTCAATTAGAACTTTCAAGCGGTCGAATCACTGGTATCATTTCGAATATTGAACTGAACTACTTTTGAACTTTGACATATTCCATCCAGCCTATAAGTCTGAGCCAACAAAGCATTAAAGCCAAAAGAATATATGGGATAAAGCAGAATATTTGGCATCAATCGGAGACAGAAGTAAATGTAGTCAAAGCAAAAGAATTAGTGGTCGGTTCACTCACTTGGGATCATATAGCTGGTAAAAAACGCGGCCACATTAACAGAGACAATTGAGTTGAATGCTGCAGTACTGCCAATATTTATAAGTGCCAACAGGAGTGAAATCACTGCACTGACAAGAATAGAGTATATGGGCAATGCTGTTGGTTCATGAACCTGTAGTCAGAAAGTTAGGTAAAAGTGTCAAGATTATTTGAATACTTGTGCTTACGCGAGATATATAGGCGCTACCTGGTACTCCATTGTCTCTTGCGAAAGACCATAATAAACGGGAAGCAGTCGCCATGATACCAATTGCCGCGGCGAGAAGGATGAATAGGATAACCAATGTCATACCAGTGGCAGCAGCGTTGCTATTAGTAGCTCCCCTGAATATTTCGATGAATGGAAAGCCAGTCGCGGAGGTCAGAGCAACATCAATATCTCCGAGACAGAAGAGAAGAGCTATAAGCAGTGCGAACCCCAGAATGCCATTCAAGATAATACTACTGATCATCGCCCAGGGTATGACTGTGGAGGCATTGTGAACTTCCTCACTCATATGGCAAGCAGAGTCGGCTCCTGAGACAATGTTAGCTCTATTTTAACGGCGAATGTGGGAGAGAGAAACGAAGGTGACTTTACCGAGGAACGAGAAAACGGAAGTAATCAAACCAATAAAGAAAGACGTTCCATTTGATGACCAACCCCCACCATTGATAAATGTAGCAAAAACATCGCTTGGTTTTCCATGGGGTGCAAGGTAGACTAGAGGAATAAGGATACCGAAAAATCCAAGAATATGAATGCAAAGAACAAATCCTTCAATTTTTGGCAACCAACGAGCCAGATATGTATTGACGAACAGAATAAAAGCTAGAACAGTATAGAATATCAGAGTTGCTTGCCATCTTTCAGGAACGTAAGTTGGATGGTTCAATATCACTAGAGCCTGGATTAATGTTGCGCAAAGGAAAGCCACACTTGCTTGACCTGCTTGCCAGCCAATAACTGTAAGCCAGCCTGTCATGTATGATAGGAATTTCGCATGGGATTTGGGTGCGAGAATTGAGACCCAATGATATTGGCCCCCACTCAATGGCATCCTGAGTCCGCTGGTTAGACTTAGAAACTCGCGATGGGAGGCTATACGCACATCGAGGACATCTCTGCCAAACTTGCGACGGTACATAATGTGCCAAAGAAGCAAAAGATATAACCGTACTGGACATGTAAAGTTAGTATATACTACTAAAGTTTGAGCCGATGCGAGACTAAGATGAAAACTTACAACTAAGCCTGCCGGTCCTCCATTTTGAAACCCGTACAGGAAGACGGCAAACATTCCTTCCCATGTTGAAAGCAGACTACAGACAAATCCTCCGATCGACAAAAAGCCAAAGTTGCGCTACATTATTTCAGCTTTTGATGATGGTACTTTTCGTTAGCACTTACCTTTAACTGTTGACGTTTTCCAAAATACGCCATTTCTTGATCATCTCTGCTGGCGTTACCTTTCGACCGTGCATGAGGTATTTCATCAGAAGATGTCGACCTTGCCATCACACCCAATTCCACATGTTTATCTTCCATGGTTAAGATCAAAGAGTTTTATAGGAGAATAGCAATCGCCGAGCGAGCTCGTGAACGACAAACAATAGCAATGGAAATGAAGAGAAATAAAGCAAAAGAAAATTATGACGGGGATTGAAATTTATTTGCCCTTCTTCAAGATACACTGCAGTCTGCAGGATTAAACCCTTGCATGAATCACCGAGTGGCAGATAGGAGAAAAGAGATCCTTGACACCACCCACAGAAAAACTGTCTCATTGCAACCATTTTGGTAAATACCCGATGCATCAAATGGTAGCTAGGTGGTCTGTATATTATGATACGTTCACTGGTGCAAGGGATATATGAATATGCATTTTGATCAACTCCGCTCCAGCTTGGAAGGAAACAAATTGTGAAGTCTGGAGCAATGTCAGCTTTCCCGACTTTCTACTAGGTAGGTAGTTATAATGGTAACGGGCTGAGCGGGGAAGCCTTTCCTATAAAAGTTAGCGTTTCACGTGGGTTCGGTAAATGCTAGGCTAGTTCATGCGGAGGGTTAATTTGATAGACGCCTCATCGCCGCCGTAATACACACTTTCAACCGTCCAACACGTACCACTATCTCACCTTATTATAACGACGAGCATAAAACCATTTAGCCGACCTTTTAAATACAATACCGGAATGTTCTCGAACTTGGCACAAAGCTAAATATCTACATCCATTATTGTCACTCGAATTAACGAGCTGGTCAAGCATCTCTCAAATTTCGAAACAAGATTTTCGGCCGTCTGGAAATTATCTCCTCTTCTTATGGGCTTGTCCGATCGTAAATTGAACAAGCATATGTTGGTATTCAATACTCTAGGTACAGAACGGTGCTCCGCATCTTTAATTGATTATCACATGACAGATCCTGTGTAGCAGAGTCTTACGACAAATTAGATCTAGCATCTAGACTTACTGTCACACGATATTGATTTATATCTCATTAATACTAGGTTGACAATCTTGTGTAGCCTGATCAACGAGTATGGCGCTGCTGAGGACCCTGACTCGTTTCATCCAAGCTAATGATTAACATAAAAGAGAAGTTTGTTTGGATCCCAACTCTGTTGTGCATGATCGCCATATCGTGGCACAGCTTGAATAAAATATGGTGTTTATTTCTGGGATCAAGGAGTGAGCAAGTGTTCATGGGGATATTGTTGCAGTTGCGACGCCTCAGAAGCTCTCAAAACTCGGACTCTACGGAGTTCCGAATAGCTATTGCCAAATTTCCGAATTGAATTGAAGTGAAAGGTTTGATCCAGTGATTGAAGTCTTGTTTATTATCATTTCTATCAGTATATTCGTCATAAGTGTCACTGCTATGGGAATAATTCTACTTTTGACAGTTGGAGGTGACCAGGAGTAGGTACCAAAAACCTCGGAATTACAGCATTGCTTTTTTTTTTTTCAAATGCCATCCATATGTACCACGAAGCTGCGCTCCCTTGCATGCATTCTTCCAGCGAAGTTCTTTTTTCAACTCCGTGACTCAGAAATTCAGAAGTTCTTTTGCGATCGACAAACATATGCAAGTATTGACATTGGAGAGATGTATATCTCTTTTCATTGCCATTCATCCACATTCTTTTCCATCTCTGGATTATTCTTACAATGACATCGATACCCATATTCTCGCGACAAATCATCATATCGAGCCATAATGAAGGCCCTGCGGTTAATCTTGTATCATGGATAGGGCTGAGCACAATGATACTGAGTGTCGGAGCGAGGCTTGGGAGTAAATTTATGGTGGTGAGGCGATTGAGTACAGACGATAGTTTGATTGTAGTTGCGATGGTTAGTATATTATAGCAAGTCAAATTCTGAGAGCAACACTAATTTTATAGTTCTTTGGGATCTGTCATAGTGTTTTTCTTTCAATGATGGTTGATAATGGACTTGGTCGGGATCAAGATACTCTCAACAGGAAGGAGCTGGAAAACTACCAAAAAGTTCGTCCCCTTCAGGATGTTCGTTGGATATTCTGTCTTTTGCTCAAAGATTTGTGTGTTCTTTCTGACTTCGAGACAGTATGCTTATGCATCTCAATTGGTTTATATTCCAACTATTTGCTTTGCGAAACTAAGTACATTATTCTATCTACGAGCCTTAACGCCGAACGCCAATTACGCAATATTCAACCGACTTACCGAAATTTGTGTGATATTATGGGCTTTAAGCGCGGAGATTTCTATCGTGTTCCAGTGCGACTTGCCGAACCCCTGGGCCATTCTTTCTACCGGCAAATGTTTCAATATCGTAAGCTGAGTTATTGTGTCTACCTTGGCGCAAATAGCTAACAACAAAAGGGCGCATTCTGGAAAGCTATTGGGGCCTTTGACATAGCAACTGATTGTGACATCATATTGTTGCCGATATTTCTCGTTTGGGGGCTTCAGATGCCGTTGAGGCGTAAAGTCCTTGTTTTCATAGCATTTGGGACTAGAATATTGTAAGTGGAAATTTGATATCCTCATTAGAGATAGATAATCTAATGATCTGGCAGCATTTTACCCTTATCAATAGTGCGACTCGTCGTTATTTCTTCTTCCGGATCTCCCACGCTTCCAAATCAAACACTAGTTTCATATCACAATTATCTCTGGACCTCTGTCCAACTGAACTCTGCCATTTTCTTCGCATGCTTATCATTCCTCAAACCATTCATGGAATCAATGTCATCTGGTGGTCTTGCCGCATCTGTCAATCCAATGGATTCATCCTACAGCAACAAGCAATCCCCCTCCAATTCAAAATTAAGCACCTTCATCTCTTCTCAATCTGGTTGGAAAGCCTCCAAGAAGAATTCTTCCAGGCCACCACAAGAGCTTCGCACTATATCAACGTTTCAAGACTACGATGAAGATGACGAAATCTTGACTCCTACTACCACATCTCCAAATTCTAATCTCAAGAGATCGTCACCTATGTCTAACATTCGATTCAATAATACAAATGCGAATGGGAAGCTGAGCCACGAAGGTGAGGAACTTGGCACATTGAGACCTGACGGAGCGATGACCTTTGCGCATATTAGACGCTCGACACCAGACGATGCCGCGGAAAGAAGTACGGTTGGTAGTGATAAGATGATTATCAGACGTACCACTGAATGGGACGTGCGAGAAGATTTCGAGAGCGTTAGGGGAAGAAGGACTCATTCTGGAGATAGAGGTGGAGATGAAGAGGATTATGAGATACATAAGGCTAGTATAGAGGGGGGAGATGATAAAGCTTGGGGTGAGAGAGGTACACATTATGCTGGGTAGATGGTGTACATCTGAAATGTAGAAGAAAATTCATACTGAATGAAACTTGGACGAGGGTTTGCAACGGCTAGACATAGGATATACCACAAGTCTAGGAAAGGCAAATCAAGGGTTAGTGTTCATGGACATCGGGTGAAAGAATTAATTGGGCCTACTGGATGGGATATAACTCACTACTCGCACAGTTTCATTTGTTTTGGGTTAAAATAATAAGCATATTCAATCATTCATCATACAAAATCTCTTCACGGTGGAAACAGTACCCCTTTCGAAATCTTAGCGTTTGATTGGCGATACTGCACCTGCAAACACCATGCCCCACCAAGAAACAAACGCACTCCCTTCGGGATCTTTATTCACTGAAGTTTTACATTCAAACCCCCATCAAAGGACAATAATTTATCTGTCCCTTCATAAATCCTAACAGTTGCGTCCCTGCTGACTGTACATAATCCTTCATCCCAATCCCCCACTCCATAAGCACCAGCCTCATTTCACTCGCCTGCCTACAACACCCAGAACTCACCACGGTATCGATATAAAAGAATCTCCCTCTGAACCAAAACCCCATAACACAATTCTCGCAAACAAACTGTTGATCTTAAAGCGCAAGAAAGAAAGCGATCAACTTCTCCTCCTGCATTTTATCCAGTTCTCACCACTCCCCACAGCTGCGCCATCCACCACCCAGCATGCCAACCTACCTCCTCGAGATAGATCTGTCCGCCAAAGACGCTTTTGAACACTTCACCCAAATTGTCAAAACCCTCTCCAACACTCCACCTGATTCCGAAACCCATTCCGAATTATCAGAAGCTGATTCTGTAGGCCTTACGCATGATCCTGTAGAAAGTGGAATAATCGTCATCCGTAAGTAATTCTCTACTCGCATCTGACTATGTTCCCACCCTACATCATTTTCTTCACCAATTCAAGGGAAAAGAATCTTGTGATAAAAGAACAAAATACTCAGATGCTAATAATATTAACAAACCCAGATTCCCACACCCTAGCAACCCTCACCAAGATCCTAGAACCCCACCTCCCTTACTTCCCCATCGCGCCAAAAATCACTCAAACGTCAGAAAATGGAGTCTACGATCCTGCTGGATATCCTGTGCAGCAACTTCTGATCTACGTACCGTTGGATTCAGGGTCCGATGATACAGCTAGTGCTAATGTCGACGGGAATGAAGTTGGTGGGGAAACAAAAATTCAGAAATTGAAGACATTATTTGATGTAAATTCAATTCAACTTGAGCGGGAGGGGAAAGTAAGTGGGATGCGACAGGGTGAAATTATTATGCCTTCTTCATCTCCAGTATTCTCTTCAGGAATGCAGTATGAGGGTCGAAAATGTAGGGTCTGGAGTGTTTGGCTTACGTGGGTCTCGGCGAAGGAAAGGTATCATGAAGGTCGTGATGATAGAAAGGGCGGAGATGTTGAAGAGGAGAAAGAAAGTCTTGCGGAGCAGATTGATTGGAGGAAGGTGGGGGTGTTTGGGTGGGAGGAAAGAAATTGGATGTTCAGCAGCTTGGGGGAGTTTCTGGCGAAAGATCAGGGCAGGTGTGGTATCATGTGAGGAGTTGACATGTGTGTAATGAATGAGGAAGGCATAGAGCGGGAAAAATAATCTACTGTCAGTTATGGTTTTCATTTTCCCATGCAAAATCATCCTACAATTTTACGGAAGCTTCAAATGGAGGGAGCAACATTGTGAAGAAGCTTTGCAGCATTTGGCACACGTCGAGTACATTTAGATCAATCGCAAGCACAGCATAAAAGCACTATTTCTATTTTCATCATACAATAGCAACGTGGTGTAATACTAATATATACAAAATTCCAAACTCACTCACCATTCCGATGAAAAGCAACCCTTGAAGTACTTGACATTTTAAAATTCATCCTCCGAATTGGTAAACACACTTCCACTACTAATCTCCTCATCCTCATACTGATCATCGTCCTCAGAATCACTGTCATCGCCTACTGCTACTCCATTCTCATCTGCATTCATGTCTGCCCAGTCATCGTTAAGGTCATCGTCATAAGTAGTGCTCGCTAAAGCTCCCTTTGAACTGGATATCCCTCTACGATTGGGCTGGGTGAGCTTTGTAGTGACGTTCAGTTCGTTTTTGCTGAAAAATGGATGGGATTCGGTCAGGACCTTGCCTTGACAAACATATCCCATGGGAGTATGGGAAAAGTCTTGTCCCTTTCGTCTAACGCTCAACCATTCTTGCAGGAATGTCAGAGGTCTGGACGTAAAACCGGCGGAGGTCTGATCTTTTCCATTGCCATTTTCCGTGGCTTTTCCATCGATAACATGGCCATCTTCTTCCAAGCAGTCTTCTTGTAACTCTTCCATAGTGTTTTCTATTCCAAATCCCAAGAATCCACGGAGATACTCATATTGGGAGTATTCAAAGTAGAGAGCTCCCGAAAAAATACCTAACTGTACTAACAACCATGTCGGCGCAACCCAGTCCTTTGAAAGTGCGGGTATAGCGTAGTATTGGAGATCATTGAAGTTAACAAGCATCTTGCGGGTCGTAGGAGCTGCATATGTCAAGAGAAAACATGCAGGAGCTAGACAGTCACGAAGAATTGGAATGAGGAGCTCCGTTTCTTCGGGTATTACGACTAACGCGGTTTCGGTGATAGGACTCCACAGGACCCAACTCACTTGACGCTAAACAACAAATATTAGCAAAAGCGTAAATATAAGACATTTTTGGATTGAATCTTGGAAGAGTCGTAGTCTCTCATATTCGCTGAAACCCTCAAAGTCACCCAAGGTTTAAAACGAACTGCGAAGAAAATATTCTCCAAGCAGACTGTTACAGACATAGAGCTAACTTACCAGAAAATTGTCATGTGCTTGAATCACTTTAACAGAACGCATAAATTCTTTAGACACAAATAGTCGAGAATTGAGAGCTTCAGCGTTGATTCCAAACTTCCTACCAATTTCGGTTCTTCTCAAAGCGACAAAGGCATGTTCACAACACTGTAGGGTCCATTAGTCAGTATTACTTATCAAGAAAGGTTTTAGGGAAATAATCAGAAGGTAATAAATTAGTGACGTATGAAAACGAGTCCATTGAATAGAATAAAGAAGCAGGAATTTGACGTCGAGGAACGGAAGTAGGCATTAGAGAAAAGGAAATCGGCGAGCTGTTCGAACTTACTGCGGAGCCTGCTGGAATTCGGCCAGTTCTGACAAAGGTTATAATGTCCTTTTCCAGCCCAGGGAACGACCAAGCGGTATAATGAATAGGTCTTTGAACCTCACGCACAGTTTCAACTTCGTAGGCAACTTCTCTTTCTTGTTCAACTTCTTGTAGAGCAGTATGATGAACAGCATCGCCAGTATCTCGAAAGCTTTTACGCATTGCATTAAGCTCTTTGACAAAACTGGCTGTTTGGGAGGCCAATTCACTAGTACCAATTAAAGTCTTGGTTTTGGTTTTAATTCCGTAAAGTTGGTGTAAAGAAAGCTGTTCCTTTTGCCTGAGGGTATCTAGATACTGCTGTCGGTGGTCCGCATTGGTGAGGAAATCTACATTATCAGCAGCAGCCTGAACTCTACGGCAATAATCAATGCCTTGAGAATAATAAAGTGGCTGCATAAGCTCTATACCTACGCACGTCTGCTCCAGAAGCCAACGAATGACGTCGTAAGAGTCCAGGTAATTGTCATGGGTTTTTTTAGCACAGTCTAATATGCTCTGATTAACCTCAGGTGGTGCGAAGAATATAACAGATTGAGTAGTCGCGAGTTGCCTCAGTCTCATTGCTGCCTGCACAGTATGATCTTTGCTTTGTCCAAGACCTATTCCAAATTAGTTTCAGCGTCATTATTTTTAAAATTATGGACTCACTTAAGGTTAGTGCTCCACAAGCTTTAGCAGGCATTTTCAGATCAATCCCGCGACAATGGGCTTCATCGAGATAAACAACAACGTTTGTTAGGTCATCGGAATATGGTGAAGCTGACAACGGCACCGGCCTGTACTTCTTATGGACCACCATCGGCTTTCCTGCTTCATCAAAGTAAACGGCAGCATGTGCTTGTGTGTCAATCTCAAGCCATGTTCTCGCAAGTGACTCATTGCTCAATTCGAGAATCTGGGCTCCAGCATCGATAAGCACTCGGATGCGTAATTTCGAGATCTTGTGCAATAAGTCAATCTCAGAGAGATGCCGGCCTCGTTCATCAGCTGCTACTACATATCGCCGGTTTCTGGGCTGAAGCAAGTAGGTAAGAACCTCAGAATTGGTGTGGGCAAGTCTCTCCAAGTCTTGCTGTTTGAGAGTTAGTGGTAGTAAGTTTCTATTATCGTTGGTGCCACTAAAGCCTGTCGTGATGGAATTTGGATTGTCCGCTGACGATAAAGGGATCTCCCACCCGCTAGCTTGTAGTTTGAGACTGAAGGATTTGGCATGTGCCGGAAATACAAAATTGTTACAGTAGTAGTCGATGATTACTGGAGACATGTTGAAATACGTCCAGAGCTCAAGCATTTGTTGTTCATCTTCAAGATTAATACTATTCCAGTCCCGCAACGTATCAGGCAGCACAGAACAGCTCATGGACCATTGATCATATATCGAGGCCGGATCGTCTGATTTGAGAACATGCTCGAGGGCTTGGTGCAATTGCTTGTTATTTAGTCCCTCATAATAAAATGCTAAACAAGTAAGAAGTATTGCGACGTCTGGGTGGCCCCATTCAGCTTGATCCGAGGGCACGCCTTTGCCATGGAACGGGACCGCAATAGGGTCTCTATCGGGGTGAAGACCATATTGTACATGCCACCTCTTTTTTAGCGCCAACAACAATATTCGGTGTACCAAAAGACCGCGGACATTGAGGAGATTGCGTTTCATTGACGGTTTATCCGAAAATACACCTTTTACAACCTTGGAGACAGCTGTGGTAACCTTGGGCTTGGTTATGAAGTCCCTAATGGCCAGGCGATCCAATCTGGAGCAACGAGACACATCCAGAATTGAAGTTCGCCCAATACATATATCAGCAACTAGCCTACTTAGTAGCTCCTCTTCAACATCTTTTCGGAGGAAAAATGGCATAGGGTAGCCTCCACAAGTTCTTCGAACAACTTCGATACTATGAGGATATGCTTTCTCGAGATTGTATAGATGTCCTTCTACAAGGGCCAGCAAAGCTTGGGCTGTCTCCCAACGATGAGGATAATTGTCAACCGAGTTCTGAGCACCACTCGGATATATTAGCTGTGTGCGTAACGAGAGAATTTGATCGCTTTCATCCATCACATCTCGGCAACGATTACTTAGCCATTGTTGCACTTTCACCATTGAATTTCCCTCATTTACATGGCCATCCGAAAGACGTTGAAGCCCAGATAATCGGAATGAAAGTATATGCTCCGGCAAAGCAATAGCTATACCTGAGCTTTGAAGAGTCGCCTTGTGCAAATTGAAATAAGTCTTCACTGTATCTGTAGGAGTCTTTCTTGAGAATGGTACGTGGAGGATGCTTCTACCCAAAAGAGATCCGAGACGTGCTTGTAACAACTGCGCAGTTGAAACCAACAATGGTTTCGGCACAATGATTCGTACGAGGCGTTCGGCATTGGCTAGCTTGCACGCCACCATAGGTACAATAATTGAAGTCTTTCCTTGTCCCATATTCATTTGTAAAACAGAATTTGATTTGGAACTCGGCGAAATTGTAGCCCTGGCTACGTCGACTTGATCAGGCCGAATAAGAATATTCGCTTCCACCTCGATCAAAAGCCAATCAGGATCTTCGATCGGCTGCCAATTTGAATGGCCCAGATTATTCTGTTCTTCAATCAAGCGTTGTTGGTCGCCCTTTGAGAATGCTTCTTCAATCCGAAGTAGTCTTTGAAGTTCTGTGATATGTAAAGCGTACTTGATCAGAGTCTCTCTCATACCACTCCCAAAGTTGATTTCTGTGCTCGAGGTAGAACGTAAATTTTCAAGTAGTGTAATGGTTGAAACACATGGATATAAGCCTCCCGGCCGTAACCATACAGCACTCGGGCTGTCAAATGATCGACATACTTCCTGGAAAATTTCTCTTGTGGCGCTTCTAGTCTTGTCTATATCACTGGAAAGTTTTGGAGGGTCGACAAATTTTCTACCAATTTTCGGAAGCTGCTCAAATGACTTGAATGAAGACAGGCTCTGCAGCAGTTCCTGTCCATATTTTTGGCGTACCAAAGAGGCTTCATTGCCCATGAGATCTAGTGTAACTAATATCAGTAAAAGTTCATATGTATATTATGGATGTTGATTAGCAGAAAGTCAATCTCGAATGGGACTTACCTGAAACAATGCGCTCGAGAAGAGACGCTTCTTGGGAGATTATATGGCCATTGTGACTCGATATCTCGGCTTGTATATTAGACGGAGCTACTGTGGTAGATGATGTCATGATCTTGCATGGCATTCGCATTAGATCTTTTGACAGCATGGGAAAGTCACTGCCTCGAACTCTTGATGCGTATACTATTTGCTTTTGAACCTCCATATTTGGCAACTGAAAATTAGTTCCACTGTAAGCTCGAGAAAGCACTTTTTGAACTTGCTCAAGATACTTAGAGAGCTCCATATTTTGGAAGATTCTTGCCCAATCTGGGAGGATAACCCTCATAGCTTTGGCAATATCTACATTTACAGGAGTCGAAAATTCAACAATGGAAGGTTCTGGGCACGGCCATTGAGCAAGCAAGAACTTCGCAAATATTTCACAATCAGTATCTGTCTGGGTTTCGTACTGACTTTCTTGACGTTCTAGGTTCTTGCGCTGTTTTGCGTGTAATTTGAACCCGCCAAAAGTATCGCGGAAGTCTTGCGGGTAGGGTATGCGGCACGGCTTTAGTAATTGTATGATGTATGCGAGATGCGGATTTTGATTTGGACGAAAGTGGGTATAATTCCGATAGGCTGGAGGATTTAATTTCTTCAGGTCTTCCAATACAGAGCAGGCCAGCAATATCCTAACCAGATCCATATCAATATCGTCTCGAAATGACATCAAAGAGAATTGGAATTGAAGTCGAAACTTATCGTCGGCGGAAGCTTGTCGACAAAATTGATATAATGGGCCGAATGAAACACCAAAATCAACATCCAAACGATCCGACAAGAGAACTTTCTTGGGTTCTGAGTAAAAGCCTTTCAAGTTAGGGTATTTCTGCAGCATTCCGGCCAAATCTGCTGAGGCATGTGTTTTTTGAGGCCATTGTATGATATGATCAACACATTCCAAGATATTTTTGCGTCTTTGACTAGCACAGTACTTGTCTCTTGAATCGTAAACAAGATCAGTAGCTATCATGTGGGTTTCAAGAAACCCATCGTGGCGCTTGAAAAGTCTCAAGCGGGTATAGCTTCGATTGACAAGGTGTTGTGGTCGCACTCTCTTCAGCTCCAGAATCCCTTGTGTTTTTTCTTGAGAAAACTTTTCTAAGTTGTCACTTTTTTCGATCAATTCTTGAACTATCGACTCGTAGCCGTCGTATTGGATAGTAGTTGTCCATTTATCATTCCATTCCACTTTCTGCATAGAGTTCCCGTCTTCCGGGTAATACCCCCTGGCTGGGCTGAGCCTCGCAATTTTTAAAAGACACAAGCGCGATGTCAGTTTCAGAGGGGCCCAAGGCTGATAAAGACCAGATGTTAAACAAGCAATAGCCTCCTCGGTCCCGGTACGCTTGGTCAAAATATCCGGTAGGAGGAAAGATGTCATGCTATGCAGTAAGGCTTTGGTGTAAAGCTGCCAAGGCTCGGCTGGACAATCGATACGCCCCAAAGTATCGTTGACAAAGAAGCGACCATAATCTCCATTGTTTTCGATGTGTACTTGAACATGTATTCCATGACATCGAGATTTTACACTGTTAGGATCATTACCAGGCATTGGTACCAGAATACTGCGCACTCGTGGATTGATAGTATCGCGCAGTACGATTTTACTTCGTAGTCCATACCAAGTTCCACAATCCTGATCCGCGTCTATTTCTGCATGTAGCTGCGACGATGCAAGATACTTTTTGTGATTAACTGCAAAGGATAGGGAGAGACGTTTAAGCTCAACAGTAAGATTGTTTCTCGGCGGTTGATAAACTGTCAAGTGACCTGGCTCCTCAAAATGTTCAAGGATCCTGTGAACGCGTTTGAATGTTGTGCTAAATGGGTCGACTAAGCAGGAGGAGCGACGCCAAGCATTGCGAGTTCGTACATTTAGCCGCCAGTTAGCATCTTTGAACCTCCAAATATGTGGCTTCTGTCGAATTTCGACAATTCCCGTGTTTAAGTCAAGCCAGCTTTTATGTGTTAGTTTTAGTGAATTTACGCATTGAACCTCAAGTAACTTACTGGATGCAATCAAGCACTAAGGGTATCGGTAGATCAAAATTGTTATCGGTGTGAAATACTCTGCTGGGTACGAGTTCCAGAACAGTCTTTCCCGAACAGGCTCGCACGACGACCTTCCCGTCTCGGGAACCAAGATGGATGGTATGACCGAATTGATCATTCGTTAACTGAAACTGAGAGCCGGGCAAAGAAGAAGGAAAGGTGAGAAGGTTGACATCACCAAAGAGATCTCGAAGAACAGCTGATGATCTATACTCGGCAGGGAGCATCCCTAGCGGTTGACCGTCTATCAATAGGTAGCCATAGAACAGATGAAAACTCAGCGTCTGTTGTTTCATGAGAGACGAGCCAACGACTTTCGCATAGACCCACCACTTTTCAGGGCAATCAAAGACCAACGATGATGATACACGCGGCTGGCTTCCTTCTGGTAATGGCCATACAATACCCACGGCTAGTAGTAATGATTCAGGGCTAGCAATTAGAGATTCTCGTAAAGCATGTCTCATGTGATAAACAGCCTTCAAGTCTTGAATGATAGCATTCCTGAGCCCAAGTGGGGCCAGCGCAGGGTCATTGGAAAGGTTATCTTGTAGCGTAATTGAGCATTCAATAAAGCAACGAAGTGCAGTAGGTTCAAGTATTTTGTTGTCGTAGTTGAAAAGTGTTCGTCGGCAGAGAAGAGCAGCCCATAGGCAGTATGTTTGGCATCTGGAAGCGGCATCAGAATCGACTGCTTGTCTGATTTCTTCTCTGAGGATCTTCACCCAAGAAGAAGTGATTGACCGAGCGGTCTCGAGTAACTCGGAGGCTAGTTTGACAATACTGGGTGCAGCCAGCTCCTTGATGCGTAAAACTATGGTCAATATCGTCTGCATGGAATAATTCTCACGATAGTTTGTTCTAATATTCTTCAGTCTCCGGTCCAACTGCTCCAGCATCCTATAACAGAAATTGTTATCTTGAAATGATTGATGAATGACACGTAGATAACCACCCTCTGTATTAGGCCCAGCTTCAAGTATTAACCGCGAAACTAAGATAGCCATTGATTCTGTACTGAAGTTTAAATTCTGAGAGCCAAGCTCTACCAACAATTGTGTAAGACGGCGCGTCTTGCCTGAGATTAGTGCTTGGTAGGCCATAAACTCATGGACATTGAGACCTCTGGGACATTTTGATTGACTGGCAATGATTTCGTACGACGAAAGACCATCCGTGTTGATAAACGGGCCTTGTGTAAGCACCGAGAATGGTGAGCTTTGAGGCAACGTGAAGCTGAAATGATGCGAAAATGATGGCCGTTGATTTTGAAAGTCTCGACTTAGCCATAATCGAGAACGAAAATCGTAGTAGGATAATCTCAAGGTATTAGAGGGACACACATCATCAATACCAACAGGGAATAAAACGGTGCGATAACTAGACATATGTGTCAGTGATTGCTGTCCAAGTTCGCGCGTGGGCTTGAGCCAACTAACTGAGTATTGTGAAATATTTTTCTAGTCGATCCTAATGAAATCCCATTTTCTGTGTTCCTCATATATCCTGAGAGTCCCGGATAATCTTTCAAAAGGACCTGGGGTACAATTAGTGTTGTTTAATCATGGTATGATCCAATTTATTGGAGACTATGCGGAAAGAGCTTACTCTAGGTTCCGTGAAAACACCTTGAACTTTTGGAAAAGCCAAAGCGATCAGGACTTTCCAGGTTGTGTCTCGATAAATTGAAAATGCCAAAGGGCAAGATAGCTCAAATATCACAGCTCTTTTTTGAACGGGATCTGAGGGTAAAGGATGCTCGTATACCTATAGTTGTATAAATAATCGATCTCTAATTAATTACTAAATCCAAATAGGCAACAACATATCGCGGCGGGGTTTTTCTCACCTTAATTCTAAAGAACTTGGCCCGATTCTCCATTAAGCACTTTGGACAACTTGGGCTGTGTCCGTCGACTGTGTATATGCAGGTGCTTTCGTTGATCATCTTGATAAGATTGTCATAACTTTCACTTTTCTTCAACCACTCTGCTACTTTGCTCTCGCGTGATTGCTCAGCGTCAAGTTCTATAGCTTCAAGAAGCTCTTGCAGCCTTGAAGCTTCATCGGACTCAACAAAGTAGCGGTCGGCAAAGCATCCTTGTGTTGGATCCTCGAATATGGTTCTGTGTCCTCCCTTACCGACCGCAGCTCTGCAGCGATCTTGTATATACTTCTGAACTTCTTGTAGTCTACGCATATCTTTTTTCAGAGATAGTTGCAAAACATCCATCATCTCAGGCGTGAAGAAAGGGTGAAAATTCTTAAGTAATGGATAGAGAATGCATTCATATTTATCCATAGAGATCCAAAGCTCCATGATGCTCAACAACATAATGGAACGTTCTTCGGTGTTAACAGAATAAGCGCCTTCGGATTCCTTGATGTATCTATATATTTCTCGTGAGATCTGCCTGCATCGTGATTGATTTTCGAGATTGGTGGCAGATGGAGAATGATGTATCGACTCAATGGCAATCTCCAAATCGCACAGAGCAATATATCGGCCTCCGAAACTCCCAATCTTCCTGGAAGCAGCTGCAGATACATCAACAGTCTTTTTGGAATTGTAAGACTGTGGAGGCTGACGAAGAGCTTCACCCATGATGCGCTGTAGGTAACGGCCGCTGTTGGGAAGTGTTAAGTATAAATCACGATCCGCAGCGCGTTTTGGAAGCGTCATGACTGGTCTTTGATTCGACCGCTTGAATGCTAACCACTCTGATTCAATTCTTTCCGAGGCCCGCTGAATTGATTTTTGGAAACTGGGTCGCAAAGCCTTGAAAGTGTGTTCGTATACAGCTCCTAGAGAAGTTGATGCTTTGACGTCATCATTTTCGAGCTTGGCAAGGCGTCGGCAAAGTTTGGTTTTCAAGTATGATAGTGATTCAAGACTGATTTCATACATGTGAAGATCAAGGAGCTGTGCCATAGCTAGACATCTCATGAATTTGTACTGTGTCCGGCCGGAATCTGACATTGAGTATAGTTGTCTTTGTATGGCAACTCGCAGTACGAGATAAAAGGGATTTCGTCTCCATGGCTTTGCAGCATTGAACCAAAGTACGTCGTCTCGAATGCGCTTCTTCAGAATTGTAGGATATACCCTACGGCCATTTCCTTCCAATAGCGTCATGAGCATTTGAGATATGAGGGCGCACGAAGCAGTGTCGCGTTCCTCAATGATGAGAGAACGAGCTTTAGATGTTCTCGCAGCGAATCGTTTGATTGACTCGGTGCTGGATTGCTCCAAGAAAACGGCCAACTCTTCTAAGAAACTGGATTCGTTGAATGTTGACAAAGGGAGATCGACGGCATACCCAGGGAAACTCCATTCTAAGGCATTCTCAGCAGCCATGACATCATGTGCGGATGCCGATGTCTCGAAAGCCTCGAACACTACGCGCTCCTCGGAACTTTTAGATCGAGTTAGAGAACAGTGCTCTGGCAAGTATCATGGTTATGATAGCTTGGAACATACCGATAAATGAGTAGAGCTGCGTTCTGCTCCGCAATATTGAGAATCAAATAGACATTTTTCTGTAGAGATTGAAACTCAGACAAGAGCGTATCTCTCGATAATCTTCCTCTATTATTCAATAATTTTGCCGTTTCCAATGATCGACGGATCCAATCCCAATTCTCAGACAGTTTGTCCCTCGTGATGCCTCTCATCGACCTGGAAGCCGTAATGAAATGATCAATAATAGCACTTTCTAATCCTTCGTTTCTGTCATCCCTCCCTGGGAGCCGGGGAGGGAGGACAATATGGTTAACCAACGATTCCATAACGGAATTCGTTGTCGCCATGACGACTGAAAAGATATGGTGTAGCTGTAGATCGAGTTATAAATTTGGAACAACGTAGGAGAAGTAGTTGTTCCCACAGTCTAAGAAAGTGTGACGAAGTTGTTACACGAATGGAATCAAAAGAATCAAAAGACGAACTGGATTTTTGAAGGAATTGAAAGTTGAAGTGAAAAGAATTTTTGTAAAATGTAGGTGAAGTCTCTTGGACCCCCGCCCCACTAGCGCGAAACCAAAACAACAACAAAATCTGCCTTGCACGGGACGGGTACCCCATATCACTTTTCAATCTTCCCAATTATAATTGAACAATCATTTGTGTCGTTTGAGTAACTAGGTACCCAATACCTATCAATGAAAAGAGGCTTATATGGGAAACTTTGGTTCGCACTTTACTGCTTCGTCTCGTCCATCACGCCTTTCATCTTTGGAGAGGTTACTATCCACCTGATAAGTCTACCTCCTGGGTGAGAATCCATTCGAGTACGATATCACATATGCTCAACCATTCGAATCATCTTATGCATCCTCCCGCCAATCATAGCATATGCACCTACATGCGAGTATACGAATCGATTTTTATCTCTATTTGATGGATGTCTGCCTATACCCACCTTGCACTTCCGCTTCGAGTTTAGATTTGACCAAAAGTTCTCAGAGAAGCAGAGATTACTGAGCAAAATGAAGTCATGTTGTTATCCACAAGCTTGGACTCAACGGCAGCCTTGCAAATATGACAGGCTATACTGTTACCATAAGGGATCAAGAGATACCATTCAGATAACTTCATTCCTTCTATAGAATAAACCACTTGATTATCATCTATGACACACAACTCTCATATGAAGAAGAACCAGCGGGCATCTCACTAGCTATGATGGCTGAGACACCACCTTGCAGCATCTCTTTCCAACAAAAAAAAGGAAATTCACAAGAAACCCAGCCTACGATCATCGAAATATTAAATCCATATATTTACTGGAACTCTCCCTACCAACCCGAGATGAACAACAAACAAACAACCTTGACATATGCGGCCTTCCTGCGATACGACACCGAGCTTAACCGAGCCACTTGAATGCATTAATGGCTGCTGCAGATATACATCACCAAGTATCTTCTCATTCGTTCATCCAACTTACAAACGAAACAGTCCTCGCTAAAGCCAACATTGTGTTTGAGATAAGTCTATCAAACTTACCAATGAAGTAGCATTCGCCCTTCCAAATTCCTACAAACGCAAGCCTCATCATCCACACTAGTACAGTGTCTTTATAGAGAAAGTTTATTGGACTTACCAATTAAGCCTTCAACATCTCACACGACATACATTAGGAAATCAGTCTGTCAGTCATACCCTCTTTCTTTCCTCTTTTCCCTTTTCCCTTTCCCCTTTATCTCAAGATTTTGTTTTTCCTCAACCCTAAAAATCACCCAATACGCAGTTGCCAACTTGGGAAGTACGCCAGTAAATACTGAATCATATCGTCCATGGAATCCTGTTTCTTTGCTCCTTTCCCCTTTCCTCGCCCCTTCCTCTTTCGACGTCAAACGTTGACGAAAATCTTAGTCATCAAACTATCCCACCTACCCCTTTAGGCCTAGCACAACCAAAACATCACCATCAACATTGCCCTGTACCTCGACCATACATCATCAATAATGGTTTGCATTCTTGAAAAGGATTTGACCATGTTTATGATTTCACTGTCTGGCATGTTGTGATCTTGCACTAATTATCAATGAATTCAAAAATCGAAATTCCAATGGAAACCAATGCTGCGCCGAAACAAGCTGAATAGAAATTTAAAAAGTATTCTTGACGTATATTCACGAAGATCTCAATAAAGTATGGTTAGAAACCTGAGGAGCATAACGATGTGACCGCCGAGCGTTTATGTAGAGTTGCGGGCTTTGTTTTTTATCCTATATACATTTTTCTATTACTCGGTCTATATTTTATGAGTTTTGCTTCTCTTCAAAGGATATTCGAAGTGTCATCTCAAGCCCAATTTTCAAATAGAATTACATTTCAACATCTTACACTTTGCTTTTCAACCTCTCAATCATCACTTCAACGCCCCTTCGATCTGCATCTTTCTCTCCTTAGCTTGTCTCTTCCTAATTCTATCCCTCCATCTAATCACCTCAGCACCAGCTATGCCACCAATATATCCCGTGATATGCGATTGATAATCTAAGATTTGTTTGCCCGCAGCGCTGCTCGCTCTCCTCCAAGATAAGACTTCCCGCCCAAATAGCATTACTAGTGCTACCCACGAGGGAATAGATGGAGTGAGCCCAAAAAAGCTGATACCGTTATCTCTTTTGTACCACAAATCTGCCGCAATAACACCACATACCGCACCGGAAGCACCGAGACCTGATGAAATAAAAGCACTTTTCCATACCCATCCTGCCATTGAAGCAAAAGAGCATACAGCGCCTATCGAAAAATATAGGGCGAGGAAATTTGCACGGCCAACTTCATCATGAAGATCAACTCCAAAGATGGCAAGAAAGACCACGTTCGGGAGAAAATGAGTGAAGGCTTGATGTGAAAAGACACCTCCAATCATTGATAATGCTCGAGGGTAGGCAGGGACGACCATAAAGTATTTGTTGAGCATTGTCCAACAAGGTGGCACACGCCAGAGGAAAAGTACCATAGTCTTAGCTAGGATGAGTGCAGAGACTGTGGCAACTGCGGGTGGAATTTCTGGAAACATGCGAGAGTGTCGGAGAGGGGGTATGTAGAAATGTGCCAATGTACATGAGACACCCACTGTTAAGAGAACAACTAGAGCCGAAGGCCAAAGACGGGTGAAAGCAGAGAATTCCGGAATAACCTCAGGCATAGTTTCTTTAGCCTTTTTCTCAAAGTATTTGAGCCATGGATGTTCACCTTTTCGACGAAGTTCTACTCGTGATCTTGGTTTGACGTGATCTAAAGTGCCAGTATTATATCTGTTCTCATCTGCTTGGCTTAACTCTTCTTCCTTCTTCTTCTTTTCTAGAGCGGCGGCTTTTGCTTGGTTGGCTTTCCTGATGGCATCTAATCCACTATCACCATATACACTTGTTTTCTCTTCTGCTGGCGCCTTCGAATCATTTGGCTTGTACATATTGAGATTAATTCTTCCCCCTCTCGTTACACCACCTCCAACATTAGGCACATATATCCCAATTCTATTAGAGTCTGGAACGATTTCTCCCTCAATCTCTGCTAGTTCTTGTTCGGCTCGCAATGTTGCGTTCTCATCCTCATCGACTGGGACATTCTGTCTTAGCCATGCTAATGCGTTTTTCTGTGCAACTTCCTCCCAGTATGCTAAAGAACTAGGCTCGTCCGGGTCTGGTAGCGTTCCCGCTACTCTTCGTCCATGTATAACTCTCAAAAATAGTTCTGCCGAATCTGTATCCATTACACGTCCAAAAATTGCGTGAATTTCCTCCTCTGTAATTGGATCCTCTCGATAATCAAGGCCCATTTGATCTTCATAGTCTGCTGGTAATTGCTCATATCTTGTATATATTGTCTTTCCAAGCGTAGCCTTTGGAGATAACTTCTTGGGAGGCAATTCCTTGGATAATGTTGAATTTTTTGAAATTCTTGAAGCCCTTCGTTTCGAGGCATAAAACCTCTTCGAGCATTGCAACCCTAGAGCTCTTGACCAGCCACGGTTTTCGTCTTCTCGTTTCCCTGCGCCAGGTCCTCTCCTTCGGAAAGGCGCCGAGGATATCGAGTATGGTCGTATAGCTCCATGAACAAGCCTCGAGGCTAAACCGTCAATTGTACTACATGTTTGTAGAGTGGCCCAAGTTTGTAAGCATGAACTGCGTGCTGCAGGCCAAAGACTATTCATCTTCAACTTCTTACTATAATGACATACCTTGCTTTGCAACATTGGATGAAGAACCCCCGCTATGGTGTTCTTATTCGCCATCGAATTTCTTAGAGATTGGATTTGGAGATCATAGAAAATATATGTGCACGGACCAATATGCGATAATTCCGCGCGGGCAGCTGTTGCCTCGACTTCAACCCCTCCATTCCTATCACTTATTACAATCTTTCAGATACAATCATCGATTCACGACATCTCGAAACTTTCTCTGTAAATTTGAAGAATTCAAAGAGTCAACGCCTCTCTTGTCTACTGATAAAGCAATATCAGCTTCACGACTCCCAACTTTAGACATAGTCGCACGAGCTATACACAACGCCTCCAACAGCATCCACGAACTTGACGAATAATTCTCAAATCTACCCAAATATCAACATGTCCGCCGATGCTCTCCCAATCTCCCCTGCTGCCTTCGCAGAAGCTCTGAAAGATCTCCCCATGTCCACCCTTCACCTTAAAGCTGCCGAACTACGCAATTCCATCGCACATCTCGATTATTCTAACGAAGAATTGAAACCTTTCGCTGAAGGGAGAGCTCCCGAATGTGTAGATGGGAAGGCAGATGAAGATTGGTATGTTGTTCTCCTTTGATCTCTTCTCCATACTTTACAAAAATGAGAAGGCGATCCTCTTAGAAGAAGTTACTGATAAGCTCTGGTAGTATTGACGCCATTCGCGAAAACGAAATTGTAATAGCCCGCATGGAAACCCGCATCTCACTTCTCCGCACAGAAATAGAAGCTCGAGGTGGAGTATGGGGCGAATATGAAGCTGGCGCCGAACCTAAGCTAGAAGAAGATGTGTCATCTCCCGCTCCTGCGACAAACGGTACAATCTCTGCGAATGAAGAAAATGGGAGTAACCCTTGGGCAGATGGAACATTCACTACGGGACGAATTGTGGGAGGTGAAGTTGTGATGGATCCAATAACTGCAACTACAGCCGCACCTACAACAGCGAATGGGGTATCCGCGGCGAATGGAGTCGCAACAAATGGAACCACAGCAACTACAAATACGGGAGGAAGATTGGACGATGAAGCTTTACGTCGAGCAATGGAATTACGGATGCGCGAAGATGCTGGTGCGGATAAGGAGGAGGGTATGCATTTGTGAAACGCTAAATCGTATTTCGTCTCACATGGAACCTGTTGGTCTTCTTGGAAGATATCTGTTCGAGAAGGACTTCAAAATCACCGGCTATGAGGAATGCTCCAAGAATAATTCTCGGAGGCTCTACCAACTGCCTTAGACTCGTTTTGGTACATTTCCACATCTTTCAACACCACAAGATCAAGTAAGAAGTCCCAACGACCGAAACATCTATTTGCTTAACAATACCCATAATTCAAACCAACACAATCTTAACGACCCCATACTCAACAATCAACCTCCTCAAAAGGATTTGTCTTGAAAACAAAGAGTCAAAATCCATCATAAAATGACAAAGCAAAGAAAGAAAATTACTGCAATCCAAAGCAGTCACCTGTAGTATCTCAGAGAGGTTCTCCAACCATGGTATTCATCTCCTACCCTACGAGCAACAAGGTGATAATACCACGGAAACTCAACTTGTTCCGAATCCATCCACGCGAGAAGAACCAGCAAATTCGTTCCTCATACCCCAGGTTTCGGCACAATATCTCGCAAATATAACTCATCACAATCCATCTCATCATGATACAAGCCCATTTCCCAAAAAGTTCTTGCTCTATTTTTTTTCTATTTTTTTTGATCTTTATGCATTGGCGGCGGTGTTGTAGATACCATTTCATTTTATTGCCTCTCTCGTATTTATTATTATTATTATTATTATTGTTGTTGTTATTATTATTATTATTAATACAACTAGCCTTAGCGAAGAAAAATTAAAACGTCGTTCAAGATCCATCTATCTAGCTACTTAATTAGCTACCTAGGTACCTACCATAAAATCTGCACGATAAAAGTTTCGCTTGATTTGGAATTATACAGATAGATATGCAGATATGAAGATATGAAGATATAGAAATAACAAAGACGTGACCGATACTTCATAGCAGATGATGGATTACCTAGTAAGTATTACGAATTATGCAATGCTAGTGACAATACCAATGACAAGGACAAGAACAAGGACAATAATAATAAGAATAACGATACAATATTAATTAATTACAAATACAATTACGACAGCAGAAAGAAGAGAGGAAAGAATCGCAATCATGGTATCAAAGAATCCCCAACCCGTCCAATCCAGTCCATGGACATGGATATACTATTATCGACAAACGCGTCCAATTCCTATTCCCAGCATCCTCACTATTAAACCACTACCCACTCACTCACTCTCCTCCTCCCCCCTCAACTCCCACCCCAAACTACCCCACTCAACTCTAAACATCCTCTCTTCCCGCGCTCCCCCCCCCCCCAGCCACAGAAGTCCTACTCTTCTTCTCTCTCAAACTTCTCCTTCCCCCCGCCCAACTCCTCCTCCCCTCCTCCACGACCAACGGCACGCCCTTGTATCTCAAAACCGGTACGCTCATGCCATACGCCCTTGTCTTGCCCTCTGCATCATGCTGATCAATCTCGACTCGGACCACCACGTCTATACTTCCATCTCCGCTCTTGCCGTGATATTGCGGATCCGCTGCTTTATATGCGCTTCCTGCGCCCTGTTCACCCTTGTGGAGAGGAGAGTGTCCATCTTTTGGTACTTCAGAGGGAGGGAGATCGTAGGGTCCTGAGGAGGAATCGATTGGTGTTTCACTATTTCCATTCTGTGGCGGAATGGAAGATGCCGAGGAAGGTGAATTTTCTGTCAGAACCGCCCAGTTTCGACTTGGCATCGTGACAGTATTACTCTTGCTACTCTTCTTCTCATCTCCTGGATCTCTATCAAAGAAACTCAACAGAGTCTCATCTGTCTCTTTATCTAAATGGTGAATTTTATTTCTCTTCGCCAATAGATTCGCGACCGCTTGCGGAGGAGGCTTATTAACAATTGCTGAAGAAATGATATTTGCCATATACTTGTAATCTGTCGAAACTGGAATTTTCAAGTGAGGATTTGAGTAGAAACGTCCAACGGCAGCGAGATGTACGTCGCCACCAAGAATGGTGATACGGACTGAGAATTCGGATGCAAGGGATTGAAGTTGTTTGACAATGTAGTGACGTTCTTTCTTGTGGGTATGTGCTGTGTAATGATCATCGAGATCATCGAGAAGATCTACACTGCCATCGAAATGATTGAAGAAACTTCCGCCTGGCAATATAAGTTAGTAATTAACATTGATAAATGGATGTATAAAATATCGCTAACCAAATCCAAATCGCTTATTCATAAATTTGAGTGGGCCCATTAAGGGGCTCGAAAAAATATTCTCTAGCCAAGTCAAACGCTACAAATATTAGCATCAGAGCATATTTAGATTGCACTATCAGACTTACTGGGTAGGCGATAGGGATTCCGAGTAAGATAATAAGATGTTGAATACGATTTGGAGAATCTTTCGCGGCCGTAAGTTCTTCTCTAAGACGATCGAAAATTTTCTTGTATGTTTCTGGATAGTTCACTTGATGACGTGTACGCTAGATTAGAAGTCAATATAATAACTTGATATAAAATCATGATCACTTACTTCTGTTCGAGCATCAATACCGAAGAAAGCAACTCTTGCGCCTAATCTTGCATAAATGCTACGGGAGCGCTCTGCTACATATGGCTGCAAATGATTAGCTTTATCTACAAGACAGCGAGAAAATACTTACACCAGGGCTATCACCAATAATATAGCTTGGATCAGGAACGTCATTCTCCAATACATATGTGTTTTCTATTTGACGTGGGTCAATTCCGCCTCCGTTCGCAGACATAGTCTGGGGTGCATCTGAGAAATGTTAGTATGGGGGGAAAATGGTCTGAAGAACAACGCACCAGTTGTAAATGTAGATGCCGGAGGTGGAAGATGATGCTGGAAGAGTAAATAATATTTATGAGCAACACCACCAATACCGCGGAAAACGGGACAACGCATGAATTCATCAACGTATGAACCAAAGCCATCAATGATCTATTAAATTGATTAGTAGCTGAACCTATCAAGAGACAGAAATACACTTACATCATGATCATCCCAAAGATTGACTTGAGGGATCTTTCCATTCATTGCAGCAAAAGGTTCTGTGGAATACCTAAATCCTAGTCAGTTTTCACAGCCTAAATCTTCTACTTCAGCCATTGACTTACCAGCGAATATAATTCTTGACATAATAATCATCGCAATCTCTCCTCAACTGTTCGGGAAAAGGATACTCCCTTCTCTTGATAGGATTACCAATATCAGTCCAAGGTCTCAGAGGACCATTGACTCTGATTCCATCATTATAAATCTGATCTCCACCACCAAGCCTATTGAACGTTAGTTTGTACCAATCCCAAAATCGAGGATATCCCTACATAACGTGGAAAGGCGCTTCCTCATGTTGTCGTGCGACATCTCTCCAAAGACAAGCACCACTATAAGCGTCCTCATCTGTCCCCACACTAAACCCATTACAAGAATGAAACATTATTCTCATGCTCTCGGTAACCGCTGGTACGAAGAAGGTTTGTCTATCCGTCTTTCCTCCCTCAGCAAATGTGAGACCGGGAATTGTGTATTCGCATCGAAGTTCTGCCTGTAGCATAGGGACTTGGATGTGAAATCTCCAGAAAGTGTTCGCAACATCTGCATAAAGCTTGACTCCTCTAACTTTGATTTCTTCCAAATCGCTAGAAGTGTCGGACACACCATTTTGTTGAGGAATATTGCCATTTGATGCTTGTGTTGGGTTCACGTTCTCAGAATAATCTACCCCGTTGATAATCCCAGGCGCTTGATCATGACCATTCAATTGTTCATTTCCAGTGGCAATACCCGCCCCATTACCATTTTGTGTAGCCTGTCTCCCCTCTTGAACTCGTAATCTCAACTCCGGTACCGCATCTTCCCTGACCGTATGCGAATCAACCACAATCAACACACTCCCAAACCAAACATCATTTTCCATCCGTCTATAATTCAGCAACGGACCACACTTAACCGTTGCTCCCGCGCCAGTCCTGTGCACCCCATTCACAGCATCCTTGTGTTCCAATTCTTCTTGTTCCCTTCTCGCAGCTTCAAGTTCCTCGGACTGCGCATTCCCGGCTAGTACAATTGGACGATGCGGACTAGGTGAACCTTTACCTTGGACTCGTGATTTATTGAGAAAACTAGCCAAATCCTCTTTTTCATTTCTGCCATCTACTCCTCGAGCTCCAATGTTTGCATGATTGGAAAATGCGGTGGATTCTTGGTGGCGCCATGGATTCGAGGATGCGTGGGTATCGATATGCTCTTTTCCGTGAAGGAGATCATCCCGATAGTGAGCTGCCATTGTTTATGGGAGCTGGGAATTCCGAAGCTGTAGATAATGTGCCTGTATGGTTATGCGTATTTATTGTCGGTGATGTGCGCGAGGACGAAGTAGAAGATTCAATTGTTGATTCTTTTTGAAAGTAAACGATACGGCCCGTCCGTGTTCCTACCAGTTGACCCAAATGCGTAATATAATGCTTTGTGCAACCTCGACTTACTCGCTGCGTATCTTCCCTCTGATCGCAATTAGATAGGTAGGTCTAAAAATGTCAATTCACTCCCTCACAGGACATGGAATCAAAAACAAGATAGAAGGAAGTTTTTGCTTCCTGAAAAGCGAATGTCACCGTGGCAATGACAACAAAAGCGGAAAAGTCCAACAACAACAACAATTATCATTCATTTCTATCAAAAACAAGTTAAATTCTCACTTTCCCAATTTCTCTTGGCTTATACCACGCCAAGAATGTAATCAAATACAAAGAAATTATATGGTATACCTATCGCATCTGGTGGGGCTGAAAGTTCTCCATCAGAATCACGGACCAGCAGGGGAAGGGCGATCATTTATGTATGAAGTAATGTGTGAAGTATGTAAGAATCCTTGTCTGAGTACGAATATGATTAAGGTTGGAGATGCATTTCCTCTATTGACCAATTGGAGCTGGTTTATTGTTTATAGTTTGTCGATATATACTCCTCTTCGTTCCCTTGAGGCGGCTATGTCGAATCGAATGAGGGACTTGACTATACTACACTCGGGATCTAATATAGTCGCTGCCTAGGTACTCATTACACACAACTGCCAGAGTCTTTACATAGGTACAAACTATCATATACCTACCATACACCGTACCTACATACTAGGACTTTCCTTTAATCTATAAACCCACCATGCCACCTCATTAATCACAACTCTCAATCTCGCCATCGAAATTATAACCCATACGATCATAGGTACCAGCTGATATCTTTACACCAGCCATCACACCAGCCATCACACCAGCCATCTCCAAAGATCTAATAACAACCCAAAAAATAGCGCATACGCTATTCTCACATGTAGTTCACTAGTTCCAAGTCAACGATCGATTAGCTGACGCAGTCGATGAGGTAGTCTCCTTGGCACGGATGAAAGTACCTAGTAGCCTTATGAAGAGAATTACATAAACTACATAATATCGTAGGTATTCGGATTTATACACAGGTAGGTAGGAGTGTATGAACTGCTGGGATTTTGAATAATTAGGTATGGATCGCAATGGGTTTGATGATTGATGGTTTATCATTCTCATGATTATGGATACCGTTTCTGGGCATGCTGAGCTTGTTTGCTTGTTCAAACCCCTTCACCGTCCGTCTGCGAGCGTCTGTTCGATATTCGCACATACCACACTGCAATCATAATCACGGATACAAAAAATCAACCCGCGTATTAGTCATTTCGCAAATCTTTGTTCGATTCAGTTGTTCGAGTAGAAGTCGAACAACATTCTATTGAAACGTCTCAAACACAATTCTTACTGTAAATATTGTGCACCTCAATCAATACGAATCGAGTCGAGTCGAGTCAAGTCAAAACTAACTCACCCTGACCCTCACCCTCATCCTCACAAACCACAAACCCGCGAAACCTCCACCGGTCTCGGCTGGACATTCTCATTCGCCTCATCCACATACCTATTCCCAAAATCCTTAAGCTCCCTCTCCAACCCCTCAATACTCTCACATCCCAGTATCTTAACCCCATTCCCCTCCCCCTCCCCCTTTCCACCCCTCATCAAGGGTTCCAACACCCTCAAAATCCACGTCCGACAGGTAATCTCCCCCTCATTCAGCGTCCCATCCAGACTTCTAAAAACCTCATTCACATACCCCTCTTCCCCATCCGGAATCACCGCAATTTGAACCAGACAAACAAGAAGCGCTTCTTTCAAAATCCCTTTGGTGCTTCCGTGATCTACAGTCCAGCCTGCACCACGATTTCGGACGTGGTATTTAATGCCGCCTTTTTGAGCGTTGTGGTGGAGGTAGAGTGCCCAGTGGAAGTCGTCGGGTTGGTTGGGGTATCCGCGGGTGAAGAGAGCGATGTAGAGTGCGTTGGGTTGGAGAGTTGATAGGGACATGGTGGGGTTGATGTGGTTTAAATGGGTAAGATGGAAAAGATGGTTAGAAGTAAGTTGTGAGTTTGACTGACTGTAGGCTTCTTTCATAGGTAGTTAGGTAGGTAGACATCTATGATTATTTCTCTCGATAACCAATTTACTGATATGGTGATACTACTTTGGTGATGATAGATCCTACCTACTAGGTACTTCTATGAGTAACCCTCCATAACATATCTAACCATCAAAAAGATATCCGAGATGAAAACGAATTACCAAGAATAAAAAGAAGAGACCCTTTACGGAAGCCATATTTAGGTCCAAGTATTATATTAATCACATACCAATGATTACCTACTCCTATTTCTTATTCGTGATATTTTCGTGCTCTAATAAGATTCCCAGATAGTAAAGACGATTGGACAATTTCTAGCACTATAACTTATAAAACCATCATTATATTCTTTCCACAATAACAATGTTGATGATATAAAATCCACACAAATTCATATATTAATACTACCTACCTACCTACTTACAATTTCTCTAATACTTCAACTCTTGCTTCCTTTTGTTTGACAATTTTATACATCTATCATAATCATCTATTTACCTGCATTTGTATACATACCTACCTAGTAGTAATCTTACATAGGCACACACTTGAATATCCATATGAAAATCCTCACACCCTTATTCATCAATATCACTACCTAGTAGGTATCACCATCACCAGGAAATAACAAGACAAGCCTCCTTTCGTAAATAGTCAAACCCTATCAATTAATCCTCTTCACAATTAGTACTACTACCCATCTAGTGTTATTCAATCCAGATCTTAGAAATATGGTAGAATACCTAGTAGTTTGATATTTATGTTATCTCCTAGTCTAGTATTGTATATAATATTATCACATTACAATAATAACCAAAAATCTCATGAAAATAAATTTCTTCATTTCCAGGTAAGTAGATAGGCATCGTTACATACCTAGGTACCTAGGTATCTGAGTAGAGAAAATTGAAAATTAGATATTTAGGTTCACTCCTGAATCCATAGGTTAACTCGAAGCATTCAAACCTTACTTAGGTACCTACTTGTTACTACCTTTAGGTACCTGACTACCTAGCATCTTATTTTATCCTACCAGATATCTTATTCTTAGTACCTAGTGCTAGGTAGGTTTTTTAATAATCATTCATATATACATAGGTACATACAACAAACATACGAAGATACGATACGATACAATCAAATCCATAAACTCACCAAAAGATGTTTAGGAAAGAAATTAATAAAATCGAATGGAAAGAAATGGAACCAATGGAATAGAAATCGTTTATACATACATACTAGATATCTAGGTACCTAGATAATGGCTGATACAAGTACTCAAGTCAGCCGATCAAAATGCAACGGTACCAGAGTTCCAAGCCAGAGCTCCGGATTGTGTGTGGTTACACGGCATGTGTTTGGACGACCTGGCTTGGGTGGGTAGACAGAGAGGTAGGTACTGGGGTGAGAGTTGTGATTTGGAATAGCTAGTAGACACCGCTTTTCTAGGTATGATGTGTGATGCGGATGGATAATAAATTGTAATTGTGGGCAGAAAGTTGATTTTATATCTACCGGTTTCATATCTTAGATAGGTATCTGGGTATCTAGGTACCTATCTATCTATAATATCATAAGCGCAATAAGAAATCCACCTATCTCTCTCTCTCTATCTTCAAACAACTCGAGAACACCTCCTCGAGAACTCCTAGTAAAGATGAACGCAAACCCTTACAAAGATCATCACTCTTCTCTTCTGGTTTCGTTTCGAGTCTCGAGTTTCATCTTGCAAAAGCGGATACAAATATGGATAGAAAATTATTCAGGGACCACTCCATATTTTCGCTGCTTGATTACTGATTGCTGATTATGGTAGGGGTCTGGGAGTATGAAATCGAGGAAAAGGGCAGGTGAGTGTCTGTACGGACTACGGAGTATGGTATGCATTGCGCGGGCTGGGGAGGGACGTGATCAGTAGATGGATACCTAGTACTTGCTACTCGGTATGTTTTCTTAGCACGCATCGAGGAGGCTGTAGGTCGGTGGATGGACGGGATTCTGTGGGGATGAATGGATCGGGGGATGGGTAGGTGGGGGATTGCGTTTTGAATCATTGCCGAGTATGTAGTTGTATTTATCTGAGGGTTGAGGAATTGGGGATTGATGGTTCGATTGTTTGAAGAGGATGGTGATTGATGGATGGGAGGAGGATGCGTGAAAGATATAGATGAGTGAGTGAGTGAGTGAGTGGTAGGTAAAGAGAGAAAAGAATTGAACATCATCATTCTCATTTCATTTATTTCTTCACTCGACAACAATACGATACATACACAATCACATCCCAAATCTAACCTCGGATATCACCTCTCCCTCCCCTCGTGGCGATGGTTACATTATATGGGGCAACCAGGGGGACAAGCAAGGGGGATTTGAGAATTGATAATAACATCCTTCATTCTCACGCAGGGTGGATGGATGCGATCATCTCAATTGAAATGAATACATTTCACAATTGATCATCAGAGTAATAAAATATGTTGAGAAACATTACTATCTGCTAGATTGTGAGATGGTATGTATCTCGTTTCTCCGTACTAAATTAGATCTCCATCGCTTGGCCGTTTAATCACCCCAACCCCTGGTTATCGATAAAGGGATTGATTGATTCATTAATTCAATCATTTATTCAATTAATCAATCATTCAATCAATTAATCAATCATTCAATCAATCGATCAATCAATCAATCAATCATTCATTCATTCATTCATTCATTCTTATTATATACCCCAAGGTAGTATGTGTGACTAAAAACATATTGGAATCCTTTTACATACCATACATACCACACATACCAGACCATACCAGACCATCCCATCCCATTCATCCCTCTCATACCGACCTTTCATCCAAACCTCAATCATTAATAAGTGCATACGAAGTACAAATACGAACTTGGCCTTGTCAATTGAATCTCTGACATCACTTCCAATACGAATCATCATTATTCATTCATCTTCTGTGGTCTTACTTGTTCTTCACTTCCAATCAATTAAACCAATATCGAAAAGACACATACCACCAAGGTCTCATCATACCTATTCAAACCTAAACGTGGAGACTATCTGGAATAGAGACCATCACCATCATCATCATCTCATCCCATCTCATCCCTTCCGCTTGGATTATAATTAGCCAGTCGAGCCAGTCTAATCGTTCGTTACACCATTGTCATTGTCGATCCTTGAACTATAAACTTCATACAATTCTATATTTGTTACAAAGGTTCCCATTCAATTGGTGCTTGAAAATTCAATTGATGACTGTGGATTAAGATTGGCTACTTCATCAACCTACCAGCCTCGAAGCCACCAATCATAATCATACCTTTCATACTTCGATACCTTTCATACGAGACTCCATTTCTTGGGAATCTGAAATCAAACTCAATCTTTACTTGCAAATTCAATACTCAATACTCACTTTAAGCAATACTTCTCAGGGTATTATCGAAAAGGATCCATCCCATCCCGCATATTTGAAACCAGCATTTTCCTGGTTGAGGATCCTCCTCCCATTCGAAACAAGCCGCAACCGCAGAATGAGTGAACTGCGCAACGTCACCTTCATGCGTTAAACTTTTCCTACAATCATCTCCTCATTTCACAGTTCTATAGACGTTTCTTCTCCGGTCGCCATATCAAAGAATTGAGAAATCATGTCTATAGATGTTGCTCTACAATCCGTTGCATTCTACGTATTATCCTGCGCTACGTGCGCCAAGATTAGCCATAGAAGGAAAGCCAAAGAACAAGCCAAACGAGAACGAGTCGAGAAACATGCATTGGAAACCGAACAACCGGGCCTGTATAGGCACCCTTCCCCATTCTCGACGAATCCATACTGGACAGAAGAAATCATGATGGGGCCCGGTCCACCGAATAAAAAAGGAAATAAGAAGGATAAGAACGGAAGTCAGAGAGGATTGAATACAGCAGGACAAGGGAGTAGTTATGCGAGTAGTGCGGGGATGAGTACGGATACTGGCAGTAGTCCTACGGTGGTTGAAGAAGGATCTCGAATATCGGGAGAGGGGTGGAATCGGAAACGATATCAACGAGAAGATGAGCAACTTTGGGGTAGGGAAACTTATGGACCCGGTCATAGAATTATGGATGCAATTACAAGAGCTTCGGAATCTGCGGGGAGAATGTTCAATATGGATGGGAGACCTAGTAGTAAACATGGATCGGATGGAAATCCAGAGTCGTATTATATTGCGAGGAATCCGCCAGTTAACGACTTACATCCACCAATTGTTAGTACGGCACCAAGGAGTAAAGAAGAAACGAGATGGATGATACAACCACCTCCTTCGGCAAAAGTAATGGAAGGTAAGGAGAGAGTAGTCAGTACTAGTAGGAATCGAGCAGGCAGTCATGGGAGTAGTCGAAGAGGTACAGAGGGTCAACCATTAGGACGAATCGTCACGGAAAAACTCATCGATGCCAAAGTCCAACGTGGAGAAACTCCTTCCAAATTGGAAATCCGTTCTTTCACAAACAGAGGTCAACAACACGATCGAAACAGAAGTTCATCGACAGATTCCTACAGCTCTTCAGATGGAAATACAACGAGACGATCCAGAAAACCATCTCCAATCACGGTTCCCAGAGCTGGAAATAGTAAACCCCGTGGAAAAGCAGAGCATATCCCTATACGAGACGCGGAAGTGGCAACGGAAATGCGGGAAACGAACGCGAATGGGAGACCTCTTCTAGCGACCATTGTCAGTTCGTCAAATGTGGTTCCACAGTTACATAAGAGTCAAAGTACGGATTTGCCATTGAGAGAATTGTCGGGATCGACTATTGGAAATGGAAATGGAAATGGAAATAGAAATTCGTGGATGAATGCCAGAGAATATAGAGCTGCGGCTGCTAGTGAACCACTGCCGGATACGAACAGAGAGGGAGCTACGACAATGAATGAGGAAAAATCGTCAAAGCCGGAACATGTGGAGGGATGTCCTAAGCATGGTGATTTACAGGCATAAATGTCACTTTCTTGGGGTTATGATGAGGAAAACCATACATGATTATGATTATCGCCTGACCACAGCGTTTATTTTTTATCTTCTCTTTTTCTTTTCTTTTGTTTCTCTACTTGGGACAGTGGTTCCATTTTTCCAACCCAACTTTTGTCCGTTTTTGTCTGGTCTCAAAACTGTCGGGTTTAGCATATCGAAATCATCGGTCTTGATTGGTATTGATTTGGGTATTGGACAATGGAGCAGGCGTTGTAAAATTTCGGCCAGGGAATACATACGTCTTGGGCTTGGTAGCGAAAAGAATGGTGTATAGGTGTTCGGGGATTAAAGATTTGTTTGCTTGTTTTGTTTTACTTCTTTCTGTGTTTATATTTTGTTTTTGTGTGGGGAATGGGTATTTTTTTCTCTTTCTTTCTTTTTCTTTTCTCTTTCTTGGAGATAGGATGGCGTTTAGCATTCTGGCGGACGGCAATTGGACTCGGTTGGTTGGAGTTGAAATGGGGATGGGCGTTGAAAAGGGGTTCGGGTGTTTATGGTTCGATGGATGGATAGCATTGGTGTTTTTCATGAGGTTTGGAGAGGTTGTGGGGGAGGGGAGGGATGTTTAGATGCATTTTGATGTGGTTATGATTTGTGAGATGTGCGTTTGAGGAGATTTGGACAATTGGGATGGGAAGAGGAGGGGGGAAAGCGAGCGAAAGATAGGAAAGGGGAATGATGAATTTGTTTGAGTTGAGTTAAAGAATGACGAGGAAGAGAAAAGAAGAAAGAATAGAAGAAAGGGAGGAGGGAAGGCACGAGAGGATCAAAGCGGAATAGGCGAGCAGGAGGATAGGAGAAGCGAAGGAATTCAAAGCAAATCAAATTACATTAAATCAAATCCAGAAAATTACATCAAATGAAAACAAAACAATTCAAATCATATCATATCATATCATATCTCATCCCATCCCATCCCATCCCATCTGTTTATTCGTGTGAATTCAACTATTGATGCAAAGTAAATGTTTAAGTTAATCTAGTGAATATAGTGAAATGTAGTGAAATCCAAAAATTGAGTAATAAGTTGAATTGAGTTGAGATGAGTTGAGATGAGTTGAGATGAGTTGAATTGAAACTAACTCAATCAAACAGATAATGCAAATTACCTCCCTTTTTCTTTTTCCTTTTCTACTCTTCTCTTCCTCCTTCCCTCAATCCCCTTTCAAATCCCTCTTCCAAACCCCCCTTTCGAATCTCCCCTTCAAATCTCCCCTTCAAATCTCCCCTTCAAATCTCCTCATCTACTTTCCCTTTTCTTCCCTTCCCTTTCCCTTCCCTTTCCCCTCAATGCCCTTTCAAATCTCCTCATCTACTTTCCCTCCCCTTTCAAATCCCTCCCCCTTCAAATCCATCCCCCTTCCCCTCCCTCCCTAAAAAAAAGAAACAGAAAGAGAAAGAGAAATTCAAATACTCATCAATCTATCTATCTATCTGCCTATCTATTTATCTATTTATCTATTTATCTATTTATCTATTTATCTATTTATCTATTTATCTAT